>CAKJTW010000098.1:6232500-6695761 GCA_917880005.1 Nanger dama
CAATCCCTGGGTTGGGAAGATCCCCTGGAGGAGGGAATAGCAACCCACCCAGTATCCTGGCCTGGAAAATTCCATGGACTGTATAGTCCATGGGGTCGCAAAAAGTCAGACACGACTGAGCGACTTTCACTAAATACTACATATACGTTTACTATATACATACGAACAAGTTCTGTTCCAAAAGCACCTTCGTAAGCACAACAAATCTAGCCTAGGGAGTGAGTCAAAGTCGCTCAGTCGTGTTTGACTCTTTGCGACCCCATAAATTAGTCCATGAAATTCTCCAGGCCAGAATACTGGAGTGGGTAGCCTTTCCCTTCTCCAGGGGATCTTCACAATCCAGGGATGAACCCAGTTCTCCCGCATTGCAGGCAGATTCTTTACCAGCTGAGCCACCAGGGAAGCCCAAGAACACTGGAGTGGGTAGCCTATCCCTTCTCCAGCGGATCTTCCCGACCCAGGGATCGAACCGGGGTCTCCTGCATTGCAGGCAGATTCTTTACCAACTGAGCTGTCAGGGAAACCCGCTGTATAGCACAGAGAACTATATTCAGTATTCTGTAATAAACCATAATGGAAAAAGAATACATTTAACTGAGTCATTTTGCTGTATAGTAGAAATTAACACAGCACTGTAAATCAACCATACCTTCAGTAAACTTTTTAAAAAAGAGTCTGCATGATAGGGAAAAGCATCACAATGGGGCCTGTGCCGTCCTGACTTGGGAAAACAAAGAGGTTATATAAGGCATTTGGGGGTTCCTTGAGGACACTGGGTTATGGATAAGCTATCCAGTGATGGTTGAAAGTCCTCGCTCATCTTCTTAGATATGACCCTGCTGTGAAGTCATGTAGAAAGACTGTCTGTTCATAGGAAATGCCCGCTAGAGTGCTTGGGGGACAAGCTCTATTGTGTCCACAACTACTGACCATCACCTCCACCAAAAAAATTAAAAATGTGTGAGAGAGAGACAGAGGGAAAGCAAACGGGTAGATGTTAACCATGAATCATTCAAGGCAGCTATTTTTCCAAAATAAAAGGCTCGGGGGGTGGGGGGAATCAGTCCGTCTTTCCGTCTATGAGTTCCGGGTTTCCTGTCTGGCTTAAGAGGATCCTCTCATCCCAAGATGAGACAATAGTCTTTGATTTCCTCCTGTATTTTTCAGAGCTTTTATCTTTTCCACGGTGCAGCAGCGCGTGACGGCTGAGAGCCAGGCATTTGAGACCGGATGTCCTAGGTCCAGATCCTGCCTTTGTCACGTCTGCGGGCCTTGGGTCCCTCATCTGGGAGGTGGGGGCGCCAACACCCCAAGGCAGTCTCAGGAATCACAAGCAGGCCAGGAGTGGGTACATGTAGCAGAAACAGGTCTGATGCGCCACCCCTGACTTCAGAACCTGCCACTCCCCGGCACCAGAGCAAAACCTGTCATTCCTACAAGGTCTGCCATACAAACAAAGTGCCGCAACGTGGGGTGGCCCTTGTGAATAGTTTAAAAACACACGACGCCAGCGGTTTTCCTAATACGATCACGACTCTGGTAAAACAGTGTCTCCTAGCGCCTCTCACGCAGCCAGGCATACCGTGGGGCCCCCCCTCCCAACTGCCTCCCCTGGCACGTGGCGCACTCTCTGAGAAATACGGTTTATCTTTGGTACCTAACCGTTCCTGCTCAGAAGCAGAGGGACTCCCCCACACAGCCCACTCCTGGCTGAGCTGCTCTGGGACCTACAGCCCACTTGTTGCAGAAATCAACTGTACCCTTGATCAAGTTTAGGGGGCACCTTGGAAGAGCTCAGATCATAAAGAATCCACCTGCAATGCGGGAGACCTGGGTTTGATCCCTCGGTTGGGAAGATCCCCTGGAGAAAGGAAAGGCTACCCACTCCTGTATTCTGGCCTGGAGAATTCCATGGACTATAGGGGTCACAAAGAATCAGACAGCACTGAGTGACTTTCACTCACTGAAAGGGCTTCCCTGGCCCAGATGGTAAAGAATCTGCCAGGAGATCTGGGTTGGATCCCCGGGTCGGGAAGACTCCCTGGAGAAGGGAATGGCAGCCCACTTCAGTCTTCTCGCCTGAGCACCTCACAACTTTCACTTTTTCACCAGAAGGAAAGGTAGTGATAGTGCCCAAGGCACCTGGTTCGGAATTCAGAAGGGCCTCCCCCCTCCTGCCCCTCCCCCACCCCACCACATACACACAGCTCCCTGACCTGGACCACCCAGCCCCCTCATCCTCCAGGACGCATTTTCCCTTGCAGACACAGGAAGAACTCTCTCCTGGTCTCCTGGGCACCCTGCCCCCTCAGTGGGTCGCTGTTAAGCTGTTTGGATCTGGGTCAGGGTCTCCGTATTGACGTCACTGGTGCCCTGGGCCTGGACTCAACCAGACTGCTCCCCTACTCACCCACACAGGGCCTGTCTGACCCCCGCACCCACCAGAGACCCAGATGCTGGCTGGTGTCCCTCGGTCTCAGGCCCGCTGGTGGCGGGCGAGGGTCACAAAGTGGGCTAGAACGTGACCACCTTCCTGTCCCCACCGACCCCCAGGGCCAGGCAGAAGGACGGCCACCCCTACACATCTGCCGAGTGTTAAGGGCTGTGTTGGCTGATGTGCTGGAAAGCAAGACACTGAGCTCTCCACGACCTGGCAGCTCTGACCGAGCTCTGAGCCCTGGAGGAGGGAGGAGAGGACAGAGAACTCCACACGCTGCTGCCATCGTCCTCTGGGGGTCACCTGGAGGCCACGCTGGTGCAGGCCAGGCTGGAGCCAGGCGCAGAGTACAGGGCCCAGACTCGGCTGCCAGGACAACAGGCCTGGGAGAGAGAAGCTGGGCCCTGCTACAGACGGCCTCCTCCCAGCCCAGCTCCACCTCAGGCCCCTGACAACCCCTCTCCCCCGTCCTTGGCTGCTCCGGGCCACTACAGGTGGTACCGGGCTCCCGAGAGACTCCCAGGCCCCACAGGGCTCCTGGGCTCTGAACCGAGCAGGGAGGGCCCCGGTCACCGGTATCTGCCAGGCTGGGGGGCCCGAGGCCCGCCTGCCACAGCTCAGCATCCAGAAGGGAGACATCAAGTTGGGTGGATACCACCTTGGAGCCAGCAGGGGTGAGACATGCATGGCTCCAGGCCCACAAGGGACCAGGCCAGGGGAGTCTTGGGGGGTTAGGGGGACAGACCAGGCCCTTGCACCAGAAAGGAGAGTGATGGAGCTGGAAACAGGGGGTTTGCAGCCCAGCTCTTCCCACGAGGAAAGGGCAGTAAGTGTCCCCGAGCCCACTGAGCAGAGTGCAGCCCCAGGGCCACAGCCAGCGGGCGATGGGGACCAAGGAGGGAGGCAAGGTGCCTGTAGGCACCAGCTCAGGACGGCATGTCCCCTCTGAATGACAGGCTGGGAGCAGAGAGCTCTGCTGGGTGACGACCTCTGTCTTCTCTAGGCTGGCTGGAGCGGGACTCGGGAAGGCTTACCCAAGGGCCTCCTGAAGGCAGAAGGCTGCCTAGCCCGGCCCATCCGCATGGTCCCTGCTGGCTCCCTGGACAAAGGTTAACAAGGAGTTGGTGCAAGGGAGGTGGTGTTTATTGCTGCAATACGCGGGATGCTCCTTCCTGGGCGGTTCCACTAGCATCTCATCTCCAAGCTTGAGGCGGAAGAGAGACAGAGGAGAAGGGGGAGGGGAGAGGGAGGAGAGGGGGAGGGGAGAGGGAGGAGAGGGAGAGAGGAGGGGGGAGGGGGAGAGGGTGGGCTCCCTAATCTCAGGGCCCGGAAGTGGGCTGCAGGCTGAGAGGGGCCTGACTGCTCCACGTGTTTTTCTGAGCGTACGTGTCTGTTTACGAACTCTCCGCTGTTCTATATACACGTTACTCAGCACAAAGACAGAACACAGACCAAGAAGGAAAAAGAAGCCTTACAAAAACAGCTCCTGCCTGAGACGCCAGGATGGGGTGAGGGGTACACTGCGGCTTTGCTGGTGACTCGTCCCAGTTCCACTGCTGGGGGTCACAGCTGAGGGGGCCACGGCTGGCAGGATCACCCAGCCCGCCCCTTGCTCTGTGAGCTGGAAGGAGGCCCCCACCATGACTAGAAAAGAGCTGGGGGCCTCACCCACCCCACTGTTCCTCAGTGACCTTGAATGCGTCGGTGGCTTCCACCGTCTCTGGCCTGCACCACCGGCTACATAATCAGCACCCTATCTCCTAAGCCGATTCCCTGGTGGCTCAGAGGGTAAAGAGTCTGCCTGCAATTCTGGAGACCCGGGTTCAACTTCCAAGTCAAGAAGATCCCCTGGAGAAGGAAACGGCAACCCACTCCAGTATTGTTGCCTGGGAAATCCCAGGGATGGAGGAGCCTGGCGGGCTATGGTCCACGAGGACACGGAGTCGGACTTGACTGAGCGACTTTCCTCTCCCCTAAAGGCCTGCACCTCCCAGTGCAGCACTTCATTCCGTCCAGCCCGAGGGGGACAAGCAGAGGCCAGCCAGTCCCCGACTGTGCCACTCCCCGAGCTCTGCACACCGACAGGTTCATGCGCTGGCACGTCCACTTCCGGTCGGGCCCCCACCGCTGGCCCAGCGGCAGATGGGAGACTCCCTCCCTGGCCCATCTCTCCCTCACTGGGGTTCAGGATTGGGTTCAGGATTATCTGGCCATGAGGCGGAGGGGGCGGGCAGGGACCGTAAGTAGGGCAAAGCAGCAGCCACATGGGACTAAACCACCAAACCCAAGTGACGTGAGCCATGCTGGGGCTCGTGGGCAAAACCATCCGCAGCCAAGATGCTGACTCAGAGGAGCCTGGACGTGCTCTCTCCCAAGACACCCACCCTCTCCTCCAGCTTCTTGCCAAAGAGCGGGGCCTGGGCTCGCTCCCCACCTTCCACCTTAAGCAGAACTCTGTGAATTTCGGTTCCGAAATCTGAAAATTCCCTCGATGGGAACACGTTTCGTACCCCAGCCCCCGCAATGCTAGTTACACTTTCAGGTTTTAAGAAAATCTGCACCCACAAAAAGCCACTGCTAATTCAGTAACACTTCTAAATGGATTTGTATGCCCCTTATTACTGTGGCCTGAGCAGGTGCTTGGCAAAGGAGTGCTTGCTGAATGAATGAAAATGGCAGGACATACATGAAGGTCACATTACTTAAAAAAATTTTTTTTAATGTAATACTTTAGGAAGATGATTCCAAAAGGATATACTTCTATATTCAATTTTTCCAACAAAGAGGTATTCTTTCGTTATCTGACAGGATAAAATTAGAGCCATTTTTCCAATACCAGAGCCACTGGCGGCTCCTGGGGGTCTGAAATGTGGTCAATCTAAATGGAGAGGCACTGAGCGTGTAAAACAGGGGAGCTTGAAGACTTTGTTGAAAAAAGAATGTGAGATGGCTCATTAAACATTTTTCTATTAATTGTACATTGAAATGATAATATTTCAGATACAATGGGTTAAATAAAACACAGCATTAAAGTTGATTTCCTTTTGTTTTAAACTTTTTATTTTGTATCGGGGTACAGCCGATGAACAATGTTGTGAGCAGCGAAGGGACCCAGCCATACGTACACATGTATCCATTCTTGCCTATCTTTTTACTTTCTCATTATGGCTACCCGAAAATCTGAATTTACACATGTAAATTCGCAAATGTAATTGGTGCTGAATTAGAGGAAATACACTAATCGACAGTCAAACAGTCAGGGGAAAGTGCCTGTGTGACAGACTCCTTGTGACCAGCTGTGGTCCAGGGTCTGCGTCTATCAGCTGGAACCTCAGACAAGATGGAACCAAGCACCCCTGCCTAGCGTCTGCCAGGCTGGACCAACCTACCCCCAACTCTGCCCCCCAGGTTCACCCACTTGCCCACTTGGGTTCAGGGAGGGTGACTGTGAGCCGCAGCCTCACCAAGTCACTTCCCCAGCCCTGCAGAGGCTGGAGCCGCTGTGAACACAGCCGGGGCTGGTCTAAAAACTTCGCACGCGTTAACACACTTCATCCTCACAGCAATGAGATGGGTGCTTGTTAACCTCATTTTAGCCACAAGGAAGCCAAGGCACAGAAAGGTTATGGAATTCACCCAAGGTCACACAGCTACTAAGTGTTACGGATCCAAATCTAGGCAGCAGGCTCCATTCTACCGCACCATCCGATGTAAAACGGTCTAGAAGAGTATGGAAACAATAACCAAGATAAGTGGGGGCTTAGGAAGGGACTGAAAGCCACCAAATCTTCATAGCATTTCTCACCAAAGGGTCTTCATTTAGGGCCTGTTTAACCAAAAGAGTCCAAGCGAGTCGGCCCCTCCCTGGAAGAGGCCACGTGGAGAGGAGGGGCTGGGCCCTCCCACCAGGAGCAGAGCAGGAGCCCCCAGAGTGCCCAGGCTTCCCCCACCATACACACAGACACAGACACGCACAGAGAGGCCGTGGCTGGGCTCGAATCCCACTTTACCAGCTTGGGCTCCAGGTTCGCAAGCCATCAAAACATCAAATTAAAAGGCAAAAGAGAAATTGCTGTGGGCGGGCGCACCAACAGTGACAAGGAGGGGTGCTGACAAACAAGAAAGAGAAAGAAAATACACACTATAAACAGGCACGAAAACAGCAAAGGCATGTCCCTCTGGAACCACGTGGTGTGAGCTCACTCATCTTGGTGCCCAGGGCCCCAGGAGGGTCAGAGGGCCACCAGAGAGACCCAGACCGCAGCTCACCTCCAGCAATATACGCCTGCTCTGAATTCAGAGATTAAAACTGTTCCACACATATTAAAAGCAGAGACATCATTTTGCCAACAAAGGTCCGTTTAGCCAAAGCTCTAGTTTTTCCAGTAGTCATGTATGATTGTGAGAGTTGAACCATAAAGAAGGTTAAGCACCAAAGAATTGATGCTTTTGAACTGTGGTGCTGGAGAAAACTCTTGAGAGTCCCTTGGACTGCAAGGTCAAACCAGCCAATCCTAAAGGAGATCAACCCTGACTATTCATTGGAAGGACTGATGCTGAAGCTCCAATACTTTGGCCATCTGATGTAAAGAGCGACTCACTGGAAAAGACCCTGATGCTGGGAGAGACTGAGGGCACAGAAGGAGGTAACAGAGGATGAGATGGCTGGATGGCATCACCAATTCAATGGACATGGGTTTGAGCAAGCTCTGGAAGATAGTGAAGGACAGGGAAACCTGGCATGCTACAGTCCACGGATTTGCAGAGTCAAACACGACTGAGCGACTTAACGACAACACCTGTAAAGCAAAAGAGTAACAAACCACGGGGAAGACGAATAAAGGATATGAACGAAATTCAACAAAACACAGTGATCAAAAAACCACTGCTGAATCTTAACTCTCACTAGTAATCACATACACACAAAATCCTTTCATCCTTTCTCTTCTTTCAGGGGGACAGGGAAGGGGCAGGGAACAGGCAGTCTCTGCCTCAGAAAACAGGAAGGGTTTGCCTTCAGTGTACTGTGGCGCGTGTGGCCAAAGTCCCCAAAGGTCATGCGAGCCCAACAGCCCTACCATGTTCTTCCTTCTGGGAATCTGTCCAAAGGGGAATAAACAGATCTAGGCGTGCAAGATCTCAGTGTGCAAAGATCTAGGCACCAGCAGACTTGGCCTGATTGCACAGCCCTGTCCCGGGCACCACGCAGCCTCTCAGATCACCACGAGCCCGCACCGGGCACTCGCTCTGTGCCAGGCAGTGTGCGTCACACGCAGTGCACAGGTAGGCAAGCTCGGAACCTCACACTGAATGGAATCTGTCCTCCATGGAGCAGGAATCCAAGACCCAGATGGCCCACAGGCTAGGACCAGGATCAGGAGGACAGGCCAGGGTGGGGAGGGAGGTTTGGGGGCCTGAATTCTTGCAGCCAGTCAGCTGCAGAATAGGGAAGGAGATCCCAGGTCCCTGGATTCCCTGACGGGGAGCTGCCAGACGGGTGCTTGAACACAGAGGCCTTTCATGAATCTGTGGCTCTGGTTTCCCTTCTCCCCAGTGGAGTATTTTCCAGAGTCCCACTTCTGCTATGAAATGGCAATAATATTGATCGTGGAGTAATTAGATATAGTAGATAGATACGGGAAAGGAGGCAGATCAGAGATACCCATCAGACAGACAGCAGGTGCCCCGGGAGGGGGTGGGGTGTTTCTACTTCCTTTCACGCTGCAATGTGTTCTAACAAGCAGGCGTTATTTTCCCCATTTAAACATATATTTACATTTTTAGATGTTCAAATATTTTGGAGTGTTTCCTGACTGAGCATCTTTTCTACCACGCGTGGTATCCATGCTGCTCCCAGAAGGGAGAGCCCCCTCCAAAAGGCATCATTCAGCCAGGCATACAAGACATCCAGAAGAAAACTATGGTAGGAGAGAAGAGCTCTGAATCGCCCTTAAGTTGTACTCGAAAAGCTTCCAAAAGTGAAACTCCAGGTCAAAAGCTTGCCTGAGAAGTACCCAGCACGGCTGACTGTATGTCAGCCTGGCCCAGCAGAGCTCAATCAGTCCATCCATGTGAGGGGAAGAGCCCTAGGCCTGGAACTGGAAAACCAGGCAGAGTCCCTGGGCGGTCTTGGGGATGTGACTTGGACTGTAGTCTACCAGGCTCCTCCATCCATGGGGTTCATCAGACAAGAATACTGGAGTGGGTTGCCATTTCCTTCTCCAGGGGATCTTCCGGACACAGGGATCGAACCTGGGGTCTCCTGCACTGCAGGCAGACACTTTACCCTCTGAATCATCAGGGACACCTTCGAGATCCCTAGGCGATCTCATTTGCAAAATGGGGATGATATGTGCATACCCAAGAAGACTGCACGGGACGGCAGAGGCCTCATGACAATCTCCAGCAGGCAGGCGAGGAATGTCCACTGGTGGGACACTGCATAGCCCAAGGTCTACAGCTCAAAGCAAGTGACTCGGGTCACCTCTCCTTCCCACTGCCATAACCCCAGAGCTTAGCTCCCTGAGCCAAACTAGCTGCCCAGCACCCTTGGGACATCAGAAAGAATGCAACTGGTTCAACAAAACCCCTATTCTCTGTTTAATCGAGTTACCTGCAGAGAATGAGGGCAAGCCAAAGGATCCTGGGTGGGTGTTCAGGTGATGCTGAACAGGCCCCTAGGTTCACAGGGCCCTGGGTCACCCCCCCCCCCCCGCCCCCCGCTCCCCCGCCCCCCGCCCCCCACCCCACCCCCGGCCAGCCTCAGCTCTCCCAGGCTAGGGTCTCCTTCCTCCCTCCATTCCTGAGGGTCTGAGATCAGAGGCCCGCTGACAGTGGCGTGGAAGAGCTCACGGCCAAACGCACGGCATGGACACTAAGAGCACATTCATCCAATTCTCCCGCCTGGTTTCCCTGTGGCCTTGTGCCCTCTGCTCCAGCTGGCACCAAACGGAGAGTTCATTCTCAAATGCGAGTGAGAAGGGAAAGAGTTAAGTGCTCAGTTGTGTTCAACTCTTTTGCGGCCCCCTGGATTGTAGACCACCAGGCTCCTCTGTCCATGGGGCTTCTCTAGGCAAGAATACTGGAGTGGGTGGACATTTCCCTCTCCAGGGCATCTTCCCAACCCAGGGACTGAACCCAGGTCTCCAGCATTGCAGGCAGATTCTTTACCATTGGAGGCACCAGGGAAGTCCCAACATGCTTCCAGATAACACCTGCCAGACAGCTCCTGCTTCAACCCTACAGTGACTGCCCATCTCCTGCAGGCTTAAGTGGCACCTTGAGTGGTCTCCTGGAACAAGGTGAGCTGTAAATGAATTCATACAGGATAAAACGTTCAAAACTCCTGCACCAGGGTCCTCCCCCTGTGGACTCACTGCTCAGGCACGCAGAGCAGTCTGCGGCTCCTTGACCCCCATCCCTTGCTACCTTTGCACACCCACTCCCCCCTGCACGGAGCATCTCCTAGACCCCGTGCCTGGTACACACATTCAATTAAAGAAGTAAATGGTAGGGACTTCCCTGGCAGTCCAGTGGTTAAGACTCCAGCTTCCACTGCAGGGGGCGTGGGTTCGATCCTTGGTGAAGGTACCAAGGTCTCACATGTTTGGAGCAGCAAAAACAAATAAATGCTTAAATAAATGGTAGAAGCAAGCTATGGTACATGCCAGCCATGGGCGTGTTTAGGAACATGGATTGTCTTCCAAATCTGGCAGACAGCTGGAACACAGTGAAGGAGGACTAAATGGTTGGGGATGGGGGGCATCTCCAGGCTCCCCCACCCGAGTTCCTGCAGGCTTGGGGTCTTGACAAGCCTTTCCTAGCCTCTCGTCTTAGCCCTGCTTTTCTTAAAACTTGGGCTTTGGTAAAATAAAGTATTAAAAAAATAAAAAACAAAAACAAAAACAAAAAACTTGGGCTTTACTCTTGCCACTCCTAGGCCCCGCTCTGGGACCTGCTAAGGGCTGATCCAGTGTCCAGAGTGCTGACTCTGCCCCCGCCCTCCCCTCCTGCTCTCCGCAGTGCTAGTTGCAACTGGGCACATTGCAGGAGCTAATACACATATCTGGAACAAATGCAGCTTTCCCTGGCCCCTGGCACCCACACTGATATCCTCTTTTTGAGAATTCCTAGAGCTCTTTTGTGCAAAGTCCTCAATAACAGGTCCCCCATGAGGCACGCATTCCCCAAAGCAGCTAATTACCACAATAGCCCCAGGGATGTTACACACCCTGGGCCCCCATCCCAAACCCACCAAGTGAGATCTCTTGGAGGCAGCAAGGCCCGCGGGCACGTGTTATCAGCAGGTTGGGAAAGCCTATCCCCAAGAGCAGGAGAAGGGAATCAGCTCAGGACGGAGCTTTTCTGTCTCCAGAATGGACCCAATGCTTCTCTCCACATCACAGGGCTCTTGTGGGGATCTGGTCACAGGAGAGGAAACAAGGGACAGAATCTACAGCTCTGGGGAGACCTGCAGCTGCAGAGGCTCTGACCGCCCTGCCCACAGTTCCGGGCTGCCTTCTCCCCTTAGCCTGGATTTGAACCAGAAACACCCACACCTCTTTCTATCTGAGTCCCTTTAGAATGTTACCAAGCCTGGAGCCCATTAAGGTAGGGCAGACAATGCCTCAGTGAGTGAGGCGTAACAGGACAGCCATGTGCTGCCCCGACCAAGGAATTTCACTGCTTAAAAGCCCCTGGAGGAAGGCAGGCCTGCACCTAGCAGAGGCCAGGCTCCTCACTCTCTCCCTCTTCATGGTGGCCTCGCAGCTTGAGGGCTGGGGCAATCCTAGGGGCCACTCCCCAAGCCAGGTCTCCAGCAGGACCACACTCCTTGGTCCTGGCTCACCAGCTGGAGGCTTCATTTTCCTGAAGTTTTATTTTACAATAGGGGTTTTCCTAGGTGGCTCAGATGGTAAAGAACCTGCCTCCAAGGCAGGAGACCCGGGCTCCATCCCTGGGTCAGGAAGATCCCCTGGAGAAGGGAATGGCCACCCACTCCAGTATTCTGGCCTGGAGAATCCCATGGGCAGAGGAGCCTGGTGGGCAACAGTCCATGGGGTCGCCAAGGGTCGGACAAGACTGAGTGATGAGCCCTTTTTGCATACTATAGACAAGTTACATTGATAAAACATGCTTTTAAACTAAAATAAGTTAAAACATCTAAAAAAAAAAAAAAACAAACCTTGCAGGAACACCAAGGGCCATAGGAACAAGTTAACCAGTTGACGAATAGCTGCCCAGGACCACGGTCTGATTCCTGGCTGTGTGTCACCCTGGGCAGACCTCTCTGAGCTCAGGGCTACTCAGAGACAAGCCTGCCTTTCCAGGCCACCTGCGGGGACCCCAAGGGCGGTCTTTCCCAACAGCTCATCCCAGCTCCCAGCTCACATGGCCCAGCACGCCTGGGTCCCACGTGCCCAGGCTGTCCCCATCTGGACCTGGATCCTCTGAGGCCCTCTTTCTAGGACACAGGGCACATCATCAGGTCCCCCACTCCTCCGAGCCTCGGTGGCCCCACCAGGGCAGTGAGGGTGGTTCAGAGGCCCTTCAGGCAGTGAGCCGTCTCCCCCTCCCATCCTGGCTCTTGATGATACCCTCATACATTCCGTAAGGCCTAACAGTGGACAGGTTCTCTCTTTCCTTGCCTTTGAAGGGAAAAAGGAACTCCCTCCCTCCAGATCCTGTCCTGAAACACAGGAAAGCTGAGTTCCTCTGCTTCTTCCTGCCCTGGCCACAGGGTTCAGAGGTGCTGAGAGAGGGCAGGAGGACAGGGTGCCACTGAGCCTTCTCAGTCCCAAAGGGACCCCTGACCACACCTCCCTGGTCACCTCCAGGGTTAGGATCAACACCCTTCACCAAAGCACCAGCGAATGAGGCTTACTCCACACAAGGGAAATGTCATCCCTTGCCACTAAGGGGCTCATGTCTAGTAAACATAGGATCGGCCTCCCGGGTGATGGATGTTTATGTAACAGCCTCTCGACCCAGGTCTGCGGGGGGCCCGGGCAGGGGGTTGGTGGGGGGGCTCGGTCAGGCTCCTAGGGTGAGCAGGTAAACGCCCCGCCTGCGAAGCTGCCCCCACCCCGCCCTCCGCTGGGGAGGCGGGGATGCTGTTTGCAGGACAGCGGCAATATGGTTTGGCAGATGGTGAAAGGAAGGATATAGGGCAGAAATCGGAGAAGGAGTTTTCTGGGCTTTTTTTTCTTTTGATGCCTGCCTACAGTGGAAAAGCTAGGGTGACAGAAGTGGGAAAGCAGGGGTGAGGTGGAGAATCAAGATGGGTTCCAGGAGAGAGGTTAGCCAAAAAGGGAGGGTTATGGGGGGAACAGAGGAAAGAGGGAGGTGGCCTCGCCAAGAAAAAGCAGGGAAGTAGAGACCAGGAGAGCTGTGAGCCGATGTGTGAGGAGCAGCTGGGCCTGGTGACAATGAGACACCAGGTCCCAGAATCTGAGATGGTGACACGGAGCTTCCAGGCGGGGCAGACGGAACGCAGGGTACTTCCAAACCACAGTGGGGAAGTTGGTCACGGGGGTGGGCTCTAGAGGGGGAAATTCTGCCTGTCGTGTTGGAAGGGGGTAACACCCAAGTGTGGCCCAATAATGCTGGCTTGCACATCACAGAAGATGCTGGGCTAGAGGCCTCCTGAGCTGGGGAGGGGGTGTGGGCGATTGCTCTTAGGGAATCGGAAGTTAGCGGTGGTGTCCAGCCGAGACGCCTGCCCCTCCCTGCTTGGCCTGCCTTCCTCCACACCCCCACGCCATGGCTGTCCCACCAAGCCTCTTCCCCCTCCAAAAGGGCCTGTGGGGGGCGGGGGTAGGTGAGGGAGGCATCTGGGCACTGATGGAACTTACTTTCTCTGGGGGAAAGGGGGAAGCCACAGGGAATGGCTGCTCTTCCCGCCCCACCTCTTCAGACCGAGGAGGGAAAATTGGTCATCTCCTCTCTTTTGGGGGCCCCCTGGCTCACACAGAGGCCACCTCCTGGTCCCCAGCCACAGCCAAATGATTCAGGCCATTTACTCAGATCCCAGCTAATGAGGTTTTTTTTTTTTTTTTCTGTCACCTAATTAGTTCACAGTGAACTCAGCCTGGAGAGGGATGAGCAAGGGACAGGAAGAAGTCAGAGGGGACCACGTCGAGAACAGATTGGGACTCCAGCTCTAAACGAGGTCCCCTACCTGCCCCCAAAAGCCAACAACTCCTTCCTCAGCCGTGGGGACCCCTAAAAGCAGACAGGCATTGTTCAGGGGAAGGACACCCCACCCCAAGAGCCTCACACAAAGAAAGACGCCAGTGGGGCCCTCCTGTGAGACCCCAGTAGTGGACAGGCCCCTTCCCATCAACTCCAGGTCCTCAGCAAAGGCCCTGCCCTTTCCTGGCATTTCTGAACCCACCACCTGCTGGGGGCGACGGCATTCAAAGGGAAAGGAGCGGGAGGAGGAAGCAGATGGCCCAGGCCTAGGTCCACCTGCCCGACGGGCGCGCAAAGGTCACCATGCCGCCGAAGTGGGGAGTGCTGCCAATGCTGCCTGTCCCCACCACACCAGGGGTCCTGGCACATCTGCCAGCAGCGTGCCCCCACTTCCTCTGCCCCTCAGCTGCCAAATGCAGGCCTGAGAGCCTAGAGAAAGGAGCGCTGGGTAACTAAGTGGCCCACGGTTCCAGTTTCCGACGCCTGGCACCCGAGTCCCTGGAGGTCGGTCAGCGCCCAGGAGCCCCCAGCTCGCCTCTGGATCCGCTCCCTGGAGAGCAGCGGCGGGTGTCCGGCGCGCGTTGGACCCAGCGAAGGCGACACTGGCCCGGCAGAGGCCTCTCACGCGGCCCCCCGATGACCCAGCCCCGCAACAGGCCTGCCCAGCTCTCAGCTGCCGCGGCGTGCGGGGCGTGCGTCGGCAGAGAGGGCCCGCGGGCGCCGGGCCCGGGAACGCTGCCATCCAGTAACGGCAGGCTCCGATTCACCGCTGCGAGGCGGGCAGGGCCGGGGCGGCAGCTGAGACGCCTCTCCGGCAGCGGCTCCACCTCCTGGCCCTCCGAGGCCCTCCGCCGCGCCCACCCTCCTGGGCCATGCCCGACCAGACCGGGCCCCAGGGACCCGGAATCTCCGCGGCTCCAAGCGCACCCGTCCCCGCAGCGACGCCACCCTCACAGCCTGGAGCACGCAGATCAGAAAACGTGTCCCCCGGCACGGGACCTGCCCCCAGCCCCAAAGTGTCGCCAGACGAGAAATGGCGAAGCCTGGCCGTCGGCTCTGCAGCGCCAGCGATCGGCAAACCGCGTGGCCCCGACCTCAGGCGCTCAAGGACCCCCAGACCGGGAAAGCGTGGCCGGAACGGGCCCGCGAAGCCCCCGGCCGGGGCCGGAGAGGCCACCGCGCCCCGGCTCCCGCAGCCCCCGGCTCCGCTCACCCTCGATGGAGATGACGTGCTCCCGGATCTGATTCTGCAGCGCCAGGTCCTCGATGCGCTCGATCAGGTCGTAGATGGCGTAGATATTGGGATGCACGGACTCGAAGCGCTGGATCTCGGCCCGGATGGCCGCCGAGTTGGAGAGCGCGAACTGCTGGGGGCCCGCCGGCCAGCTGCTGCGAGGGGCCGCCGCCGCCCCCGGCCCCCGGCCCTGCGCCGCCGAACTGCCCGCCGCCCCCGCGCCGCCGCCGCCGCTGCCTCCCGGCGCCGCCAGGCTCGGCTGCTGCTGCGGGCTCTGTCCCCCGCCCGCCTGGAAGTTCATGGCTCCGGAGCCGCGGGGCCCGAGGCGGGCCCGGCCGGGGCCCGGGGCGGCGCTGCGGCGGCGGCGGCGGCGGGCGGGCGCGCGGGGCTGGCGGGGCCGGGACTACGGAGCGGGCGGCGCGGGGCTAGTGCATGGAGCCGAGGGCTGGGGGCAGAGGCCAGGGAGGCGCCGCCGCGCACGCTGGGGCCGCTGCTGCCGGGCGCTCCCCGGCGCCGCGATCCCGCTGCCTGGAAGCCGCCTCCAACGGCAACAACAACGGGACCGGGAGCGCGCGGCCCGGGCCCTCCCCCCCGCGTCATGCGCACGCACCACCGCCCCCGCCGGCTCCGGCACACGCAGCCCGAGCCCCCCTCCCCGCCGCCCCCGCCCCCTCCAGCGCGCGGGCCCCAACGCCCCCGCCCCTCGCTAGCTGGCTGGCGAAGCAGCCTCCACCCGCGAGCCGCGCGCTCGGCCCCGGCGGCCGGCCCCTCCCACCCAGCCTAGGCCCTTCCGCCTCCTTTCCAGCCCCCACCACACCCGCTGCGAGGGCCACTCGCTTGGAGGGGACAGCTGCCCTGCCTGCCTCGCGGCCCCAGCTGTCGCTTTCGCCCCCCTACGCTGGTCTGGGTGGAGTGTCTGTTTTCCGGGCGGTGCTGGGATGCTGATGAACGCGGCTGGTGGGCCGAGGAGAGTCGCCACCACGGACCCAACTGCGGCTCGCCTACACTGTCCTGCCATGCGTGCGGCACAGGCTCCCTGTCCCTGGGCCCCGAGGTCACCGCTGGAGACCACGCCAACTCAGGGTTCTTTCTCAGACCCTCCCTAGACTTTCCATTGCCGGCTGCGGGCACCGAGGCTGGGAATCTGGGTCCCTGGTTTCTATTTCCAGTTCTGCCTGAGACCTTCATCTGCGGGGCCCTTGAAAATGACACTTGAAACAACAATGTCCTCGCTCTTATCTTCCAGCCTGTCCTAAAAGATCCCCACTGCCAGACTTGTGGAGGATTCAGTGAGCGCTGCTGGACCTCCCTGGAAAGGGGAAGGAAGAAAAGAATCAAATATTATGCCTCTTCCCCCACTCACCCCATTTAAGATACCAGGGTCCACATGGTGGCTTCAGTTTTCCTTGTTTTCTCTCCTTTGTCCATCCTGTGTTCCTGTCCACTCCCGGGGCCAGGAAGCCCCCTTCAATGTCCTTGTTCCTCTGCATCCTCATTGCTAAAGCTGAATGCAGATTCACTAGCCACCCCCTTCCCCCAACTTTTCCTAAACTCCTTGAGAGGTGGCTTATGCAGAACCCAGGTCCCAGCCAATCAGCGTGGCAGGACTCTAACCCACCCGATGTCCTCTGGCACAGTTGACAGATACCATCCTTTTTACATACACTTCCACTTCCAAAATACCCAAGCTGGGTATTTTCCCAGCATAAAGTTGCCCACCATTTAAGCTACCCACACCACTCGACCCCAGGACCAACCTGGTCACCTTTCTAAGTATCTTGGACCTTCCAAAGAACCTAGTGCAAGCTAATCAACACCTTGGGGCTTCCCAAGCTCCAGAGAGGTGTGGGTCCTACCTACCTGCTTGTTCTGAAGAATGTCTTTCACTCTCTTCTGAAAAAAATATAGTGGTTGAACAGGTCACCTAGCCTGATATTCTGTAAGTCTAAAAGCAGTACCCAACATATATTTTAGATGCTTAATTAGAACTGAAAGCAAGAAGTTGCAGTAGGTACCTCCCAGGAGAGATGCTGAAGGTAAAGAGCCCCTCAAAAGTGTTGCCCCAGCAGTTGGCACACACCTGTTTTAGCACTAGTGGGCTAATTGTCTGTGTCCTCTATTAGTACATTAGCTACATGAGGACAGGGATACAGTCTGATTCGCCATTGTATTCCCAGAGTCTGACCCAGTGCCCAGCACATGTTATACATTTAATAAATAATTCTAGAATAACTGGATAAATGGGAAGGAACTAGAGATGTTATTAATAGTTCTGTATGTTGTAAGTCTAAACTGACCGTCCCAAGGCAACATTTGGAGTGTTTGCTCCCATAAGTAGGCATAGGCTATCAGGGCAACAGGGTACATTACTTTTAATCAAGACTGACCTATAAAGTTTGTGGCTATAGGAGCCCAAAGGAAGGAGGGAAAACCCATAGAAATTAACTTGGCTCAGGCTTCCCTGGTGGCTCAGAGGTTAAAGCGTCTGCCTCCAATGTGGGAGACCTGTGTTCAATCCCTGGGTCGGGAAGATCCCCTGGAGAAGGAAATGGCAATCCACTCTAGTATTCTTGCCTGGAGAATCCCATGGACAGAGAAGCCTAGTAGATTATAGTCCACGGGGTAGCAAAGAGTCGGACACAACTGAGCGACCTCACCTCACCAGGCCACGTGAGGCTCAACATCGCCTGTACAGCAATACTCTCTTAAGGATCCAATTTCTGAGCCCAAATTTCAGGGGAGGAAGCAGTCTAAGTGAATAAATATCTACCATGTGACAGATCCCCTCTATAGTTTTCACACTTCTTTATAAAACACCAAATTTCCCCCATTACAATTGTCTTCCGAGCTAAGTTTTAAGAACGAAGAAATTTAGGTTCATATAGATTCAGTAATGCACTCAAGGTCATATAGTTGATAAGAACAGGATACGGGGTCAGAATTTTTGCCATGTTCCAAAGTCCATACTCCTCACAGTCTTACAGGAGCTCAGTGGAGGAGGAGCCAGGTAAATAAGGGAGCCCCAAGACCCCCAGAGGATGAGATGGCTGGATGGCATCACCGACTCAATGGACATGAGTTTGGGTAAACTCCGGGAGTTCATGATGGACAGGGAGACCTGGTGTGCTGTAGTCCATGGGGTCGCAAAGAGTTGGACACGACTGAGCGACTGAACTGAACTGAAGCCTCTCATGGCCAGCCCTGAAGACCCATGTCCTCAGCCAGCCTTGGGGGCGGGGTTGGGAGGGCAGCCCATGGATACTGGGCTCTGGGCTGAAAAGTCAATGTGGAGGGTCCACTCTGACTTAATAGTATGCCGGCGTAGGGTCCACCTGCGCTCCCCAAAGACTGCATCACCAAACCCGGGGTTGTGGGGTGATATGACAGACTTAGCCAGAAACCAGCTGACGTTGGTTTCTGATGTGATACACGTCCTGGCTGCCCGCGGGTGAGGGAGAGGATCCTGCTGTCCCCTACCTCGCCCCGAACCTCTGCGGGCTAGTACAACCTCAAAGGCGCCGCCGCCAGCCCCTCAGCGATCTGTGGGCGCTGGGCGCAGGCGGCTGAACCCCCGCACGTGAGTCCGCAGCGCTGAACGCTGGACTGCGCATCCTTCCAGACTACAAGACCCACAATGCTCCGGGCGGCGGCGGCGGGGAAGGAGGGGGTGCCTCCAGGTGTCTGCGACCTCGCCACCTCCCTCCCGGAAGTGCCCGAGGGTCCGCTATGGAGCTGGCGGAGCCGGGCGGTGAGTCCTCGCGCCTTGGCCGCACCACCCCGCTGCCCCAGCAGCTGGCCCGGCTGGCCCCGCCCCGGGATCTCCCGCGCCCGCCAGCCACTGGGGGTGTGGGGGCGGGCGGCGGGAAGATGCGAAGGGTGGTGGAGGATGGAGGTGGGGAGGGCAAAGTCTTGGGTTCCTGGGCGAGATCTGGGGTCTTGCAGCAGGCTGGGTTTGGAGAGGTTTCCCAGAGGAGGCGCGGGGTCGGGACGCCTTGGGTGGGGTTTGAGTAGACGAGGAGGGGCCGAGTTGGGGTGGGGGGCTAGGGTTGGGGGTGGGAATCCTCGGAGGTTCCAGTTTGCCAAAGGGAAGCAGTTTGACATTTGGCGTGGGGAAGCCTTGGGAAGCCGTCCTGTGCCGCGGTGGGGGTTGGCTGAATGGTAAGGGGGCGTTGTGCGTGTGTGTAGAGACCTTTTTTCTTCCCCTTTGGAGAAACTTTAGCGATGGAGCGGTATTAATAGATAGGCTTTGCCGTGAAATAGGCAAAGGAGTAGATAAACTTTGAGATGACCTAAATGGGGAGAATAGGTAAGCTTTGGGGTGGTTTGGTGGGGGCTGAATTTAAGGGAGAGGTTGCTTAGAAGGTCAAAGCTCTGACTTCGGAGTAGGGTTTGGGTGAATTGCGGAACTGCTTAAAGACCTGAAATTTAGGTTAGAGAAAATTAGGACTTGTGATTTGGTGTTGGGAAGGGGTATGTGGGGCAAGTTTGGGGTGGCCAGGTGTCAGAGCAGTGTATGTTCCAGGGTAGGGCTGGGATAACTGGGCAGAATGAGGACTGTGGGAGAGGTGAGGTGAGGTGGGGTGGGGTGGGGTGGGGTGGGGTCAGGGGCCCCGGGGCCCCTGAAGTTCAGAGGGCTCTTGGCAGGTGAGCCAGCCCCTCATGAGTTCTTTGTGCCTCTCCAGCTCGGTAGCGTGGCGGGTAAGGCAGGTGCCATGGCCCTGATTGAAGGGGTAGGTGATGAGGTGACCATCCTTTTCTCGGTGCTTGCCTGCCTTCTGGTGCTGGCTCGCCTGGGTCTCAACGCACACTGCCGAGGGCGCCGATCCACTGCCCCAGCCGTCAGGGAACCCAACACCACCGCAGCCCAGCGAAGCCATGGCGGTCATGGACAGCATCAGAGGGGAGGCCCCAGGAGCTGAGACCCCCGGCCTGAGACACCGAGGTCAGGCGGCACCACCAGGACCCGGCGTGGGGCTCGCAGCAACACCGCCACCTCCGGACTCCCCAGGAGCCCCTCGTACTCGACTGAAATTCCTCAACGATTCTGAGCAAGTGGCCAGAGCCTGGCCCCACGACACCATTGGCTCCCTGAAAAGGTAAACCGGGAGGATGACAGAAAGGAAGTGCTAAAGAGTGGGGTGGGGATGATCACAGTCCTAGAAGGGCCAGCAGAGATCCGGGAGATCCTCTTATAGATAAGGAAACTGAGGCCCCTAGTCACACACTGTATTGCTCCCCTGAAGCAGGAGGGCCCCCCACCACACACTCCGTGGAGACCAGAGGTGAGGATAGGAGAGTTGTTCCGGACCAGGGGCCAGGAGTGCCTGAGACTCGCTCTATTACCCAGGTCCCTCTCTCCTCAGGACCCAGTTTCCCGGCCGGGAACAGCACGTGCGACTCATCTACCAAGGGCAGCTACTAGGAGACGACACCCAGACCCTGGGCAGCCTTCACCTCCCTCCCAACTGTGTCCTCCACTGCCACGTGTCCACACGGGTGGGTCCCCCCCCTCCCGCCCTGCCCTCCGGGGTCCGAGCCAGGCCCCTCAGGGCTGGAAGTAGGCAGCCTGCTGCTGCCCCTGCTCCTTCTGCTGCTGCTTCTGCTGTGGTACTGCCAGATCCAGTACCGGCCCTTCTTTCCCCTGACCGCCACTCTGGGTCTGGCCGGCTTCACCCTGCTCCTCAGCCTCCTGGCCTTTGCCATGTACCGCCCGTAGTGCCTCCGCGGGCTCTTGGCCACGCCGCCGGCCTCTCGGGACCTTGCTCGCCACGACAAGGTGGGAGCTGCTGTCTGCCCAGGCCCGCCTCTCCGACCTGCCTCTTCCCGCTACCCTGGAGCCCAGCGCTGCGCGGCAGAGCACTCCGAGGGTCGGCGGAGGCCCCTCCCTGTGACCTTCATGGCTCTGGGCCACCTCCCGGGGCAGCTGGCCCTCAGCGCTCCCTGACAGTGGGCTACCCCGGGTCAGACAGCTGCTGTCGTTGCCTTGACCCTGGACAGAGCGGGGCAACGCCCCTGGGCCCTTAGGGCTCAGCCTGAGGACCTGGGCACCTCTTAGTCCCGATCGCCCCTTGGCTGGTTTGGGGGCCCGAGGGCTGAGAGGGGCTGGAGAAGGGGAGCCGGGATGGGTGGAGGGGGCTTTCTGGAACACGTGCAGATTAAATAACTGTGAAGTTTTCACTCTTGGCCTAGTGTCTGCGTGTGTGGGTCGCTGGGGAGGGGGCTGCAGGGAGATCTCCCCTACTGGGAGAAAAGGGGTGGGCCAGACGCTTCGCCCTGCCCTGCCCGCCCAGGCCAACCGCTGCTGACTCCTCCCTGCACCCCAATCTCATCCCCCAGCCCTTTGGCCCCGCCTCTGCCCCGCCCCCTTCCCCGCCCCAGTCCTTTCGCCCCGCCCCGCCCCGGCGCCGCGCGCAGCTTCCCGGAAGCAGGGGGCGGGGCGCGCGGGGCCTGCCGGGAGCCACGTCTTTGCTGGCAGAGGACCTACTTGGCGCGGCGATTGGCGTCCGGGCCGCGCGGTTCGGGGGCTGCCGGGAAGATGGAGGACTCGGTGGCCCCCTGATGAGGAGGCCGCGGGGGAGCCCGGCTCCCGGGCCCCGAGACCGACTGAGGGAGCGACCTGCGCGGGGCCTGGGGAGTCATGTAGGGGTGGCGCCTGCGGGGCGGGCCGCGGGGAAGGGCGGCGGGAGTTGGTGTTGGCGACCGCGACCGCGGTCTCCTGGCATTCCCCCGGGCCGCGGGTGGGGGTGTGTGGGGCCCCCCCGACACCGCCGACTCCGCGCTGTAGCGCAGGCCGCGCCCGCGGGCTCCACGGGCGCCCTCCGAGGTGGGCCCTGCGTTCTCGTTTCACAGGCGAGAAGGCTTGGGCAGGGAGACCGAAGCCACTTGTCCAAGGTCACGCAGCTGGTAAGTGGGAGCGCCCAGCATGGAACCCAGGACCACGGAGCCCGCGCTCCACCCTCCGGTACCGCCGCCGCCTCCTGCGGGAGGGGGAGGTGGTCGGGGGTGGGGGGAGCGTATCTGTCGGGCGAGCTGGGCTCCAGGCTGGGCGCGACCACTAACCAGATTCGGGACCTCGGGGCTTGCCTTAACTCCCTCGCCTCCCTGGGCCTTGGTCTCTCCACCTGTGAAATCGAGATAGTACCAGCCCCTGCCTGCCTCCTCACGGGCGTGTCAGAGGAGGATCGGAGGAGATGATGCATGTGGAATTGCTCTGTAAAAATTCCTCCGTGAGAACTCTGAAGGATTCCGATTGCTCTCGCAAAGGTTGGAAGGAGTCAGAGAGGGGCGGGTTGGGGAAGAGGACTGGAGCAGTCACGAAGGGTGAAGAGAGTACGGGTTGCTCTGACCCCGGACTCTGGATGGGGAGCGAGGTGAGGAATAGAGAGTTGGTCTTCCTCCCCTTTGGAGAATACCTCACTCCCTTTTTGGGCCATCCCTCAGGGTCTCCAGCACCCAACTCCATGCTTCGAGTCCTGCTCTCTGCCCAGGCCTCCAGTGCTCGTCTGTCTGGCTTGCTGCTGCTCCCACCAGTACAGCCCTGCTGTCTGGGACCCAGTAAATGGGAGACCACCGGCCTCCTGGAGGAGGCCCCCATGCAGGCCCTGTGCAGGGGTTGCAGCGGCTTCTGGAACAGGCGAGGAGCCCTGGGGAGCTGCTGCGCTGGCTGGGGCAGAACCCTACCAAAGTGCGTGCCCACCACTACCCTGTGGCGCTTCGTCGTCTGAGCCAGCTCTTGGGGTCTCTGCCGCAGCCCCCTCCTGTGGAGCAGGCCACACTGCAGGACTTGAGTCAGCTCATCATCCGAAACTGCCCCTCCTTTGACATTCACACCATCCACGTGTGTCTGCACCTTGCAGCCTTATTGGGTGAGGACGGTGTCTGTGGGTGGGTGGGTGTCAATGGAAGGATAGAGAAACCGTAGCAGACCCACCTGAGATCACTGACAGAGCCCACCTCAAGCTTTGCCAGGAACGGCACACTTACTGAGTGATGCCACACTTGCTACTGCTTTGCGGTATCCATGACAGTCATCATGAGTCGCAGCTTAGGTTAGGGTGCCACCCCTTTTTTTGTTGTTGTTTAGTCGCTAAGTTGTGTCTGGCTCTTCTGCAATCCCATGAACCGTAGCCCGCCAGGTCCTCTGTCCATGGGATTCTCCAGGCAAGAATACTGGAGTGGGTTGCCATTTCCTTCTCTAGGGGATCTTCCAGACCCAGGGATTGAACCTGTGCGTTGCCAGGCGGATTCTTTACCACTGAGTCACCAGGTCTCTTCTAATACAGTGCCCTAGGGAGCCACTGCAATTTATCACCATTGGCAAGAGATGAGATTTTACTGCCTTCTTTATATAAGGCCTTCCCCACAGGTGGTTGTGATATTTTTATTAGGGATCGAACCTGTGCGTTGCCAGGCGGATTCTTTACCACTGAGCCACCAGGTCTCTTCTAATACAGTGCCCTAGGGAGCCACTGCAATTTATCACCATTGGCAAGAGATGAGATTTTACTGCCTTCTTTATATAAGGCCTTCCCCACAGGTGGTTGTGATATTTTTATTCACGTAGTAGTTCCCATTTCTCTGGTGTTTCCGCGTGCTCTGTAGCAGATCTTCCAGCCCAGAAAACAGATGAGAAGGACTGAGGATTCACTAACTAAAACTGCAGGATTGCAAAAGAGCAGAGCAGCTCCTTCCCTGCCTCCTTTGACCCTCTGCCTCTCAGGCTTCCCATCAGATGGGCCCCTGATGTGCGCCCTGGAGCAGGAGCGAAGGTTCCGCCTCCCTCCGAAGCCACCACCCCCTCTGCCACCTGTCCTTCGAGGTGGGCAAAGGTTGGAAGCAGCTCTAAGCTGTCCCCGTTTCCAGCGGGCGTCCTCAGCAGCACCTCATCCGCAGCCTGGCAGGTGCCAGAGCAGGGGACAGGTGATGGGGGGTGGAGGCAGGCAGTATCTGCTGGAATCTCGTCCAGGTCTGGCCTGAGGGTCCAGTGTGATAAGCTGTTCTTCACAGAGGCCAGACCTGAGGAACTGACTCCCCACGTGATGGTGCTCCTAGCCCAGCACTTGGCCCGCCACCGGTTGAGGGAGCCCCAGCTTCTGGAAGCCATTGCCCACTTCCTGGTGGTTCAGGAAGCCCAGCTCAATAGCAAGGTGGGATTGCCTCTCAGCTTCGAAAGCTCCTCTCCTAGTGGCCCTCAGACACCCCAGCAGGCCCAGCCCCCCACCCCCCTCACCTTGTCCACTTGATTGGCTGCTGCTTCCTGCAGCAGACCACCTACCTAGGCTCTCTGGCCTCTCCCCTGGGGTACCACCTTGGCTCAAACCCCCACTGGCTTGTCCAACTCCCCACTAGGTACACCTGGTTCTCTGCACTTCTCCAAACATCCTTAGCCACTGTCTTAGCTTGGTCGATCCCACTCCACCAAGTCTTCAGGGCCAGAAGCCACAGCCATGTCTCTGCTTGTTTGGAGACTGACCACATGGGGCTTGAGCAGTGCTTATGCTATTGAGCATCTGTGCTGTAGAGGGACTGTCCTGCCTTTCCAGTGACTGATGTCATCAGCTTGCAGGCCAAGTCTCCCTGAGGTTCAGCTTGTAAAGAAGACCAGAGAAACTTCCCCCTGGGTGATGGGCTGCTCTTTGCCCCACAGGTGGTACAGAAGTTGGTCCTGCCCTTTGGGCGGCTGAACTACGTGCCTCTGGAGCAGCAGTTTATGCCCTGCCTTGAGAGGATCCTGGCTCGGGAAGCAGGGGTGGCCCCCTGGCAACTGTCAACATCTTGATGTCACTGTGTCAGCTGCGGTGCCTGCCCTTCCGAGCCCTGCACTTTGTCTTTTCCCCTGGTTTCATCAACCATGTCAGTGGTGCGCAGACTTGGGGGGCTGGCTGTGTCCTGGAGGGCTGGGGGGCTGGGGAAAGCAGGAGTGAGGGTCTGCATCCCAGTGAGCCTCGTCCTGCTTTCCCCACAGGCACCCCCTCATGCCCTGATTGTGCGGCGCTACCTCTCCCTGCTAGACACGGCGGTGGAGCTGGAGCTCCCAGGATATCAGGGTGCCCGCCTTCCCGAAGGCAGCAAGTGCCCATCTTCCCCCAGCCACTCATCACTGACCGTACCCGCTGCAAGTACAGGTGGGTGGGCAGCTGGGGAGGGAAGGGGTCAGCCGGCAAGGAACACCCAGGTAGACAGGCCTGGGGGACCCTGATCTGTCTATGCTGCTGTGCTCCTGGTCACCAGAAAGCTAAGCCCCAAAGGCCATTTCCCAGCCTGGGTGTGGAAGTAGGTGGGACCAAGCTGAAACGAGTGCCCTGGGGGGCCTTCTGAGCCGGGCTCCTCTTCCCTCAGTCACAAGGACATAGTAGCAGAGGGGGCTGCGCCAGCTGCTGGGGGAGGAGAAATACCGGCAGGACCTGACCGTCCCTCCAGGCTACAGCACAGGTGAGCTCCGGGTGGGCCGGCGAGCCCCCGGAAAGCAGAGCCTCCGCCGGAAGCCAGTGGCTCTTTCTCTCCCGGCCCCGCAGACTTCCTGCTGTGTGTCAGCAGCTGCGGCTCGGTGCTGCCCGTGAGAGCCCAAGACCCCTTCCTGCCGTACCCTCCCAGGTCCTGTCCCCCGCGCCACCCGGGACCCTGCCCAAAGGTAAGGCGGGAGCCTGGGAGAGCCTCCCGGCCCCCGCGCATAGCGCCTGAGCCACAGTCCCTTCCTCTCCAGGGTGGTGCTGATGCTGCGGGAGCGCTGGCACTTCTGTCGGGACGGCCGAGTGCTGCTGGGCTCCCGAGCCCTGCGGGAGCGGCACCTGGGCCTGATGGGCTATCAGCTCTTGCCGGTGAGGCCCAGCCCCTCGCCCCGCCCCCCAGCCCCATGCCCCGCCTCGGCTCGCCGCCCCCCGCCACGCCCCCACTCTGACCGGGCTGCCAGCTCCCCAGCCCACAGGGATGACGACCTCTGTCCTCCGCCCCGCAGCTACCATTTGAAGAACTGGAGTCCCAGAGAGGCCTGCCCCAGCTCAAGAGCTACCTGAGGCAGAAGCTCCAGGCCCTTGGCCTCCGCTGGGGACCTGAAGGGGGCTGAGGGGTGCACACGGGCTCAGGATGGCCCCCTCGTGGGGGTGGACAATTTGCACTTTGCTTCCCTCTGCTTTGACTTGTCATTAAAGTCCCTTTCCTTCCCCATCGCACACTTTGCTTCTGGGATGGGTGGGCTGGGATCCCCACGTGTTTCCCATTCACACCCTCTGACACTGACACACACAAAGAAGATAGGTAGGGGCCGAAGCACTTTACTGCTGGGGGTTGGGGGAGGGCCTTAAATTATTCACTTAAATAAAAATGAGGAGGGAGGAGAATGGGGAGAGCACCCCCAACCCCAGCCCATTCCCTCTGTCCGTCCATTGCTTGGCTGTCCATCTAGGCAGCAGTTACACAGGCATGGGCATCTCGTTGTACTCGCCCACACCCTCCCGCTCGTCGAACACCGGCTCTGCCTCGTTAGCATCAAGCTGTGGGAGAGAGGACAGAGGGAGGTGGGCGACCTCTCAGCAAGACCACTTGGGGGGGTGTGCCGGGTGAGGCTGGGGAGGAGCGCAGGCCTTACGTATTTCATCTCCCGCTCGGTGAAGATGCGGGTCAGCACCACCATGCGGAGCGGCACCGTGAGGATGAGGATGAAAGGGAAGGCCAGGGAAGCTGCGGTGGACATGACAGCCCAGAGCACGGCCAGGCAGAGCAGCTGCAGGGCGGTGAACAGGTGCATACGCAGGGTCCGGACCTGGGGGCGGAGTGGTGCAGGGTGAGAAGGGTGAGCCGGGGCCCGAGAGGGCCATCCGGGCCTGCCACGACCAGAGGATGACGGTCCCTCTCCCATCCGCAGGGGCAGGTGGAAGGGCCTGCCTGTGTGCTTACGGGAGCCAGGTCTGCACAGGCTGAATGGTAGCTGGCCAGAGTGGATACATGGGGGCCGGAGGGTGACCCCCACAGACTGGGTGGCCGGGGGAGAGGTGTGGGGCCCTTCCCAGCCGGGTCTCACCTTCTTGACATAGGTGACGTCCGGGTGGTGTTTGGGTGGCATGAGCAGCAGGTGCAGCCGCTCATAGAACTGGATCCCATTCAGGGAGGTCACGCCCATGTACAGGAAAATCCCGAAGAGCACAGCCAAGGGGATCTGCCGGAGCAGATCCCCGATGACCAAGGAGAGGCCTGCAGGGGGCGAGGGGAGGAACAGCTGGCCCGGGGCGCTCCACCCCTCCACCCGCAGCGGCCACGGCCACGAGACC
Source organism: Nanger dama (assembly GCA_917880005.1). Lineage (NCBI taxonomy): Eukaryota > Metazoa > Chordata > Mammalia > Artiodactyla > Bovidae > Nanger > Nanger dama. The sequence continues at coordinate 6,259,628 of CAKJTW010000098.1, forward strand.
CCTCTTTGAAGGCCGTGGGGAGAGGCGAACATACCCACGAGCAGGGCCACCAGCAGCCCTGTCACCCGCTGCTCCTTGACCTCCTGGATCTTGGGCTTGTCCCCGGGTGCCACCGCCTTGCTCATGACCGTGAGCGCATTGGCATGCGTGACAGAGCGGACAGTGGCGGCGGCCAACCAGGGCAAGCCAAAGAGGGCACAGATGCCACCCATGGCCACGATGAGCAGCAGGTCCAGGTGGAAGCCAGAACCCTTCTGAAGCATGCGCTCCTTCTTGGAGATGATCAGCCTGAAAGGGGACAGGCACGCCCTAAGCCCCGGGCCCCCGGGCCCCTGGCCCAGCTCAGCAGACAACTGGGTCTTTCCAGAGCACCCAGGCAGTCACCTCCTCCTGTTTCTGGAGGTCCCTGCCCATCCCCTTCAGGACAAGGGCTCCATCATGGAGCTGAGTCCTATCTCAGTGGCCACTCCCCACCCCCTGGACAGCACCCAGCGTGTACTGTGCCCATGCAGGCACATTTCAGTGGGATTTTCTATTGTCTACAAAGTTCAGCAGCCAGCCTGCTGGGGGTTCCAGCCTGTCCATGCAGCAGGTCGTCCCTGTCTGCACAGCAACCCCTTTGCCAGGACCACTCACGTGGTGATCTGTGTCTCCATGAAGATAAGGATGAAGACCAAGATGGCGGGCAGCAGGCTGGCAACCATCATCCACACGGGGAAGGCGCTCTTCTCCCCCAGGGGGTTGATGACCCAGCCCCGCTTCTCTGGGGCTGTCACTGAGAAGCCGCTGGGCACGCTCAGCTTCTGCAAGGCAGAGAGTGGGGCCGGGGCAGGTGAACCTTGGGTAGGGCTGGGGGACACTGAGCGAGTGCTGTGGGGGAGGCCTGGCGTCTGCCTGGCTTAGCAGCAGCTCTGGTCCTGGGGGCCTGGAGTCTGGCGCCCCCTCACCACCATGTGCCCGCCACCGTACCTGGAGTGTAGGTGTCCTCAATACAGTAATCCACAAGCACCATGACGAGGATGGCGATGGGCACCCCGAAGTCCCCAATCACACGCCCGTACCTGTGGGCAAGCACCGCGCTCAGAGGCCCCACACCGCCGTCCAGGCTGGACTGCAAGTTGCCCCCTTCCTTCCCCCCGCCCGTGGCCTCTACGCCTCCCTCGGGCCTGCCAGCCCACACACCCGGCCGGGGAAGAACCGGCTGTTCTTGAATTTGCGCAGGAAGAAGGCGATGAAGAAGGTGCCGGCCATGAGGACCAGCGACAGCAGGGCGGTGTTGGGCTGGCCTCGGGGCCTGCCCTGCCCGGGCGGCCTGGCTGAGCTCTCGTTCCTTGGCCCCAGCATGGCTTCTGCCCTGGGCCACGTGGCATTCTCGCCACTGCCTGCCTCGGAGCTGTTGGAGATGGAACAGCCGTGGAGGGGGTGCTCCTGGAAGATCTGGGGAGAGAACAAAGGACTCCATACGTTTAACTGGCCAGAGGTCTGGGACTGGTCTGTCTGCTGAGTTGGGACAGGCAGGCCCAGGGTGGTCAACCTACCCTCAAGTAGCTTGTCTTGATTAAGAACATGACTGAGGGGAACAGATGGGGACACAAGACCACTGGGGGTTCAGAGACGGGGCTGGTCTAATTGGGGAAGGAAGCTGGGAGTGAGGCTCCAGAGAGGCCTGAAGGAGCATCCAGGGGGCATGGCGAACCCTGGGGACACATCTGACCCTGACCCAGACCCAGATGTGAGGGCGTGTCTGTCAACCTGGGGGCCTTTCCTTCTGACTTTCTGGATCCTCTGCCACCTTATCAAAAGCACACATCACCTTTGTTATTAAAACTATGTGAGTCTCTGAGACTGATCTGAAGTCCCAGTGTGTGTGCTGGCAACAGGCCTCATACATGGAGAACCCAGGGGCAAGGAGGCCCCCTGCTCCCTCGCGGGCCAGGTCCCACGGGGGCCCTACCCACCTTCACCAGCTTGTAGAAGGTCTCGTAGATGAAGATGAGAGAGATGAGGAAGGCAAAGATCTCCTGGGTGAAACGGGAGACGAAGCGCACCAGGAAGCTGCCCTCCAGGGCCACCATGAGCAGGGCCAGCAGCACCAGCCAGAGGCCGATCCACACTCGGCCCACCAGGTACTCCAGGTTGTTGCTGCTGCAGAACTGGGGCAGGCAGGGGCGAGGGGGTGGGCGGAGTCAGGATCAGAGCCTGGGGGGCTCCCGAGGAGTGTTGGGGGGAAGTGTCAGGGCAGAGGGGAAGGGGAGCGGGAGCTGAGCCGGGCAGGAGGAACCAGCGCCAACAGCCTGTGGCCACTCACCGAGAAGAAGGCCTCCTCGAAGACCAGCAGGGGCCCCGAGAAGCCGACCACCAGCAACGGCTGGGCCCCCAACAGGCAGAACAGCACGCCCTGGATGGCCGTGGACATGATGAGCTCCGACACCCCGATCAGGTCGTGCGTCTTCTCCCCTAGGGCAGCAGGAGCCCACTCAGGGGCTGGTGGTGGGGCGGGGGTGGGGGGAACCGTGCCCTCCCCACTCTGCCCTGGCTAAGCCCCTCCTTACCCAGCAGCCCCCCAAAGGTGATGGCGGGAGACAGGGCCGCGAAGTAGATGAAGATGACAGCGGCCAGGCACTGGGGGTCCAGAGCATCCCGGAAGTCGCTCAGGTAGTGGGGATAGCGGCGCCGCACGTCTCGGATCAGCCCCCAAAAGGCCGGCCCGTCCGCCGCAGGGGATCGTCTTCCACTACACCAACCACCTCTACCATCTGCAGGAGCGCTGCAGCCCGGGGCCTGTGTCAGGGCACCCGTCCCTGCCCTCGCCTGCCCACCTGCCCTCCTGACGCCCCAGCCCAACTCGGGCAGTCCCGACCCAGCCCCTTGGCTCATACTGGCCCCGTGCCCTTATCCTGAGCTGACTTGGGCTCCAGCCCGGCCCCTGGGGGCAACAGCCGGCCCTGCTCCTCCCGCTTCTTGAGCATCTGGCGCTGGAAGTGAGCAACCGAGCGCAGCAGCTCCTCGCCCTGCACCTCCGAGGGCGGTAGCACCACGCTGCAGTCCAGGAAGGCGTTGATGGCCGTCAGCAGGTCCTCCCGCTCATCCGCCAGGTAGGCCGCCTCGTGGAATTGCTGCCAAGGACGGACCGGGCGAGTGAGGACACAGGATGCGGGGCCAGGGCCCAGGAGCCGGGCTGGGCGCCCGGTGTGGGGGTGGGGGTGGCGTTCTGGAGGGGCTGACCTTGTCGGACATGAGAGTGGAGATGGAGCGGCCGATCTCGTGGTAGTCCATGTTGGCGCTGCTCGGGCCCAGCAGCAGGAAGAGGAAGCGCACCGGCACGGGCACCTCCAGCACCGCGTCCAGCTCCACTGCCTCCCGCAGCCGCACGAAGGCCATGGTGGGGCGGGCCAGGAACTCCACGCAGCCTGCGTGTGTGCAGCCGTCGTGGGCAAGAGCCCAGCGAGGGTGGCCTCCGGCCCCCACCCCAGCCCATCCCCAGTCCTCGCCCGCGTACCCACGAGGACCACTGTGGCCTCAGCGTTCTCAGGGATCTTCTCCAGCAGCTTCAGCTCGTGCTTGGACTTAGAGCGAGTGATGCCGGCCGGAGGAGCCGGAGGGGGGCGGCTCACGCTGGGGAGGCAGGAGGCCAGGGCTCAGCTGGGCCGCCCTGCCCCTGCCCACCCCCACCCAGCTCACTCGTGGTCCTGCAGCCTCCGGGCTGGCTGGACCCTCACCCCGGCGGGCCTGCCTTCTCCCCCTCACCTCTCGTTCCACCTCCAGCCGGGTCTCAGGGACACCTCCGATGAGGGGCTCGGTGACGTGGGGGTCGCTCTCTGCGCCCTGGCCATGGTGATGCCCCAGCAGGGAGCCCAGGGAGCCGGCTGAGATGTTGCGGGGGAAGGAGAAGTCCTTCTCATCGCTGGGGTGGCTGCGGGGCGGCAGGCAGGGCGGTGAGGCGGGCTGGCGGCCAGAGCCGGGCAGGCGGGCTGCGGCGAAGGGCTCACCTGTGCTTCAGCAGCAGGGCCCTCAGCACGTTGGCTCTGTCCTCGGCCTTGATCTGGTCCGAGATGACCATCTGCTCCACCACCTGGTGGGCCACGCCAGGCAGGGTCTGCTGATCCAGGTCCAAGAGCACAGCCCCTGGAACGAGGACGACACAGAGGGGCCTCGTCCCCAGCCAAGAAACGGGGGGACAGCCAGGGAGGCACCGTGAAGCCCTGAAACTGGTAAGCGGGGCCTAGCTCGGCCTGGAGGCCCAAGTCCCCAAGCCCTCTCTCCCTTCAGGAATGTTGTGATGCTCAGCAGAGGCCAGGAATCCGCAGCTCTCAGAGAGGCCACCTGGCTAGACCTCGCCCAGACACCCCTTCTGGGAAGCATGCAGCAGGAAGCGTCCCAGGCCACCCACGTGGGCTGAAGTGCCCTTCGCTGCCGGTAACTTCCTCCCGGACTGACTTGCTGCCTCTGCTGTCCACTTGAGGGCCCAGTTCTGCCCTCTGGAGCATGACCCAGCCAGTCGTGGCAGCCCCAGAACCATCTGAAGAGTTCCCCCTGAACCCTGGACTCCTCAGTGTCCCCAAGTCCAGCAGCTGCTCAAGGACACCCAGCCTGTCCCTGCTCTGAGCTGCCACTTCCCGGAGAGATGAAGGTCCTCTCAAAAGTCACCAGGTCATTTTCCTGTCAAGGTCAACTCACGGGGACACAGAACAAACAAAACCGAAGGCCCCCCGAGCAGCCAGAAGCCAGACAGCACAGCCTGGTGATCAAGCCCTGCATTCTGGCACCTCACCCAAAGCCCTCAAGCCTCACTCAGAGCCTAGTAAGTCATAGCTAGGAAACAGTCCTGACAGCAGGCTTCTGAGTCCTTGGCCGCTGACAGCAAGTGGGAGCGGTTCCCCACCAGGAAGGAGGAATCAAGCCAAGAGCAGAACATCAGACGTGAGCACCTGTGCTCATACAGCAGAGGCCACACCGCCCCTACAGCTCAGGCCACGCTGCTGGGAGCCCACACTGCCCTACAGCTTAGGTCACGCTGCCCAGAACATCTAGGATCTCAAAGCATTCCACCAAAACCATTTAACAACACTGCAGCATCCAAAACATACCAGCTTCAGTTTATCTGAAAATATCACTTAGAGTAGCTGCTTGCTGAAGATGCCAGGCCAGAAAAGAGGGTCAGGCCTGCCCTGCAGTCACCCAACGACAGAGCCCGAGGAATGGCAGGACTCATGAGAGGTGACGTCATGACAAGAGATGCTCCCTTCTGGGCTCTGGTGACATTACACACCCTGTTGCTCAAGACAAATGTGTGGGACCGTTTGGTCCTCGGAGAACGGGCTCGGGCAAAGGCAATTCCCGGGGGTGAGGACGGGCGGGCACGCGTTACCGTGGGCCAGGGTCCGGCGCAATTCCAGGAGGCTGCGGAACGACAGGGAGGCCACGTGGGGCTTCCCCCAGCGCTCCGTCTCCTCCTCCACATCCTCCTCGAATTTGATCCAGCGCGCTGTCTCCCGCCACTGAGGCTCCTGATTTTTGTCCAGCAGCAGCTCATTCAGCTCCACAAATACCTTGGGGTGACAGAAGGCGTGGTGGGACGGAGGCTGTGATCCCAGGGGCACAGGCCTGGAGCCCAGGCAAGTTATTGACCCACCTTGTGGCTCTCCCTCGTCTGTGAAATAAGAGCGACGCCACCCACCTCAAAGGCCTCTAGTGGGCCAAAAGGACCCACTTACTGTGCAGCACAAACAGCTAAATACTCAATAGTCTGTAATAATCTATAAGGGAAAAGAATCTGAAAACACAGGTATGTATAGGTATGTACAACTGAACCACCTTGCCATACACCTGAAACCAGCACATTATATATCAACTATAATTTTTAAAAATGGGGGGTATAGTGGGGGATAAAGAAAAAGGACACAGAACACTTAGCGTGGTACATGACTCAGAGGACGTGTTTGATGAATGGTCACTAAACACACACAGGAACTTGGCAGGATGCATTTACACACATTGCTAGAGCTGGCAAAACTGAAGAGGGCCACAGCGAGCACTTCTGAGGCTGCCGAGGAGGCAGAGGCCTGAAGGGATGGGTGTGGGGCTGTCCTGTATCAAGGTAGGCTTGGCTCAGGTTTACCGGTGCAAAGCTTCACGGAGCTGTGCACTTAACCTGAGCGTGCTTTTACTGTGTCTGACCGCAGTCAAAGGTTACCCAGAAAAACCCACTGGCAGGGTAGAAGGCTCAAGACCAGAGCACTGGAATCTTAGATGGGCAACGTCCCTAAGGACTGGGCTTCCCTTGTGGCTCAGCTGGTAAAGAATCTTCCAGCAATGCGGGAGACCTGGGTTCAATCCCTGGGTTAGGAAGATCCCCTGGAGAAGGAAACGGCGCCCCACTCCAGGACTCTGGCCTGGAGAATTCCACGGACTGTATAGTTCATGGGTTCGCAAAGAGTTGGACATGACTGAGCGACTTTCACTTAGTACCCGAGGGGCCTTGGCCAGTCACTGTCTCTGTCACCCTGACAGGATGTGGGAGGACTTGAGTGGAAGGTGACCAGACTTTGAGACATGAAGCGTGCTGCTGCATGAAGCCACCCTCAGACACCTCACTGCCAGCTCCCAGAAAATGGCTGTGAGAGAAGTCAACGTGTCTGGAATGTGGAACAGAACTGTAACAGCCACACAAACAACAGCAGCTCAGTAACACCGTAGTAACGGTTTGGGGACAGACAGCTACTGGACTTAACCGTAGTGAATATTCTATGATGTTGTTTAAATGTTGATTGGTTATGTGGGGCACCTGAGGTTAACATAATATTGTGTTATCAACTCTATGTCAATTAAAAAAAAAAAAAATCAACACTGTTGAAGATTGCACTCTTATGCAGTGCGCAACCTTGTAAAACATCCATGGCCACCCGGGGGGCTCACGATCACCACTGGTCTGAGAAGTGGTGGGGCTGTGGAGAGCAGATCCACAGAGAGATGGTGGAAGACCATGGAGTGGCGAACTTACCTCGTGGGGCTTGTGGGTGGCCCGGGCCGGGCCCGAGGTGTGGGGCCAGGCTCTCGCCCTTCCCGGCCACTCTGTGCAGATGCCTTGGCGTTCTTGCGCACCAAGTGTCGCCGTACTCCAGGAACGTCCTCAAACCGGTGACCTGCGGTGGTGAGGGGGAGAGGGTCAAAGGTCCCTTTCTCTTACCCCTACTCCCCGCCCCACCAGCTCCGGGCTCGCCCAGGCCTGGCACGCACTCTTCATGAGGTCCAGGTCGGCCGTGGCCAGCGTCTGCGCCTCGCTCTCATCCGTGGGGACCCGGGGCAGCAGTGCCTGCTCAGCCCCTGTCATGCTTCCGATGCGTCTCCTCTCCTGCAGGTTGTAGCTGCGGTGCCCGGGCTGCGCCTTGGTCAGGAGGCGCCCGGAGGCACCCCCATCATCACCTCCCGCTGTACCGCTGGCCACGGCCACCACCTCCTCCACCTGGGCCCTGCACAGACAGGGCAGCTGTGAGCGAGCCTGGGAAGGCCGGCCCCTCCTGCTCGGCCAGGGGCCACATGGAAGGTCCCCTGGGATAGGGGACTCCCGCTGGCCCCAACCCCGCCTCCCACCCACACACCTCGGTAGGTGAGGAAGTGGAAGCACAACAAGGGTTCTGGATGCAGAGGGCAGTGTTTAAACCCAGCTCCTTCCTCCCCAGCAATCCCCTGAGCTGCCCTGGGACAGAAACTCAAGCCACCAAAGGGAGGCTGAGGCCAGCCCTCCCGGGGCCTGGGGCAGGCCAGTGACGTCGGGAAAGTCCCCAGGTTGGGACTGCTAGCAATGGACTCAGGGCTCATAGGGGCCCATGTTTCTAACTGAATGGAGTAGATTACGTGGAAATGGGCCTTTGGAGCTGGAGACGCCTGCCCCCACCCCACAGCCGTGAGGAAGGTATGAGCACCTGTCTCTTAGGATTCTGGCTTCTGCTCTCAGCTCCCAAACTGGGAGGTGGGGGTCTCCTTTCTCCCCACCTCCCCTAGAGGGCCCTGTCCCTGCCACACCTTTGTACACTGTTCTCCTGGTGACCGGCACCCCCACGGCTCCAAGCCCCGTCCCGTGCCCGTGACCAGCGCCCCCTGAGCCAGGCTCTCTCTGCCTGTACCTACCTTCCGTGCCCAAGGTTCTGTTTGCACTCCTGCCCACAAATCTGACCCCCTGTCCGACGCCACGCTCTCTCTCAGGCTCCCCTGCCTCCTGGCAGTCTGGTGGCCTGCAGGCCTGCGTGCCCCGTGCAGATGGCCGAAGTGAACCCGGCTCCATCCACACGGCCTGTCTCTCCAGCGAGTCTGTGCCGCCTGGAAGGGGCAAGTTGCCCTTCACTTCCCCCCGCCCCTTCACACTGCCTGGCACCCGGAAAACAACAGGGAGGCGATAGTAGTGACCTTGAGACCCTAGTTCAAAGTGGTTTCTTTCAGGAAGCCTTCCCTGGCTGACGTCCCCAAACTCCATAATCACCTGTTGGTACCGATGTTCCGCTTGAACCTAGTCGTCTGGCGCAGTAACTTGTACTGACTGCCACTTCACAAGACCACAGCCAGGGTGGACTGGCAGCTCCCCGAAAGCAAGAAGGGGGCCTCCTATTCCTCTCACCCCCTTGGGGTCCTGGGGGTGTGAGGAGGTCAGCTGTCCAGTCCCTGATCTGTGTTTGACGTTGCTACCCTGAAGCCATGGCCGGAGGGAGATGGCAGGTGTGGGAGGAGGTGGCTAAACCATATTTAAAACTTTCATTCACATCACCCTTAAAACCTACTACCACCTTGTGGAAAAAGTCTTATTACACTTGGTTTACAGACGGGGAAACGGACTCAGAGACATCGGTTCTTGTCCAGAGTCAAATCCTAGCAGCATGACTGGGTTTGAACCCCAATCTGAGCCTCTCAAGGCTCCTGCTTTGTCTCCCCACCCCACCTGACCGATGCTGGTGTGGGGGTCTGTGTGTACGGACCCTTACCCAGTCTGGGCCACTTTGGTGGCTCGGGAGCTGCCTCCTGGTGGGGCTGGGGTGGAGGCGGAGAGGGACTGGTGGTTTCTGCCTTCCGGTCGGCACCTTCATCCTCCTGGAGGAAGAACTAGAACAGGGAAGCTGTGTGAGCAGGGGAGGCCGGGCCAGAGATCCTGCAGACGGTGCCCCCACCCCTGGGGAGCCCCCCGCTCACCTGCACGGAAGAGGGGTGTGGAGGCAGGTGACGGCTGGCTGAGGGCCCGGGACCCCTCGGCCTCACTGGCCTCATCCTCCTCTTCCTCGCCCTCCTCGATGGTGGGGGTCTCTCCCGGTTGGGGAGGCTCCGGGCGCCTGCGGGGCTTCCGCCCTGGGCCCTGGGGTGTCTTTCGGCGCCGGGTGTCAGGAGGCAGGTGGGTGGAGAGCGGGTGGTGGATATGATGGGAAGACTGGCGATGGTCTGCAGGGACAGGTGCACTGGCTGCCAACAGGCCCGGCTTTCCCCCCTCCAACTGGCCGGCCCCCAGCCTCTCCCCACCGCAGCCCCCCAGCCCAGAGCAGCACCCTGCCAGCCCCCAACTCGCCTCCCCGACCCCCTCACATTCAAAGTCTTCCTCCCCATAGCTTCGGCCGAGCTCCTCCCCTCCTCGGGACCCCGCCTCCTGAAGGATCTCCTCGAACCGCTCCACGCCCAGGGTGCGGTGGAGTTCATCCTCCTCTTGCTCGGCTGCAAAGCCAGGTACCGTCACAGGGCCCAGGCTCTCAGGCTCTGGCTGCAAGGAAGAAGGGGCTGTGAGGACTCTCAGGGAGCGGGGGGTGGGGGGTGTCCCAGCACACCCTCTGCTCGCAGAGCAGCAGAAATCCAGTACCTGCCCCCCAGCTCCCCGGTACCCCCAAAGCAGGAGACTCAGCACCCTACACCTGGCAGCCTGCCCCGCCCCCCACCGGGGTCCTGGGCCATCAGCAGGCTGGGCCCATTTCTGTCGGTTCTGGGGCAGGTGGGAAGTGTCGGCCCTGAAGGCCTCCACAGAAGTCCTGTGTGTCTACCTCAGAGGTCAAGGTCTGAGGTGTGACCTGGGCCGTTTACATGGCTGACACTGACGGTCGTGAATGCAACCCGGACAAGTCCCACTGAGTCTGAGAAGTAACTCCTCCGGGGGTGCCTGAGCTAACCAACCAACCGGGCTTGGTCTGAGTCAACTGGGAGCCCACCGGAGGGAGCCAGTGCCTCGGGCTGCGGCCCCGCCCCCGCCCCACTCCCCCGCACCTGAGTCATTCTGCGGGAGCCCAGGACCGCGGTGGCGCTTTGGAGAGCTCAGCCCTGCGGTGCAGGCAGCCGCCACTCTGTGGCTTTGGTCCAGCGGCCCCCCCAAACCACCACTACCCCCTGCCGCTGGTCTCAGCTCCAGGCACCACCAAATATTTGCTCAAGCGAGAGCTTCTGGACTTGAAGGACATCGAGATCTCCAAGGGCAGGGGTACCCGAGCAAGAAAGAGCGGAGGGAGGTGGGCTGGGAAGGAGGGCGGGCCTTGCAGAGCCTGGGAGGTGGGGTCAGGAGCCGCTGGGTGGTGGTGGGGGACACACTGGATACTAGAGGCCAGGACCAGGAGCTTGCACCCCCCACCCCAACCCTGGTCAGCCCATCTCTGCCACTTGAGCCCGGCTTCTCCCCCAACTACCCCCAGGCACGGGGCCCCACTCTCACCAGAAACAGCACCGGGAGGAAGGCAGTGGAGTGGGGCAGCTGAAGCCAGCGAGCAGAAGTGGGCTAGCCCAGGGTTGGGGGAAGAGGGCAGAGAGCCCCTCGCACCTGAGGCCGCAGGAGGAAGTCCATGGCTGCGGGCTGGGGTGAACTGGGGGCGGAGGGGGGAGGGGACCGGCCGGCACCTCGCCCCAGTCACGTGCCCCCGTGGGCCCAAGTGACCAATGACGTGCGGATGATGCCGGCGCTGGGGTTAATCATTGCCCTTCCCAGGAACACTGGAAGGGGGACACGTGGGGCCGCGGCCACGTGGGGGCCGGGAGGGGCCGGGCCTGGGTGGCACGTGGGGCTGGGGGCGGGGCGGTCTGCCCAGAAGCCCCGTGCAGCAGGCCCAGCAGGCGCAGCCTCCAAGACCCAGGGCGGGGGAGGGGGCTTTCGCCAGTTAGAGACCCAGGATTCCCAAAGTTCCTCCTCTCCCGCTGAGGAGGATAAACAATCTCCCAGGGCTTCAGGGAACAGAACCGCAAGGCCCTCCCCAGGGCTGGAAGCCGCCTGACCGCCACCACCAGTACCAGTTCCAGACCCGGTGGCCCGTGCAAGGCCCGGAGAGGCATGGCAGTGCCCCTCCCAAGTCCATCCAGGCTCCCCTCTCGGGCCTTTTCACATGCGCACATGCACACACACTCACACCCCTGTTTGACACAGACCCTCACCCTTGCCCACAGCCCCAGTGGCGGCCTCTTCACTCACACACACGTACACACCCTCAGCCCCAGCCCCAGCAACGGTGGTGCACAGGAGCAGTGAGCAATACTCACCGTGCGGAAGGAATCCGCGCCCGACGCGGGGCGCCGGGAGCCGCTGCTCATGGCCAAATCTTAGCCTTTCTCGCTGTAGCTGCGGCTTTCAGGGAGATGAGGTGGCGGCATAACCTGGGGGAGGGCACCGATCACCAAGTGAGAGAGGCCCCAGGCCAGCGGGGGCACCCCCCACATCACACAGCTCCCCCAACCCAGACCAGCCCAGGGGAGGGCAGGGCCCCGCGGGGGTGGGGGGCCTGCTGCTTCCACAAGATCCTCCTGGGCTCCCAAGGGCCTTGGCGCCTGACTCTGGGCGGGTGGAGGGGGGAGCAGAGAAAGTTATAGTAAGAAAAGAGAGGAACAAAGAACCGAAGCGAGGATGGAGGCCCAGCAGGCCCAGGGACTGAGTGAAGGCAGGGGGAGAGAGCAGAGGGTGGGAGACCCCCGGGGCCAGGGGAGCAGGAAGGCGTCAGGCCCAGACCTGGAGAGACAGCAGCAGAGATCAGCGTGGGGAGACAGAGGAAGAGGGAGGACAGGCCGAGCCAGAAGTGCAGTGGGAGCGGAGGGGGGCTGGTCACGGCTGGCAGAGGGGGCTGAGACCGGAGAAGGGTGGACGGGGGTGGGGGTGAGACCCAGAGCCCTGCCAGGGCAAGGGGGTACGAAAGAAGGCTGACAGAGCCCTGGAGAGAGCCTAAAGCAGCCCGGCAAGGGGGCTGCTGTCCTGTGGCCCCCTCCTCCAAAAAAAAAAGCCCAGCCCCGAAGTGGTTGAGGAGGAGGCTCCCGGGGGAGGGGCGGGAGCCCAGCTCCACTCTGGCAGTGGGAGGGCGGCCGAGCGTGCGGCACTAGCCCGGCAGCGCTTTATACTGGGGGAGGGGCACGTGACGCCCGGGGAGGAGGGGGCACAGAAATCCCGAGGTTCTGCCCTGGGGGCAGTCTCAGTGCTTCCCCTCCCCAAACCCGAGGCCAGGAAAATCTGAGCGGCGGAGATGACGCCCTCCTGACTGTGACTGTAGGGGCGTCTGGGGGAGGGCGCCGGGCGCGGAAGGAGGCCAGCAGAAGGGCTGCGGTTAGAGAAGCTGACCAGCATACTGGAGGGGACCCGTTCCTAGTTGAGGGGGGGTGCTCTGTGATGGCAAGAGAACTGAGCTCCCCGGTGTGTCGCTGGTGGGGGTGGTGGTGGCCAGGGTTACCGGATTTAGGGCCAACTCAGGGGGACACAGGTCAGTGTAGGGTCAAACAATATAGGTCGGTCCGGGGTGGGGAGCCTGGAGCCACACATGCTCCTAGCAGGGCGTTCCAGCTCAGCTGCGTGCTCTCTTCAGCTCCCCCTTAGCAGGCTCTGCGCCAGGGTAAGTCTGCTGTCGGGGCGCCCGGCACTGGAGGAGACAACCCGGTCTGGGAGGGAGTGCCTGGCACCTGCCGGTGCCCTGCTCCCACTTCCAGGCTGGGCTCTCGGTGTGCTCCTTGGTCCTCCCCCACCCTCCTCCCTCTACCTCCCCCACCCCCACCACGCCGTCCCCAGAACACAAAGCTGCCTCTGTCCAGAGCATCGGTGTCGATAATCCGGGGGTGGGGGCACATTCCAGGGACTAGCCCCGACCGGCCCGGAGGATTAGCACTCCGGACCCCCACATGGGCATTAATCACCACCGCTGTCCCCGCCTCAAGTGGACTCACACATTCCACCGCTCTCCTGACGCGGGGCTGGCGGGAGCGGGGAGCTTAGGGAGGAGGAGAAAGTGGATCCTGGAGTGCAGGTCAGCGCCGTGTCCCCACACCCAGCACAGAGCTCCCCACCCGGGCCAGCCAGCGCCCCTCCTCCCATTCCCGCCAGGAGTTAGGTCGCACTCTCCTGGCCTCGTCTTTTCCATCCCCACCCAGCTGCTCCTTCTCCGGCCTGACCCCTTGTCCCGACCTGACCCGCCACCCCCATTCCTGACTCCGCTTCCCAAGCCCGAGACTGGGGGGCAGAGGCTGAAGCTCGGGGCAACTCTTAGGCAGGGGCGCCCTGGACGGGCCTTAAGGCTAGAGTAGTGGGTGGCACGGGACGGGTGTCGTCTGGAGCACTGCACGGATTCGGGAGGGGCGGCGGCGCCTCCCAGAGAGTACCCCCTCCCGGTGGCAGGGGGCGCGGCACCCTCGCTTTAGGGAACTCGAAGAAGTGGACTCTAGACCCCGCTTCCGACCCGCAATCACTCCGCTCGCCTCCCCATCCTTCTCCCCCAAAAGCTCGCGTACCCGCGCCCCAGTCTCCGCCCTTTCCTGCACTTCCACTCCCTCCCCGCTCCGAGTGCCGAGTTTCCCCCTTTCCTTCCCCCCTCCCTTCCTCTCTCGGTGGCCCCGGCCCTCCCCCGCCGCCACCTCCCAGCTTACCCGCTTCCTCTGGACCTGGCGCTCCAGGGGTCTCGGGGTCTCTCTCCCCTCCGGCTCTGGAGCCCTCGCGCGCTCCCGACGGCTTCCCCGGGCCCACCTCGGGGCGCGCCCCCGCCGCTCCCAACTTCTCCCAACTCAACTTTCCCCCGCGTCGCGGGCAGGCCAGCCCCCTACGTGCGCGCGCCCCGGCGCACCGTGCGCGGCCCCGGCGCGGCGGACCAGGAGGCGGGGAGTGGGGCCGAGACCCAGGGGGCGGAGGCGCGCGGCCAAGCTTTGAGCGGCGCCCGGATCCCAGAGTCGAGGAGGCCGCCCCTGGTTTGACTCTCCGCGCGGCGCGAGGCGGCCTCCCAGCGCTTCCCCACAACGAGCTCGGGTGCCTGGAGACGCCGCCTCCGAGTTTCATTTGGCCCCTCTGGGCGGAAAAGAAGCCCGCCTCATCCTAGGGATCCCAGGCAGGAAAAAAAAGAGGCACCAAGCTATAAGGCAATTGGGAGGAAACTGAAATATCAGTGCATCGGGGGTCAAGAGTCTCTCTGCGCCCTCAGGCAGCCCCAGCCTTCCACCCCTAGTTGTCTCCAGTGCCTCCAAGAAAGCCCCTGTCTGCCAGGAGGACGGGGGTGGGGTCGAAGAGCGGTGATGGCGGCGCGGAGTTAAGTCTTTCCGAACCGGGGGACTTCTGCCTCGGAGAGATTCCCTGCCGTGCCCTCCCTTCTCGAACCCTATTCATAGTCATCACCTGTCATTTAAAGATCTATTTCTTGTTTTCTCAAATTATAAATTCTTCCAGGTAAGGGAATCTGTTTCGCTTCTGAGAGTCTGCCACCGAGGGAAGGACAGCATTGTGTACGCAGAAAACGTTCAGACATAAACGAGTTAATTAACAAACTGTTTAAGCCCCAACGTCGGTTCCGGCGGCGCCGAGGAGTGCTGTTTGAGGGCAGTTTTCATCCAGTTCACAGCCCTCAAGAATGCAATCATGAGACAATTAGAGAGAAGCCACAAGATAAATCTATAATCAACTCCTTAAGGGATGAGGTCAAGGCCGCTTCAAGTGTAGCTTCTGTCTGTCGTTCTGTCTGTTGAGGGCGGTAACCAACCTGCCAGCTCTCGGGCCACACCCTGGCCGACTCCAGTGGGCCGGGACTATGTAAGGTGGTAGGGGTGGGGGGTGGGGGGTGGGGGGTGGGAGAGGGTGGGCACACCTCCCCAGTGCGCCAGCTTGCCTCGGAATATCAAGGTGGGGCGAACTGCTGGAGTCGGGTGTGTTCCGAGACCACAAAAGGGGAGAGAGAGAAGTCTCTGGCGTATGGTGAATCCAGCCTCCAGTCGGGCACACCTGTCTCTTTTTTCAGCCTTGAGGGCAGCTGGCCCCTGTGAAGTCATCATCGGCAAGATATGGCGCAGAGCCATTTCCCAGGCAATGCTGAGCTCACCGGACGGCCCAGGGAGAGGTTCGAACCGGTTATGGGAGTGTCAGGAGGTCGTTGGAAGCTCAGCACCATCAACCCGGGCAGAGCCAGGGCCACCTGGGCTCTGGAGGCAGGCTTCTAAAGCCCAGACTCTGGAAAGCGCCCCTCCACCACACCCCACCACCGCCCCCACCCCTGCTGCATTCTGGAACGTGTAGTCCCGGAGAGACTCTTTTCCGAAAGAAGCGTGTAATCACTGAAAGGGATACCCGAGCGGGGCACCCTGGGAGCCGCGCGCGACTATGGGGGAGCCGGGAAAGCGGACACGCAGTGCTTCCTGGAACTTGAAGTCCAAGGGTGGCCTCCGCGGTGGAACCCGAGTCTCCGGGAGGCAAGAGCTGCAGCGAGCCCGAGCGCAACCTGCTGGGGATTGTAGTCTTCTTGTTGCCTACGGCCCCTGGCGCTACTGGGACACCTGGCGTGCTAGGACTACAAGCCCCAGAAGTCCATGCGCAGGAGGGAGGGCGGGGCGGGGCCCGGAGGCTGGGGTACCTACCGCCTCCTCTGCAACGCCGGGCCCGGAGTCTTAGAACCCAGGGCCCGCAAGGGTCCTCGCGCGGCTGCCGTGATGCAGAAATACGAGAAACTGGAGAAGATTGGGGAAGGTAATGGGACCGCGAGATGCTCCTGCAAAATTTTCTGCAGACCCTTCAGCATTCCTTGCAGCCCTGGCTCCTCTACCATCAGCAATACCCGCAGATTCCGACCTCAGCACTGGCTGCAGCCCTGGCCCCCGAGCTCAGCACTCCGTGCAGACAGCAGTCCTCCCCCTGCTAGAGTTTCCCATGGACGCCTGCCTCCTCACCTTAGCACTCCCAGTGACCCACCTCCCAGCCTCCACACGTCCTGCATTTCCTCTCCATCCTCAGCATCTCTTGCACAACCTCACCCACCCCCAGCCTCAGTTCTCTCTGCAGACCTCCAACCTCTGCTTTCCTGCCGGCCCTTATTCCTCTCCCAGACCCCTGCTCCCTATTTTCAGACCCCAGAAGCTTGGCCTTTGTGATAGACCTCCTCACCTGGCCCCTGCAGCCTCTGCCTGTTGCAGACACCCTTGAGCCATCTGCAGGCACCTCTTTGCCACATCACCACACACAGCTCTCTGCCGTGCCCAACCTCTACCCCACATCTCTTCCCTTGCTCCTCCAGTATCAACAATAACACCCTCCCATGCTGCTTGCTGTCCCGGCAGGGGCTTCCTGATTTGGGAAAGTGTGCCCCATCCTCTCCCTACGCCTCCCTTCCTTCCTCTAGGCACGTATGGAACAGTGTTCAAGGCCAAAAACCGGGAGACTCATGAGATCGTGGCTCTGAAACGGGTGAGGCTGGATGACGATGACGAGGTAAGACTTGGGCTCCAGGGCCAGGGAGGGGCTGGGTGCCTGGGCCGGGTGGGATGTGACTGTGGCCACCTGGCCCCTCCAACATGTAGGGCGTGCCGAGTTCTGCCCTTCGGGAGATCTGCCTACTCAAGGAGCTGAAGCACAAGAACATCGTCAGGTGTGTGGGTGGGCTGGGTCAGAGGAGGTGGGGCCTTCAGAGATGTGCTGGGCTGATATTGGGCTCTTAGGTGCGGGCTGTGGCCCTGCCTGCCCAAGCCCTCACTTCTCCCCAGGCTCCATGATGTCCTGCACAGCGACAAGAAGCTGACTTTGGTTTTTGAGTTCTGCGACCAGGTGAAAGGGGGGGCTGGAGGGCCAGTAGCCTTGGGAGGATACAGGGACCCCAGCTGAGGTTCATCTCTGTCCCACCCCCCACCCCCATTCCTTTTTCAGGACCTTAAGAAGTATTTCGACAGCTGCAATGGTGACCTAGATCCTGAAATTGTGAAGGTAAGGAAACCGGTTTCCTGGGAGCTCGTTGAGGCTGGAGTTGGACTCTGTATTCAGTGAACATGTTCCCAGGCCCCGCATGGAGACACTCAGGGAACAAAGGGAGGAGAAAACCCTGTTTCTGCTTCTAGTAGCCTCGTCTTAGTGATCATTTTCACTTGACCGCTTTAACCTGAAAGGAACTCTAATGTCAGTGATAGGATTTACATTTGAGAGGTGGGAAAATGAGGTTCCCAGAGAGATTCACTAATCCCACAGATTCTTATTGAATGCTGTGTGCCAGGCACTGTTCTAGGCCCAGTGCCCTGTCCAAGTTTCCAAGGGAAATAGGTGCTTGATGACTGTTGTTGTTCAGTTGCTCAGTCCCGTCTGACTCTCTGCAACCCCATCAACTGCAGCACACCAGGCTTCCCCATCCTTCACTATCTCCTGGAGTTTGCTCAAACTCATTCCATTGAGTTGGTGATGCCATCCAATCCTCTCATCCTCTGTCATCTCCTTCTCCCTCCTGCCCTCCATCTTTCCCAGAATCAGGGTCTTTTCCAATGAGTTGGCTGTTTGCATCAGGTGGCCAGAGTATTGGAACTTCAGCCTCAGTCCTTCCAATGAATATTCAGTAGTGATTTCCTTTAAGATGGACTGGTTTGATCTCCTTGCTGTCCAAAGGACTCTCAAGAATGATAAATGATAACACGGCACAATATACACATGGATGGTTATGATGTCTGTGTTCAGTTGAGGCCAGGTAGGGGACAGACAGCAGTGTGGGATGGGAAGGCAGGAAGCCCCACCAAGCTGCCAGTTCCAGAAAGATGGGGACCAGGGCTCCCCCATTCGGCATTCATTTCGAGTACCCAGCAGAGTACAGAGAAGGTCCTCAGTAGTGAAGGGATGAGTTGCCCTGAGCTTGGTGCTGAAAGACACCTGGGATTTCAGGGCCCATGATTCCCCACAGGGTGCATGTCCCATCCAGAGGGTCTGATGACCTCCCCCTGCCCCGCCCCCCAGTCATTCCTCTTCCAGCTGCTGAAAGGCCTGGGCTTCTGTCACAGCCGAAACGTGCTGCACAGGGACCTGAAGCCTCAGAACCTGCTCATCAACAGGGTACCTCTGGGGAGGGGGCAGGGCATCTGGGAGGCCGGGGCAGGGTGAGGGGAGTCAGGCAGGAAGGTGGGAGGAGGGAGCCTTCCCTCAGACTGTGAAGAGCCCCTCTCTACACCTGTCTCCCCCGCCCTGACCCCCAGAATGGGGAGCTGAAACTGGCTGATTTCGGTTTGGCTCGTGCCTTTGGGATCCCCGTTCGCTGTTACTCAGCTGAGGTGAGCTGCAGGAGTGAGGGTGGGATGTTGGGAGCGAGGGAGGGGGTCCCCAATGAGCATCATTGCTCAGCTCCTCCCTCCAGGACTCCTGTCTGGGCACTCTCCTTCATCTCTAACTGGGGGTTCCTGTGGGCGGGGTCTTCTCCTCCAGGTGGTCACGCTGTGGTACCGCCCACCCGATGTCCTCTTTGGGGCCAAGCTGTATTCCACGTCCATTGACATGTGGTCAGCCGGCTGCATCTTCGCAGGTGATGTGTCTGGGTTCTGCGCAGGCGCTCTCCCATTGGAGTGGAGGGCACTCTCCTGAGAAGGGGAGTGGGGCCCCTGCGGTGGGGGTGGAGGGCACGGGGGTGAGGGCTTCTTCTCACATTGCCCCCTCCTCTCCCCCAGAGCTGGCCAACGCTGGGCGGCCCCTCTTTCCTGGCAATGATGTAGATGACCAGCTGAAGAGGATCTTCCGATATCCTTCCATCTCCCTTCACTCTGGAAGCACCCCCCCCAACCCGGGCTCAGAGTGCAGGTGGGGAGGGCAGCGAGGGGCGGGGCCAGGACTGGGGGCACCTCTGGGCTTGTCCTGAGGGCAGAGGGTGGTGAGCACCCTGGAGGTCACGGGGTAGGTGTGTGCTGCTAGCTGGTGTGGCTGGTAGGCAGGGAGGGCTCTTTCCTCCCCAGCTGAGAGCTGAATACTTAGGGTGAGCGAGCAGAAAGGAGCAGGAAGGTGATAGAGGGGGAGGGTGACCGCCTCACTGGGACCAGGACCTCAGGGCTTCCGTCACGGCTGTCAAGCATCTGGTCTGCTAGAACAGCACGCAGCTGAGGCTGCACATGAGGGTGGGAGTGGGCCGGGAGTCTGCTTGTGTCCTGAACTAGGGGATGGAGTGAGGAGGGCTGGGGTGGGGGTTGGGTAGGCAGAACCTCCCTTTCCCAGAGAGAGGACCCCTCACCCTTTTCCTCCACCTGAGAGGCCCTTGACCCTGTGGACACACTCCTGGGCACGCCAACCGAGGAGCAGTGGCCCGCCATGACCAAGCTGCCAGACTATAAGGTGTGATGGGGCAAGGGGGGCAGGGGTCATGTGTGGTTCACCCCGAGGAGTGTCTGGCCCTGGCAGCCCCCATGCTCCTGCACCCCTGGTCTGACTCTCCCTGCTCCCCCCCACAGCCCTACCCAATGTACCCGGCCACAACTTCCCTGGTGAACGTCGTGCCCAAGCTCAACGCCACAGGGAGGGACCTGCTGCAGGTGATGAAGGGCAGCGTGGGGGGCAGCCAGTGCACTTGTTCAGGCTAGTGTGGACTGGGGGTAGCCCAAGGCCTCCAGGCCTGAAGCCACCTCGCCTCCTCTTGTCATCCAGAACCTGCTCAAGTGTAACCCAGTCCAGCGCATCTCAGCAGAGGAGGCCCTGCAGCACCCCTACTTCTCCGACTTCTGTCCCCCCTAGGCTCCAGGGCTGGGGGCCTGGCCCACTTAACGCCCCCTCTGGGGAGGGGGCAAAAGGCAGGGATGCACCGTGTGCCAAGCTCCAGCTGTGCTGGGCCGGCCAGGGTGGAGGTGCCCTCACCCATGGTCTTCACTCCCTCCGTGGACTTTATTTAATTTCATAAATTGGCTCCTTTCCCACTGTCTGGCTGATGTGGTGGTGACGCGGCTCTGGGGCGGGGCAGTGCTGGGGGAGAGCCTCTGATTCGCTGGATCACCCTCTGTCACCCTGCTTCCAGCTCCAGCGACCTAACTGTCCTGCCCTTGCTCTGCTACTGTAAGTGGCCAGAGGCTGGGTCTTGGAGGCTGTGACGCTCACCCCATATATCTGTGCTGGGGGCGGGAAGCAATGCTGCGTCTGCACGTGTGTGCATGCAGTGGTTCATGCGCTCTCGTCCCCGTCCCTTCCTCCTCTGCCCAGGAGGGGCTGCTCCTGGGGAGTGAGGCTGCCAGTGTCCTAAGGCAAGGATGGGCTTCCACCAGAAATGGGGAGCAACCACCAGAAACGGGGAGCAGAGGGTGAGCCTTTCTTCATGGTTCTTTGGTCCCTTGTGTACCCGCCCCTCCTCTTCCATCTTCATCCCCCACACCTAGGCCTGCAGGCTGGGCCGGGAGAGACCCACAGCCATGGTTGGGAAGCCCCCCAGCCCTGCTCCCTAATCCGTCCTTTTCCAACACTTAGGGTACAGAGAAGGTGCAGGGAAAGTGGGTCTTGGCGTGTGCTTCCTGGCAGGGGTGGGAAAGGACCCTTGAGAGCAGGGATGGGAAGGGGCTCCCCCACCCCGGCCCCCAACCCAAGCTGGGGCCTTTGGCTCTTGGAGGAGGCTGGGGGAAGCAGAGAGGTTCCCCTGGAGATGGGGAGCCATATCAGCACTCAGTC
The DNA here is from genome assembly GCA_917880005.1 of Nanger dama. Classification (NCBI taxonomy): domain Eukaryota; kingdom Metazoa; phylum Chordata; class Mammalia; order Artiodactyla; family Bovidae; genus Nanger; species Nanger dama. Next base: position 6,280,443 of record CAKJTW010000098.1, read on the forward strand.
CCTAATGTGAGAAAAAGTCATGACCACCTCAAACAAGACAGCAGTCTAGTTCCTAGGAGCAGGCTGCCCCTCTGGCTTCCCGCCGCCTGTTCCCCTGCTTCTCGGGGGGCTCCAGATAAAAGCCTCCCGCCCGCCCTTCCCTGACAGGACCCCAGGGGTGCGTCCTGCCTGCCTGCCTCTAAGATTTGGTTTGACAAAACTCACTCACACGGAGGCGAAGTGACCCCTGCCCCCCAGCGTGCTTCTCTCAGAGAGAGATTTCTGGGGGGTTAACGTTTTGGACACCGTGTCTGCTGGGTGATGGTGGGCAGGGGCCTTCTTGGGGCTGAGTGGGGCTGAGGGCTGAGGGCTTACGGACCAGTCGGCCTGTAAGAGGAACGGCAGAGGAGGCTGATGTGCTAGAACTTTATTTGGGGCGAAGGCGGCAAAGATGCAGGCGGCTGGGTCACATCCAGGGTGTCAGGGTGCAGACCGCGCCCCCACCCCCGCGTCTAGAGGCGGGTGACGAGGTAGCACGTGCGGTGGGAGGCAGAGAGGGTCTTGGCAACAGCGGAGCAGGGGGTGGGAGGCCTGGGGAGACAGAGCGCACGGCTGGGTCCTGACTGGCCCCTGCCCTCCCAGACCTAAGCTCTGCCCTCCTTCCTGACCTCAGGAGGCCATTTCTTGTTACCTGGGGCCTGGGCTGAGGTGGGGAACTTGGGTCCGGCGGCTGCCCGGCCCTTCCTGAAGCTGTGAGAGGAGGGAGAGGGTCAGAGGTGGGGGCAGGGATGGAGGGGTCTGCCCCCACCAGGGACCAGCCAGGCTCACTGCCCTCCCCTGTCTTTCAGCTGGGTAGGGATGGTATTCTACACTTAGGAGGGGGCTGAGCACCCACAGTGGCAATGGCAGGAGCAGAGATTCTGGGGGCTGTTACCAGACTGGCGCTGGACGGCCTCTGGGGGTGCTTTCGGTTCCAGAAGCAACGACCCAGGACTCTGTCCCAGAACACCTGGGGACAAGCAGCGCTGGAGGTGGACCCCACACCACGATGCTGTGGCTTGACTCCTCCCCCCTCCCCAGCCGGGGCCCAGGCCCACCCACCTCACAGAGGTAGTCCAGGATCTCCAGGATAGTGAGCAGGCTAGCCCCGATGAACAGTCCCATCTGGCCCCCAATGTCACCTGTGGAGGCAGGGTCACCCGGTCAGCCCACAGCTGTCTGCCCTGCCCACGCCTCCCCCGGGCCGCAGGGCGCTAGCTGCACGCAGGTGCAGACACACCGAGCAACTCGGACATTTCGTAGGCTTTCTTCTGTTCCACCGTCTCATAGTTGAGGGCTTCGAAGAAGATGTCCAGCACCAGCACATTCTCCCTGGAGGAGGAGAGTGTTTGCTGGACACCCCTAGTGCCGGCTGCTGGCAGGAAGGTTGAGGAGCTTGCCCAGAGCCCCCAGAGCCAGGGAGCGCTGGGTAGCCGGGTTTCCCAGCCCAACCCTGGGTGCGCACAGAGGTTCCACCCGGAGGAGGGGGTCTGCCCCGCCCCCAGGGCCCCGCCCGGCTCACGCGATGTAGGCCTCGCTGCGGTTGTGTTTCCGGGCCAGGTAGCGGGCGGCGGCGCGGCTGGGCATCCGCACCATGGAGAGCTCCTTGGCGTATCGAGTACTGGCGCACGGGTTGGGGCAGCGGCACGCGTCCTTCCGCAGCAGGGCATCTGCCGGCCACAGGCGCCCGGGTCAGGGCCTCCCGCCTCGCGGGGCCGGCGCCGGGGTCCGGGTCGCGGGCAGAGCCGGTGTGCAGGGCGGGGGCGGGACCAGGGTGCGGGGGAGGCTCGCCCCCTTACCCAGCGCCGGGTGGGCACAGTCCTTGTACTGCTGGGGGCTGCACACTGGGGCACTTCCTGCACGGCGCGGGGTAGGAGACAGCTTCAGGAGAGGCCCCCAGGACCCCTGCTTCCCTGTGCTCCCTCCTCCGCGGCCCCCAGCCTCTCACCCGGCATGTGCATCATTCTGCAGCCGCACTTCCGGGCCACATAGCGGCTCTGGCAGGCCAGGCGACACCCCATTAGACTATAGGGAGGGCTGAGGCCTGGGCTGGGGGTACCCAGAGGACCAGGCGCTTCTGGCTCCAAGTCAGGGTCCAGAGAGACAGAGCTGCAGTCGCCCCAGGGCGGCGGCAGGAAGCTGAGCTGGAGGGCGGGTTAAGGGAGGCTCCCTGGGGGCAATGAGGTCCCTGGGTCAGGTGTGAGGAGCTGGGATGGGGTCTGGGGGGGTAGGGTGGGGGGCACCAGGGAGGATGCTTGCTGCTTCTGGCAGGACACGAAAGTCTGGTAGCCAGGGGCTGCCCCAAAGCCCAGCTGGTCAATGAGTGGCGGCTCCTCCTGGGTGTGGATCTGCACTCGGACTCCCACCTCAAACGGGGTCTCCTCTGCAGGAAGAGGGGGACCCTGAGTCGTGAGGCCCAGGTCCCAGGGGCCCCCTGCTGCAGCCCCCCCTCTCCCCAGGACTGTGACCAGCTAACCCCACCCCTTCCCACAGGAAAGGACAGGCCTGGCTCCACTTGGGCCCACTCCCGGGATGCCTCCTGCATGCTCCCCTCCCCATACCCACGTCCCTCCACACGGGCAGGTACTCCTCCTGCTGCACGTCCAGCATAACCTCCAGCCCGTTGCCCATGCCACCCTGGGGGTGCTCAGCAGCTCGGCTCCATCAGCGCCAGAGTTAAAGGTGTAGCACTGCCCCATCCGCGTGAAGATCTGGGGGCGGGCAGAGAACAGGCATCTCGGGGGCCAGCCACCCCTTTCCCGAGGCCAGCGTGAGGACCCTCCCTGGCCTCAACCTGGCTCTCTCTTTGAACACTGAAGCCCGCATCTTCATGCCCCCAGTGTGTGTGCTAAGTCGCTTCAGTCGTGTCCGACTCTGCGACCCCACGGACTGTATGTAGCCCGCCAGGCTCCTCTGTCCATGGGATTCTCCAGCCCAGACTACTGGAGTGGGTTGCATGCCTTCCTCCAGGGGTCTTCCTGACCCAGGGATGAAACCCAGGTCTCCTGCATTGCAGGTGGATTCTTTGCCAGCTGAGCCACCAGGGAAGCCCAAGAATTTTGGAGTGGGTAGACTATCTCCTCTTCCAGGGGATCTTCCCGAACCAGGGATCAAACCTGGGTCTCCTGCACTCCAGGCAGATTCTTTACCTGGTAGCTGAGCCACCAGGGAAGCCTCATGCCTCCAGACCCTCCCTCCACTGGCACATGGACTTGGACCCTCATCAGCTCCCATCACCCCCATGCCTCACCCTCACCACAGGCCCTGAGCACAGCCTGCAGGACAAGTATTTCTTTGGAAACTGGAACAAAAGGAAGAGGGTCCCATCTGCCCTCCTTCAGGTCTGGCAGAAGAGGCAGAGGGAAACCAAGCCCCCTCCCTGCTGGCAGAGAAGTAGAGGGCCCTGGCCCAGCACACCAGACACCCCCAACTCCCTAGGAGCAGACTTTCCCCAGACCAGACCTGGGCCCAGAGCCAGCCTGGGTGAGGGCCCCCAGCGCCCCCAGTGTGACCTTGCCCTCTGCGGTCCAGCTGAGGGTCGGGAGGGTGCTGAGAAGGACCACTTCTTGGGCTGATCAGAAAGGCACTGGTGAGGGGAGGGGAGGGGGCCCTGGCCCCTGGCATGGCGAGGCTGTCAGGACCCCTGGCTCGGGAGGCTGGCGTGGACAGCTCACCGTGGTGAAGTTCTCCGGCCCACAAGGCCAGCCTCGGTAGCGACAGTCCAGCAGCATGTCCTCGAGGGCGTGCCCAGCCCGGGCATAGAGCTGGGCCACGTCAAAGGTGGGGCTGGGCATGAAGCCAGGGGGTGCGGGGGGCCGGCCCAGGGCGCGCAGGTAGGCAGCATGCTCGGCAGGCTCCAGGCCCAGCAGTGTGGGCCCGGCCCAGTGCAGGTCGTTGGGCGTGAGGCGTGAGCGCCGCAGCGGGTTGACGTTGCACAGGGTGACAGCTGGGAAGGTGAGCCGGCGGCTCTCGCGCTCTTCCAGGGCCGTCTCGTGGTGGAACTCGCCATAGTAGCGTACCCGCCCCGCCACCTGGTACAGGAAGGTGGCCAGGGCCAGGAGCACGGCGGCGGCCCACAGCCCCCTGCGCGCCGGCCGGGCCCCCCGGGCTGAAGACGTGGCCCAGCCCATGCATGGTGCAGCTGCTGGCGAATGCACGGATGTCTGAGGCGGGCAGCCGGGCCTCCTCCGGGCCCGTGGGTAGCTTCATGGCTGCAGCCCCTGGGGCGGGGGGTGCAGGGACCCAGGGGGCAGGCGAGAGGGTCAGTCAAGGGTTGGGAAGGGTCATGCAGGGGTGCGTCAAGGAGGGCAGAGGCGAGGGAGAGGCACTGGCCTGGGGAGTCAGGCTGTCCTGTCCATTGGAGGGTCCCCTTGGCCTCCTCTGGCCCCAGGTGGTGGCCCCGCTGGGCACAGTGATGGGCCCCAGGGTGCGGGGGTTGCTCCGTGGCAGAGACCAGGTAGGGTGCAGCTGACGTGGCAAGCAGGGCGGCTCTGCTGGAGGCTGCTTGGCTGAGCCGGAGCTGCTGCAGAGGATTGGGTTTCAGCGGTGAGGGGGCAAGGGGGCTGGCAGAGCAGTCTGCGGGGGGCGGGGAGGTCCCTGGGGCCCCAGGCTGAGCCATTAGTGCAGCATGGGGGGCGGTAAGGGGAGGGGGGTGGCAGTGGAGACTACCAGAGGCGCCAGCAAGAAACCACAGCATTCCTGGATCGGGCTTGAGGAGGGGGAGCCCGGAGATAAATTGGGGCTGGGGGTGCTCCGGGTGGACCCCAGGTTCCCAGCTGCATCCCCTGAGTGTTGGGCCTGAGGGGCAGCCGCTGACCCTTAGCCCAGCCCTCGCTCCCCCGCCGCCCCCCAACCTCACCCTGGTTCATCTGCTCTTTCGCAAACAGCAGAGCTGGCTCTCCACCAGGCTGGAAAGCGATGGGGAGCTGGCATCAGTGAGCTCTTCCTTCCGGGCCCCCAGTGTCCCAGACGACTCTGGGTGCTGGGAGCTCCTCTGGCCCCACGTCCAGAGGCGGCCTATCTCCGGCGATCCTCTCCTACCTCCCCGTGCACAGGCCCTCCTGTCTGGGTGGCGGGGGCGGGGGGTGGGGCGCGGCGCTGGCCTCTGCCGCAGTGACGGTGGGCTCACCCGTCACCCTTCAGGTGGGACATAGGTGCCCATGGGCTGCCCTGCTGGGTAGTACAGATGCTCTGTGAACTTCACACCTCTTTTCACTTAACGACACATCCTGGACGTGTGGTATCCAGTACCCGGAAACCTTTTATGTTTTTAAATGGCCGCGTACCATTTCATTTGTGCGGATGCACCCTCGTTTGTATTGACACAGCCAGACCTCTGTTGATGGATATTGGGGGTTTCCAGTCTTTCGTGGCAAACAATGGCACTCTCAGTAACACTGCACAAATGGAAACTCCCAGAAATACAGCCACCAGTTCAAGTAGAGGTAACTGCACGGGGAACCTGATTGACACTGTGAAATTCCCCATGGTGGGCGCTCCCATCAGGAACACGGGCATGTCTTCTAAGGGTGGGTGGGAGGTGGGGAGCCCCTTTTCTAAAGGAGGAGCTACGTGGCCCCTGGGCCAGCTGGAGAGTCCTGGGCCACAGGGCCCAGTGCGGGTTGGTAACACTGGCCGTCTCAGGGCAGAGTTGGGGCCCTTGAATGATGCCTAGGATGTTCCACAGATGGGTCAGGTGGAGGAGAGCTCCCAGCGGCTGGAAAACAGAGCAGAGCTGCAAGCCTGCTGGCTTTGTGGGGTTCTGGTTAGCCGCTGGTCCGCCCGTGGCTGCGGGAGGCGCTGCCAGCCTGAGGTGTGCTGGGAGTTGATCTCCGCTAGTTTGTCGACTGTGTTCATTTCTGCTCCGTGTCCTTCCACAGAGCCTCTGCGGCAAGGTTCCACGATACGTGGGCTCTTGGCAGCGAGGGGAAGTGTGCCAGCTGAACACGGCCATGCTGCACCGTGATCACCCGTCCTCCCAGTGAGACCGCAGTGGGCAGGGGCCTCCCCGTCTCCTGCTCATGGGCTTGGCGGCCCGCAGCAGGCGCTTAATGAACACACATCTTGAAAGAGTGAATAACACCGTTTACTGCACAGATGTAACTAGCATCTGAGGCTGCAGCCCCAAGTACCACAGATCATTCTAATTAAACTCTTAAAAACAAGCTCTCAAATAGAAGTACAGCTGGGTTTATGACCCACGCGGAATGGCTGCAGGAGCTGAGGTCAGGGTTAAGACTACGAGTGGGCGGTTGACCACAGGGGCTTCCATGGTCTCACTACTTCCCTAAAGGGGGTGGGGTAGGAGGAGGGGGCAGGATTTGGAGAGGCCACCCTGCAGAGGTAAGGAAAGACCCGGGATCTGGTGTCGGGAGATGTCTGGAGGCTGCTGGTGAACAGGAGCTGGCCAGGGCTGGGAGGGGCCCAGCCGGCCAGTGTGGACCAGGACGGAAGCTGAGACCTGCCCTTGGCTGCCCTCCCCAGGGAGGGGTTTAGTGGCAGAGCAAGCTGGAGCCAGGCCAGGCCTGCCCAGGGAGTCGACCTCTCATCAGCAAGAAAGCAGGGCATCCAAGCAGGCTGGTCATGGCCCAACGGTAGCATCTGCTCCTGGACCACGTCCACGGAGGCTGCGGGGGGACTGAGCCCTGGCTGCTGCATGCACACTGGAGCCGTGCAAGCTGACCCAGGCTGGCCTCCAGCCGCAGCCGCCCCTGGTCACCCTTCTATGCCGTGGGATAAATCCAAGTGGGCTCACTGGGGCAAGCTGCTTCCTCACCCCAGGTCGAGACTCGGCGGGGTCGTCAGCCGGGTACGGGGCTGTGAAGTGGGGAAAGCTTCCTGGAGGGAAGTGCCGTGAGCAGAACTCAGGGAGGAGGGGTGGCCAATTCTGGGGCGACCAGGGCTGGAGGGAAACCCTGGCTGCTCCAAGGGCCCTCGGAAACTGACACCCCACCCCACTCACAGCTTTGGGGTCGCAGGCTCCTGCCGCCGGGCAGCTGGCCTGTCCTCTTTCAAGAGGCGGCTCTGGTCAGACCTGCACCTGGGACCCTCTCTGACCACTCCAGGGAGGCTGGCAGTGGCCGCTCCCCGTTGGCCTGACTTTCCGTCCCGTCAGCCCAAGGAGCTTGGTGTCAGCTGCTCTGTGGTGGGCTCTGGGGGCGTCAGCACCGACTGTCCCCCCTTCTGTCACTGTCAGAGCTAGGTGTCCCCACCCAGAGGGTGGGGGGTCCACGTTCTCACCAGGTGACAGACTCGAGGTGCACGGGAGACAGGCTGGCTCCTGGCAACCTCATGTGGAACAGACCACAGACACCCCTGACCCCCATCCCCCGGTCAGGGGCTCCGCCAGGCACCTGTCCCATTCAGACAGTGGTGGTGGTGGGGTGACATCTAAAGGACTGTGTTATGGGGTAGGGAGAAGGGAAGCTGTGCCCAGGACGGGGCTGTGGGTTTGAAGGGTTGGCTCAGGCTGGTCTGCTTCTCCCAGGGTCTGAGAGGCACGTTAAGAGTCCATGGAGGAACTCAAGGTCGTGGCTTGGGTGTGGGAGGAATGCTGGGGTGAGCCCCCCACCGCCTCCCCTAGCGCTGACTTGTGGAGAGTCCTTGCAGCTGCAGCCTGGACACCGTTAAGCTGTCAGGTAGAGGTGAGGCGCAGCAGGGTGGGGAGAGGGGTCAGGAGGGCTGGGCAAAGAGAGGGGACCCGTAGGCCCCGCCCCCCCCCCTGGGCGGCCAGCCCAAGGACTCTCCAGCAGGAGGTGGGCAGCCTGGCAGCAGGAGGACAGCTGGGCCCAGCCTCCTCCCAGACCAGCGCCTGGCCTGGGGCTTTTATTCCGAGCAGGGGAGCCGCCCCACCCAGCATGCTGGCTCTCCTCCAGGGGGCAGGGTCTGCGGGAGGCCCCCTGAGCTGAGCTCTGGCCTAGGCTATGGACGCCTGGAGGTGACTAGACCTCTCAGGACTTGGAGTGCCGGTGACTGAGGACTCGGGGCGCCTCTGGAGGCGGGGGTGTCCAGGGCCTGTCTCCGGATGAGCTCCGAGTAGAGCCCGCCCTTCTTCAGGAGCTCCTCATGGGTCCCCATCTGCAGAGAGGAAGCGGGGGCAGATGGTCACCCCCGGCCTGGCCCAGAGCTCATAGCCCTCAGAGGACCAGCTCCTTGGGCTGGCCTCCACCTAAGCCAGAGCCCCTCAAGAGGACACAGCACCGTGGGTCACAGGTAGCGGCTGGCACATTTGCACTTGTAGGCCGAGCTGGATTGTGCAAGAGCCTCTGGGTCCCCCTGTCCTCCTTACAGGGCCCGGTGCCCCTCACCCAGTGCAGGCGGCTGGGGCGTTGTGAGCTGGGCCCCATACAGCCTCCGAGCCCTGCTGCAGACCCAGCTTCGGGGTGCTGCTCCCGCTGGACCCTGATCAGGGTCTCCAGGGCCCCCCTCTCAGCCCCTCAGCCCTGGGGCCCTCCTCCAGCACTGTGCGCTTCTGAGAACTCTCTCCTGTGACACTTGGGGTCTCACTGCAGCTCTGTTCACTGCTCACCCACCCCCTGGGGAAGAAACAGGGGCCCAGAGCAGCCAGGGCTTACTGAAGGGCAAGAACTCCTGAATCCACACGGGTGCTACTACCAGACCATAACCCCCAGCCCCCAGGGTCAGACCAGACCCTCCCACCGCTCAGCTGAGCCACCCATCTCCCTGTGTCCATCCCAGCCCACCGACCGTGCCCCAGGGCCCTGGCCGACCTCGCAGACCCGGCCGTGGGCCATGACGACGATCTGGTGGGCTGCACGCACGGTGCTGAGCCGGTGGGCGATGACCAGCACGGTGCGCCCGCGCTGGCACGGTCCAGGGCCTCCTGCACAACTCTCTCGGACTCCGAGTCCAGCGCGCTGGTCGCCTCGTCCAGGATCAGCACGGCGGGCTGCTTGATGAGCGCTCGGGCGATGGCCAGGCGCTGCTTCTGGCCGCCAGACAGGGTTGCACCTCGCTCACCTGGGGGGCGGGAGGTAGGGAGAGGGCAGGCGTGACCCCTGTGCACACAGTGGGGTGCAGTGATGCCCAAGGAGGCCAGGCTCCACCGCGCACCAGGGCACAGCTCGGAGCCGTGACGGGCCCGGGCCCGCCTGCCCTGGCCCTGAAGCTCTAGCCGCCACCTCCTGGCCTCCTGGGTCTCTGTTGGATCCAGATGTGGCTCCTGGATTGGGGGGTGGCAGAATGGCGGGAGTCCACCCTACCCCCAGACATCCTGGGAAGACCACATGTGGGGTCCAAAATGCCCACAGAGAACAGCAGAGGTGGCAGGCTGAGTGCCAAGAAGAGCCTCCAGGTGACGACAGTTACAGAGCAGGAGCCGGAGGGACAGGGAGGGCTGGCTCCTCCAGGCAGGGCAGTGTCCAAGGAGCAGAGTCTCAGCAGCAAGAAACACGGACCTCGAAGTCCATGGAGTCACAAAGAGTCAGACATGTCCAGCACCAGGAGACATGCTGGAATAGTCTGCAACAGAGCCAAGAGACTCTGGATAACGGACACGAGCCCAAAGGTTGCAGAAAGGACCTCTGAGAGGAACACATGAAGCTGCAAGCGTCAATATGAAGATTCTTGTGTGATGCTGCAATGTTATAATGTTCTAGAACCACCAGAGCCCTCTTCTGGGTAAGTCAGAACAGAGATTTGCTCAACCAAACCCATCCCTGTGGATAACAAGAGTGGAAACACCTTTCATTCAAGGATAAAAGCCAGAGAGAAAGAGATCAATACCCTGTGCTTCTGGTCAGGTCTCGGGAGCTGACGTGGTGAACTCTGAAGAGTCCCCACGGCGCGGATCACGTGTGTCCCCGTCATGCTCCTTTCCCTGCAGCCAGCTTGTGCCTGAACCACCCCGCATGGCCTCTGTCCCCGGAGAGCCGCCTCTGTCCCCCGGAGAGCCGCCTCTGTCCCCCGAGCCCACAGTCCCGGTCTGGTCTCTCCTCAGCCCACGTGGGGCCGCAGGCCCGTGTGGGGCGGCGTGCCTGAACTCACCCACGATGGTGCTGTAGCCTTCCGGGAAGCTGGTGATGAACTCGTGCGCATTGGCTTCCCGGGCGGCTGCGTAAACCTCTTCGTCGGAGGCGTCCACCTTCCCGAAACGAATGTTCTCCATGATTGTGGTTCCAAATAGGACGGGCTCCTGGGGGCAGGAGGTGGGGGGAACCACAGGAAACATCTTGACTCTGCGCCGAACCCCCGAGGGGTGTAATCAGGAGAGTTCTGGCCACAACAGGACCCCGTGGAGGGCAGGTGGGGAGGTTCAGAGTTACTGGTCAGAGAGAGACCCATCAGAGTGGGGAGAGGCCAAGCTCGCTGCAAGACACGGGGCCCCTCAGAAAGGGGGCGAGGAAGGCGGCTAGGAGAGCAAGACCAGTTGGCCGGGCAGGGCACTCTACTTTGGGGTGATGGGAAAGGAAGATTTTATTATTACAATTTGACCTTCTGGATGCCATGGGCTGTCAGGGCTCCTAAAAGGGCCGCTCCGTGGGATCTCTTAAATTGAGGAACAGAGTCCAAAGGCAGAGCTGCAGCAGCTGGGACCCCGGTGAATGAACACCAGGACCAGTGAAGACAGCCCACTTGCCCCCACCCCGTCGAGGTTCCACAGGACTGAGAAGCAAGCTTCACCTGGCTGATGAAGCCGATGACCTGGCCTCGGAGCCAGGAGGGGTCGAGGGTGCGCAGGTCCTGCCCATCCAGTGTCACCATGCCCGCCGTGGGGTCGTAGAAGCGCTCAAGCAGAGAGGCCACGGTGGTCTTTCCTGGGGGTCGGGGAGGGGGGCATGGGTTTCTGGAGCGTGTTCCAGGAGAGCGGGGGGCCCTTCTGCCACACTAGGTGGTTCCAGGGGGTGGAATTCCAGGTGGAGGAGTGGCAGGCCCCTCTTACCTCTCCCGGACTGGCCCACCAGGGCCACGATCTTGCCTGGGGGGCAGCGTGAGGCTGAAGTCTCTGAGCACAGGGAAGCCGGGGCGGCAGGGGTAGCTGGCGGGAGGCAAGAGACCCTCAGGTCGCACCAGGTTCTCGGACCCTTGTCGCCCTGGTCCCTCCTGAACTCCTCAAGTCTCCCTGAGCCCCGGAGCGGGGCTTATTCAGAGGGACACACTGTCCCACGGGTCCCCAGACCTTCTCCCCCTCCCCTGCCCTCAGCCTGGAGAGGAGAGGAGGCGGCTGACACCGACCTGAAAGAGACGTTGTGAAAGGCGATGGAGCCGCGCAGGCGCTCCCGGGGCAGGCTGCAGCCCCCCGCTGAGCGGGATGCCAGGGCTCAGGGTCATGTACTCGAAGACGCGGGCGCCTGCGCTGAGCCCCCCGCACCACCTGGGGAGGGGTTTGAGGTTGGGGTGAGGGAGGCCTGGGTCTGAGGGAAGGGGCAGCGTCTCCTGGGCTCCCCCACCCGGGCAGGAAGGGCTCACGGTGTCCCCTTCGCCAGATGCCCATGCAAGCATGCAAGTCATGTGGGTGGCTGCAGGACTCCAGCCTAGATTCTGGGCTCGCACACCCAGACCCGACTCTGCAGCTCACCTGACCAAAGAGGATGGAGAGGTTGGCCATGGACCTGCAAGGAGAAGATGTGGGCTGAAAGCGGGCAACAGTGAGAGGCTGAGAGAAGGCAGCCCGGAGGCGGAGGGGCAGGTCTGCGGGGGGCGGGCATGCTGAGAGAGGCGGGGAACCGGGCAGCCTGAGGCCAAACTGAAAGGCTTCTCCCAAAATCTGGGGGCCCGGGGCCTAGCAACCCTGGGCAGACCACCCAGTCCTGGGACAAGCCCCTCCTCCCTTTAGAACCGCGTTCTCTCCTGGCCCGGAGGGTGATAGCCAGGGACTCCCTGAGGGCCGGGCTCCAGGGAGGAAATGCCTGGGAAGGTGGGTGGCGGGCAGGGGGCTTGGGCTCCAGGCTGCCTGCAGGCTGCAGGGCACAGGGTGAGGCCCACCCAGGCTGTGGGATCTAAGGCTGTCCACGCCCGGAAAAGCAAGGTCTAATGAAGTGGAAAAAAGGATGTTACTCCTTCCACAGGAAGAAAGAAACAGAAGACACTGGACCGCAGGTGGAGGGGGCTGGGGGACCCCAAGAGAAAATTCCCTGAAGATGTCATCTCATCGTAGCTGCAGCCAGACAGTGGGCGGCTGCCTGTCACACGGGGCTGGAGGAGGTGAGTCACAGCTCCTTCGCCACAGCACCCGGCTGGCCTGGCCACCCGTGACTGTGCGTCTGCCATGCTGTGTGCGGGTTTTTCTAGAAGCAAGACTGCCTCCCCAGGGTCACACTTGTCCCAGCACCCAGGTGGGGGGCTGGGGGTGGGGGGTACAGGGCTCACAGCGCTTGCTGGAGGGGAGCGAGAGGCACAGAGAGGAGCTGGGACAGGGCACTCTTCGCCAATGTTGGGAGAGCACTGTCCACCAGAGGCCTGGAAGCCGCTAGGGCCTGGCGGGGGTGCCATGCGACCACTGAAAACCAGCTGCACGTGACCCTGCTCGCGGGGATGGTGTGGGAGGCAGGTCTCGCCCTTCCTGGGGACCCCGTGGGGCAGGGTGGTAGCTGGGCCCTTCCCAGGGGGACCCAGACCCAGACGCCTGGCCGGGACCCTGGTCTGTCTGGGCACCTCCCTGTCCCTTCCAGGACCCCAGGGCCACCACTGAGAACCCCTCAGGTGGGGTCCAAAGATTGAGGCTGCTTGAACTCCAGGCAGGCCTGCCTCCCTGCCTCCCTCTGGGCTAGACCCCAGGAGGAAACACCAGCTTCTTTACTGACACCCAGTTCCTCCAAGGGCGGTGAAGGCTCTCCATGTGGTATATGTGTGTGTGTGTGTGTGTTAGTCACTCAGGCGTGTCCGATTCTTTGTGACCCCATGGACTGTAGCCACCAGGCTCCTCCATCCGTGGGATTTCCCAGGCAAGAGTATTGGAGTGGGTTGCCCTTTCCTTCTCCAGGGGAATCTTCCTGACCCAGGGATGGAACCTGCGTCTCCCACATTGCGGGCAGATGCTTTGCCGTCTGAGTCCCCAGGGAAGCCCCCTGTCCTTGGCGAGGGCCCCCAAATGGTTGGGCCAAGGCCCAGCGAGTGGCCCCACCTAGCAGCCTGGGAGCGGCTCTCCTGAGTCTGTAACGGCAGTTTGCTAGCCTGCCAGGCCGTGCAGTGGGCAGGGAAGGAGCAGGTCTGTGCCCAGGACACAGCAGGAGGGGGCCCAGCAGAAGGTGAGTCCGAGGGAGGAAGACCAACCCCGTGCAGGGAGCCAGGGGGTCCATGCAAGTCAGTACCATGGGAGGGGCAGCCAGGGGCAGCCCGAGTTCCGACTCTGGAACCCTCAGACCTCTGTGTCCCAAGGCCACAGGGGAGGAGAGGGGTGCCCAGGCCCAGAGAGCGTGTGAAGGGGCCTGACTAGGCAGCACTGAGCAGAAACGAGTGGATTCTGGTCTTTGTGGGACACTGGCCTGGGGCTGGGAAAGGTGGACTCTGTCTACCTGCCCTGCCTCGGGGTGAGCACCCTCTGCCCCGAACGGTAACAAGGCCAATGGTGAAGGACTCTGGAAGAAATGGCCCCCATGCTCGTGGGGGTGAGACCCGGAGCAGAGCAGGACGCGAGGACCAGGGGAATTGGGGTTGGGGGGATCCGGGGGACATCGGGGCTGATGCTGTTTTCTCCACACGGTTGGTGGTAACATGGGTCTTCACTCTCCAGTTACTTGTTATTTCATATATGCTCTATTTATCTAGCGTCTATTTACATTTTATGTGTTTTGGTGAATATGGTACATGGAAGAGAGGACAAAGCAAGGAGAAATGGAGTCAGCGGAAGGAGCTGCCAGGAACTCAGCTTGGAAGGGGCAGGGGAGGGCAGGACGCCGCCCGCCTTGGGTCCTCTTGTGGCAGAGCCGGTGGGCACATGGGGCCAGTGAGCCAGCTGGGTGGGACATGCAGGGGAAGGTAAGGCAGAGGGCAGGAGGCCAGCTCTTACAGAGCGCCATAAAAGATGGCCTACCGTACATGGACTCTTAAAGAAAGTGAAGTCGCTCAGTCACGTCCAGCTCTTTGGAGACCCCATGGACTGTAGCCCGCCAGGCTCCTCTGTCCATGGAATTTCCCAGGCAAGGATACTGGAGGGGGTTGCCATTTCCTCCACCAGGGGATCTTCCCCACCCAGGGATCGAACTCAGGTCTCCCGCACTGCAGGCAGACTCTTTACCGTCTGAGCCACCAGGGAAGCCCACACGGAGTCTCACTCAGCCTTAAAAGGGAAGGCAATTCTGACACCTGCCCCAGCGTGGATGAACCTGGGAGAAGTCGTGCTCACAGAAAGACGCCCTCACCAGGGACAGACACCATATGAGCCCACCTACATGAGGACCTGAAGCGGACAGACTCATAGAGACAGACAGCAGGATGGGGTCGCCGGGGGCTGGGGAGGGGGTCGTCTAGGGACAGCATTTCGGTTTTGCAAAGTGAAGATGTTCTGTGGACGGATGTTGGTGACGGTCACACAACATGAGTGTTATGTGACACTAATGAACTGTACTTAAATACATTAAGATGGTAAATTTTGTTACGTGCATTTTATCAAAATTAAACAAAAACGGTTTCTCAAGGAAACTTTTGAGTTGCTGGGAAGTTGAAGCTGACAGCTGCGTTTCTGAGGGTACAGTGAATGAGGCTGCGGGGAGCCCTGAGTGGGCACTGCTGGGAGGCAGGGCCCCCTCCCCAGCCCTGCACCTCACTGGGGGTGCTGGTCACCGTACCCACAGCAGACTGGCGCCCCCTGCCCCAGCTGGGCCCCTCGGGAAGAGAACGGCTCACACTCACCTCTGCACAGTCTGGGAGGCCACCAGGAAGGACATGAGGTCTCCCCCTGTCAGCTGCTGCCCGGCCACGAGAGAGCCCCCAACAAACAGGGTGCCCAAGACCATGCCTGCGAGGGGCGAGGAGAGGTGGTCAGGGAGGAGGACGGGGGCAGAGCCTGGCCCCTGTGCTGGTCCCAGCGCCGGTCCCTGCCGTGTTCCCCGACTGGCGTTTTGGCAAGTCACGCGAATGGTCTCTGCCTTAGTTCCTCCTCTGGCAATGAGGGGGCTGGGGGCACCTCACTGCTTCCTCCCCAGCAGCTCTGCCCATGGCTTGGATGTGGCACTGGGCCTGTGTGCCCACTCCCTGCCTGAGCTGGCAGCCTTCTCCCCTAGTTAGCAGACCAGCTACCTAGTTACCAGCACTTGGGAGACGTCGGCCACCAAGCAGGTAGAGGGCCGCCCTGGCTCTTCCAAGCTCACCCCGAGTTGCACCCATACTCCCCTCGGGGGTCCCTGCTCACGCACAGTTGAAGGCGATGTTGGAGAGTCCCTGGAACAAGGCGATGCCTCTGCCCAGCTCCTCTGCCTTACAGCGGGACCCCTCCAGCTCCTCTCCGTAGCGTCTGGGGACAGAGGCCAAGCCCGGCCCTCAGAAAGCTGGCAAGGTGGGGCCCAGGGTGGATGGAGGGGCCTTTGGGGAGTACCTCCCGGTTCTGCACTCCGCCCCTGCTCAGGACTCACTCCTCCTCCCGCTGCTCCATGGCGAAGGCTCGCACGGTCCGCACGTTGCCCAGGGCCTCATCTGCCACGCCCGTTGCCCTGGCGACCTGCAAGGGACCCAGGAGTTAGGAAGCCGGGATGCAGACAGGGAGGGTGACCGAGGAGCACAGGGCACAGAAGAAGGGAACGCAGCGGGGGGGTGGGAATTCCGATACCTGCTCCTGACACTGGCGAGACAGTTTTCTGAGCGCTGAGCCCATCAAGGTGCCAACTCCCATCAGGGCAGGCGTGGCCACCATCAGCAGCAGTGTGAGGCGTGTGGAGAGCATGGACAGGGACACCAGGCAGCCGACCACCTGTGTGCAGCTCCGCAGCCCCTGGGCAGTGGACAGGAAGCCTGTGAGGCATCAGCAACAGGACGTGGGCACTCACCAAACGTCAGATGGCTACTGCCAGCTCCCCACGCCACTCATGGGGCGAGGCCACAGGTCACAGACTGTAACCCTCTCCTGACCAGCAGGGGTGAGAAACTACGGACCAAGGCCTCCTCCTCCTCCTCCTCCTAATGCCACTACCCTCTTCTGCTCCAGAAACTGAACCAAAAAGGACCGCCTGGCGATGCTGCCCAGGGCCTGCTGGGGGGTCAGTGACAAGGTGGGGGACAGGGGATGAAGAGAGGACATCAGGGATTCAGCAGGGCTGTCGCTGGCTCTCCTGTCAGTGGGCCAGGCACTCCGGGGCCAGGCCATGACGATGCTCTTGGCAAGCAGGGCTGGCAAAGGCTCTTGTCTGAGTTCTTCGGAAGGGTTTTCCGGGGGAGGTCAGATTTCACCGCAGGAGAGAAATAGCCTGTCCTGACCTTAGACACACGGCCGTGGCACCTCCCACCCGTGAACGTCCCTGTACCCTCACCCACATCCTCACCAGAGGGCAGGCCTCTCGCTTTGGTGTGAGCTGGGGGCGAGGAGACCCAAGAGTGGGGCAAGGCTGGCCTGGGAGAGTGTGTACAAATGTGTGTGTTACTCTAACAGTGCCCCAGGTCAGGTCCCCTCTACCTGGGGCACTGACCTGGGAGATGACGAGTTTGAAGGAGGATTTAAACTCCTGCACGTCCGTCGTGAGTCGGCTCACCAGCTGCCCTGTCTTCTTAGCATCGAAGAACTCGATGTCTTGGCTGGTGGCGCCGCAGATGGAAGGAAGGAGGGAGACACGCCCTCAGGATGAGGCCCCGCCCCAAACACGCCCCCCAGACCCCAGGGACCTGCCCCCTACCGGAGCAGGTTGCAGAAAAGCGCCCTCCGCAGGTCCACGGCCAAACGCTCGCCGATGCGCGACAGCAGCACCAGGTACCCGAAGGTCAGCAGGCCCTGCGAGACAGGCTCTCAGGGGTGCCCGGGGCACCTCGGGGGAGCGGCGGGGGCCCCCAGCCCTCCCTCCTGCGGTACCTGGAGGCCATAGAGGAGCAGCAGGTGGGTGCTGAGGCTCCCGGACTCCGTCAGGAAGCTGCCCGCGTGGTCCCTTGTGTACTTAGCCACGATCTCCACCAGCTTCCCCAGGAGCAGGGGGATCTGCACGTTCACCAAGGCTGCGCCCAGGGCCAGCTTGGGGGTGGGGGCAGCCGGTCAGAGGGGGACCACCTCTACCCCCATCCCTGAACCTTCCTCTCTCACTGCTGCCCCTGCTGTGGGGGTTCCTGTGTCTCTCAGAGAGGAAAACCCGGCCGCCAGCCCCTGGGGACCTGTCCCCCAGCCACCCTGTGCAGGTCCTCCAAGGGACCCTCAGCCATATCCCCATGCCAGAGGCCCCAGGTCTCCTCTGCAACTCGGGCAGGCAGGAAAGCTGTCCCCGCGCGGCCCTGGCTGGGGGCTTCTGCAAACGGGGGCTGTATCCTTTCCTTCCCTGGTGTTGGGAGCGGGGGGGGGGAAGACCTCACCACAACAGCTGCCCCCAGGACCAGCAGGTGGGGGCGCAGAAACTGCCAGAAGAGCGTCCAGTTAAGCGAGGCTCCAGGACACGGGGGTCTGGAGCGGGCCGGGGGGCCTCTTCTGCCTCACACAGTGCCACAAGGCCGAGGCGGGGGCACTTACTCAGAACCAGGGGGCCCAGGAGGATTCCCCGACCCAGTGCCAGGCAGAGGGGCTCCGGATGGGAGCCGGGGGTGCTCGAGGGAGGCGGGCCCGGAGCTGGGAGCGCAGCTGGGCCACGGCCCCGAGAAGGCAGGTGCTGGGGCGGCCATCAGAGGACCTGCAGGGAGAGAACACCATTGACGGCTCATGGGCCTGGCTGGCCCCTCAGCTGACTAGCGCGGTGCCCGGCTCTCGGCCTTTGGCTCAGCCCTCTGGGGGACAGAGGCTTCTCTGTGACAGCTCTCCCTGGCCGTCTCAGGGTGGCTCTTAAGCAACCTCCATTTCTGAGACGAACACACCCAGTGGAAAGTCATCAAGTCTCAAAGGTGTTTGCCCCCGGCCCGTCTCTGGGATGGCTGGCCCTAATCAGCAACCACCTCCAACCCCTGCTCTTTCAGAAGAATGACGGGTCATCAGAGCTGGACAGCGCTCCTCTTACAGACAAGCAGCAGAACTGGGACAAGGTGGGAGCCCTGCTGTCTGACTCCAGAATCCAGGCTCAGGATTGGGTGTGATGAGCTCACAGTTACATGTGGTACCACCAGGAGTGATCCCAAGACTCTGCCCACTGGTCGGAAGCTCATTATACCCCATCACCCTGTCCCCTCCCGGGCCTCGGCTAACGTGACAGACAAGGCATGGAAGAAAAGGGTGACGATAAAATCCAAGTCACTTGTATCTCGTCATCTCACACAGGCCACGATCCCCCATATCCTGCAGTTTCGGTATCTGTAGATGGCAATGCAGGGGGACCAGCCTACTGTGCACCACGCTCTGCTCCAAGGTCCAGGGAGCAAGAGGCCAACAGGACAGACCAAGTAACGGCCCTCGTGGTGGTCAAGCTTTAGCGTGGGTGTATGGATATACATGCCCTGATGCTGGGAAAGACTGAAGGCAGAAGGAGAAGGCGGCGGCAGGGGATGAGATGGTTAGACAGCAACACCGACTCGATGGACGTGAACTTAAGCAAACTCCAGGAGATGGTGAAGGATGGGGGAGGCTGACGTGCTGCAGTCCAAGGAATGGCAACGAGTTGGACATGACTTAGTGACTGAACAACAACAATGTATAGGGCAGGGAGGGTATACAAAAAAAGCTAACGACAAAGCTTGCTGAGGGTGGGGGGGTGGGGGCGGGGGACCCATTACTGTCCCTTTAAAACATGTGGACTTGAGAGGGCAAGGAAGACCATACTTATAATTGCATTTTAAAGATCCTTGCAGAGAGGAGTGAGCTGGAGAAGGACAGGAGCGGCTATAGGGAGGCCTGTTAGAAGTATCTGTTACCTGGCCAAGAGTAGATGGGAGGATGATCAAAGATGCAAATAAGATTACTGATGGGGAGAGGCTTTTAAAAAACAAATGGATGGGAGGGTTTTCCTTTATGACAATGGCTTTTCCTATTTCCAGACCCTCCTAACTACACACTCAGTCTCATCCTTCCCAGTTTCAATGAGGCCTGCCTGCGCTTCTTGCCACCTCTGTGACATCTCCCCCCACCCCATCCACCTGCCTGTTTTCCACCACATATTTCACATCTATCGAAGATATAAATGGAAAAAATATATAAACAGAGAAGCTCACTGTCCTGCTCTCTGTAAATACCCCACTTCCCCATCAGACTATATATATTCCTTGATGGCAGGAAGTAAGATCTTATTCACCACTGTATCCCCAGAACACTTAGCAGCGCTCTGGTACAAAACAGAGTTCAGCAAACGATTGTGTTTGTTGAGTGCATGCCCTCATTAGAAATGCAGAAGACTCTGACAAAATCAACCCTGAATATTCATTGGAAGGACTGATGCTGAAGCTCCAATACTTTGGCCACCTGATGTGAAGAGCTGACTCATTGGAAAAGACCCTGATGCTGGGAAAGATTGAAGGCGGGAGGAGAATGGGACGACAGAGGATGAGATGGTTGGACAGCATTATTGACTCAATGGACATGAGTTAGAACAAACCCTAGGAGATGGTAAAGAACTGGAAAGCCCGGCATGCTGCAGGCCATGGAGTCACAAAGAGTTGGACATGACTTAGTGACTGAGCAACAAGTAACCTGATTCACTGCTGCAATGTGTGTAAAGATTTAGACTTACTATAGACAATAGTATGAAATATATTTTACTTTATGACTGAGCACAGTGAACGTATGTATGTTGCAGAAATTGAAATGCTTCACAAAAAACAGTACTTTCCTTTTTTTTTTTTTTTTTGGCCTCAAGGTTTGCAGGATCTTTGTTCCTCTACTAGGGATCAAACGTGAGCCCTGGCAGTGAAAGGCCCAAGCTCTAAGCACTGAATCGCCAGGCAAGTCCCTCCCTAATTTGTTTTTTAAACGTGTATTATATTATATTCACTTTCTTTAAAATTTAATTCATTTATGGAGGTGCTGGGTCTTCGTTGGTGCACTCGGGCTCTCCTTAGTGGTGCTGAGCAGAGGCTACTCTGTGTTGCCCTGGGGCTCCTCACTGTGGTGGCTTCTCTTCCCTTGAAGCACAGGCTCTAGGTGTGTGGGCTTAGAAGTTGTGGCATGCAGCTAGGCCCTTGAGTGTGGACTCAGCAGTTGTGGCTCACGGGCACAGCTGCTCTGAGGCATATGGAATCCTCTCGTACCAGGGATCGAACCTGTGTCTCCTGCATTGACAGGTGGATTCCCATCCACTGTACCACCAGGGAAGTCCTATATCCCTTCTAAAGGGTCCAGACTCACTAAATGCACTTTCTGATCTATTGTGTTGTGACTTGCAGGTCTGAAAAACACTGCACTATGAACACACAAATTCTAGCACACTATTTGATGTCTTTCCTGGGGTTGTGCTCTCATTTAAATAACATCAACACTTACAATTTACTCTTTTTCTAAGGACTGTATTCAAGCCTTTTAATAATGTACCATGGCCACTTTTCAGCTTTTCTCATCTTCTCCAAACTAAGGTCTAAGCAGTGCTTGGT
Source organism: Nanger dama (assembly GCA_917880005.1). Classification (NCBI taxonomy): domain Eukaryota; kingdom Metazoa; phylum Chordata; class Mammalia; order Artiodactyla; family Bovidae; genus Nanger; species Nanger dama. The sequence continues at coordinate 6,301,047 of CAKJTW010000098.1, forward strand.
CACTGCCCAAAACTGGCGATTACTTCCCAGCACCAGTACTTCTAAGCTGCAGCTCCGCCCCTCCTGCCCTCCATCAGTCAAATGTGCTTCCTGAAGGACACAAGTCCACACCCACCCGCCCCTGTGATCTGCTGCCTGCCTGGCTCTTGGGTTTCACTCTAGGATTAGAAAGGAATCAATTACTTCTCGTAAAGCATTTACAATGGAGTCGCAGTCTCTGGGTCCTTTTCATTCCCCATTTGTGTTTTTCTCTCTTGGGACCAATGTGTGTAGAGCGAATGAACACCAACATATACATACTCTTTTATCTCTGCTGAAAGTATACAGATTTAGGAACCATTTTTGTTCAATTCACACTGAATCTGTGGAACAACAGCCATGCTAAATGTCTCTGGACACTTAATTTTTGTCCACGTCTCCAGACCAATTCCAAAAATGAGTACTGAGGCCAGAAACGGGGGGGCCTGATGAAAGTGAAAAAGTTGGCTTAAAACTCAACATTCAGAATACTGAGATCATGGCATCCAGTCCCATCACTTCATGGCAAATAGATGGGGAGACAGTGGAAACAGTGACAGACTTTATTTTGGGAGGTTCCAAAATCACTGCAGATGGTGACTGCAGCCATGAAATTAAATGACACTTGCTCCTTGGAAGAAAAGTTATGACCAACCTAGACAGCATATTAAAAAGCAGAGACATTACTTTGCCAACAAAAGTCCGTTTAGTCAAGCCTATGGTTTTTCCAGTGGTCATGTATGGATGTGAGAGTTGAACTGTAAAGAAAGCTGAGCACCGAAGAACTGATGCTTTTGAACTGTGGTTTTGGAGAAGACTCTTGAGAGTCCTTTGGACTGCAAGGAGATCCAACCAGTCCATCCTAAAGGAAATCAGTCCTGAATATTCATTGGAAGGACTGATGCTGATGCTGAAACTCCAACACTTTGGCCACCTGATGTGAAGAACTGACTCATTTGAAAAACCCTGATGCTGGGAAGGATTGAAGGCAGGGGGAGAAGAGGACGACAGAGAATGAGATGGCTGGACGGCATCACCGACTCGATGGACATGAGTTTGAGTAAGCTCCGGGAGTTGGTGATGTACGCGAGGCCTGGCGTGCAGCAGTCCCTGGGGTCGCAAAGTTAGACACGGCTGAGCGACTGAACTGAACAGAACTGACATCTGTGCAGCACGGCGCCCCCTGGTGGGGAGAGCAGACCCAGCGTGCTCCCCGACCCAGAGCGCCCCCGCTCGGTCTAGCCTTCGCGCGGACACAGACTTGCCGAGCCTCCTGCCGGCACCTGGCCGTCGCTATAAACAATCGAGGCCGATTCTCGACCCCGGGGCTAGGACGGCCTACAGCTCCCAGCAGACCTTGCGAGAGCCTGGGACTCCATCTCCCGGCGGGCCCCACGCCCTTCAGGCGGGTCAGTATCCCACGCTCCCAGTTAGGTTTCGTCCCTTTTTTACCTGACAGCCGAGAATGTCTGGAAGCGGAGGGGTAGCAACGGCTTGCCTGGGGCGGGGCCACCCCGAATCCCGACTCGAAACAAGTGCACCAGCATGATGTAGGGAGAACCGGAGCAGCCGGCAAGAACGGCTTCACCCTGATCCCATTGAGAGCTCCATGTTGGCTCTGGCCCGCATCCCGACAACCCCCGCGCGACGCGGCGCTAATTGGCGGAAAGAAGCATCAATTCCATTGCAAGCTGTGATTGGAGGAAACCGCGTTCGCGCCTCAACGATGATTGGAGACAGCCGCCTGTGGCCCGCCCCCTCCCGTCCAGTTCTGGGCGGGGCCGAGCCGGAAGCGGCAATGTTTTCCGCCCGCCTCCGAGGTCGGCTCTGAGGTGACGTCCTGAGGGCGTGCCGAGTGCGCTCACCCGCCCAGCTGGGTATCCATAGTAACGCGTCAGCGGCCGACCAAGAGGTCAGTCTCTTAGGCTTGCTCTCAAGCGTTCCAGGTGATCCGGAATCTCCGGGGAGTGTAGAACGCTGGTTCTGGGAGACTAAGGGACAAAAATCGTTTGGAGTTTTATTTATTTATTTCCCCAAAATATGTGCACGTGCCTTTCCATCCACCCCGCTCCCCTAGGCGAGTCAGAGCTCCGGGGACAACGTGCGTGCTCGCGACTCTACGGACTGCAGCCCGCCAGGCTACTCTGTCCATGGGATTCTCCGGCAAGAACACTGGAGTGGGTCGCCGTGCCCTCCTCCGGGGGTCTTCCCGACCCAGGAATCGAACCTGCATCTGTCTCCTGCATTGGCAGGCAGATTCTTCACCACTAGCTCGCCACCTGCTGTGGCCGCCACATATATTTGGAGGAAAATTCCCCTGGTGATTCTGACAAGCTCGCGCTGCACAATAGTTTAGAACCACTGGCGCGACCCCAGATCCATCTCCCCGATAGATGCCTTCCTACCGAAGTCAGGCTGACTTACCTGTAGCTGCCACCGCACAGCTCTTACACCTGAAATTTCTCTCTTATTTATTTCTTCCGTGTAATTATTTGCTTGCTTAGCCACCTCCCTACCAGGCTGTGACTTCCTCTTGGGTAGTGGCTCTGTCGCACTCATCGGTCCCCTCTTTCCCCTCTCCATGCCTGGCAAGGAAAAGTGCACTTTATAATAACTTGAATTGGGCTGGTGGTAGGGAGGCTGTCCATTGATGAATCTGGAGTGAAACTGGGGAGGAAAATGTGCCAGCATTAGTTTGAAGTTCGGCTGGGTGCAGAGGGTGTAACAGAGGATCCTAAAGTGCGTATGGCGGAAAACTGGGGTGAGTGAGGTTGGGGAGAGACCAGAGGAAACCCCACAGAACCCATTTGGGCAGACATCTCAGAGAGATCGTGGGAATTTCTTAGCCCCTCTGCAGTGTGAGATTCCATTTGGGGACACCCGAAGTCTTGTTTTCATAGCTCTGCCTCCTGCCCTGGGATAAAACTCTACAAGTCCTGAGCTATTATGACACTTCCCCTCCCAGGAAAAAAGCACAGTTTCCTCCTCCAAGTTCCTCCAGAAGGCAATCTGGAATACACTCTGTTTCTCTCTCTCTCCATTTCCTGGACTGGTCCTTACATCAACCGTTGGGCCTAAGCCCTGGGGGGCCCTAACACCTGGGTGGTTGAGTCAGCACTGCAGGAATGGGCTTCAGTGGGAAACCTAATGATTCAGGATCTCAAGAATGGCGTTGGACAAGCCACCAAACCAGCTGTCTGGGCCTCCGCCCCTTCTTGAGGTGGCAACAAGGAACTCAGCTCAGTCACAGGGCACCCAAATTACCTGCCCTTGCAAATTCCAGACCTTCAGCTGCCCTCTGCTGGGTCAGCCCTGATGCTTCTCGGGGGGTGTGGGGGCCAAAACTGGATCAGAACTTGGTGGAGAGGGTTTCAAGAGGATGAATCAATGAACATAATGGAGCTTCAAGAATTGCGCTTTCCTACTGTAAAAGCTCCAAGAACAATCTCATATCCAAAAGAACCCCCTCTCCTCTTCAGTTCTCTCCTGTCCTCAGTTTCCCCCGACCCAACTGCCAAGTCAGTCTCCCCTTTTCCTTTCTTTAGTACTGTCATAACAACAAAACATGCACACATTTTTCTTTTCTTTTTGGTTCAAAGTGTTTCTCTGTTGATCACTGTGTGTGTATGTAGGGAGGAGAGAGAAGTTTTGTTTTGTTTTGAGATTAGGTTTTAAGAAACCAAAGATGTACAGTATTGTCCTGGCCCCATAGCTCTAGCATCTTTAATAGGATTCTTTTTGCCTTTGCTTTGGCTGCTGCTCTCTGGCCTGGCCTTTAAATCCCCTAGAAGTCTGAAGGTGGGACTGTGGGGATTTCCTTCCGTCCTTGCAGCTCTTGCCCGGCCAGGTGTGGAGGTGGAGCCCTAAGAGGTTTGGCCGCAGGTTGCCCTGGAAGGGGTGCAAGTGGTCGGGCTGGTCCCTGAGAGTTGGGACGCCTGAGGCCCGCCCCTACTGAGTCATAAGCTGTTGTTGTCACTCGTCCTAGTTGTCAAAGTCCCCTCTCAGCAACACAGCCCTCTGTGGAGACGGCAGCAGCTCCCATCCTTCCGAGCTTTCAGGAGAAGCCGCTGGCCTGATGGTGAGGCAAATGGGCTGGGGGGGACCAGGGGGCGGTTGGGGCGGTGGGGAGACCTGGGGCCTGGATCTGTGCCCCTCCTCCCCACGCCACTGCCTCCTCTTCCTCCTCCTCCCCTGTCGGGGACCTGGGGCGGGGAGGGTCTCCTTCTTCTCTCTGTCCCCTGTCCCTCCCACAAGAAGGGCCCCTTCCTCAGCTCCTCCTTCAGCCTCGGGGCTCTCCTGCCCAGCGGTGCAGGCCCCAGGGGCTTCTCAGCCTTGCCGCAGTGCTTCCCCAACCCCAGCCACCCCCCAGCGCAGCCCCAGCCCTCGATGACAGCCGTCTCTGCGCCCCCCTCTCTGGGGTTCCCACTCTGCCCCTCCCCCGGCCTTGGGGACTGCCCCTCCCCCACGCCGATGCCCCCAGGACTCTCCTGGGCTGCGGATAGGCCCTCTGATACCTGAGCAGGATTACGAGCGGCTGGAGGACGGTGACCCCGAGGGGTCCCAAGATTCACCCCTCCATGGGGAGGAGCAGCAGCCCCTGCTTCACGTGCCAGAAGGGCTCCGAAGTGAGTGGGTGGATGTGGGGCTGGGGAGGCCCTGGAGCCTCTAGGGTTGCCCTCCCCCCTCCGCCCTGTCCCTGGCTGGGCCTCTGGCAGCAGCTTGAGGGCATGGAGTCAGGTGAGTGCCACACCCCAACGCTCTCCCTTCTGTGCTCAGGCTCCTGGCACCACATCCAGAACCTGGACAGCTTCTTCACCAAGATATCCTTTCTGTGCGCAGCCTGGTAGAAGGGGCACGGCAGGCACGGGGACGGGTGCCGTGGTCTGGGGACTTGGGGGTGGGATTGGGGAGGCATCCTCAGGAAAAGCCCATCAGGCTTCAGGCTGACTTCTTGACTTGCGGACACATCTACAGCTACCACCAGAGGAACGGCTTTACCTGCGTCCTGCTGGAGGATGTCTTCCAGCTGGGGTGAGACGTGCCTAGGGGCCCAGCAGCAGGGGCTAACCAGCTCAGTGGGCCTGGGGCTGGGGCAGGAGCCCACTCAGCCCTCAGGCTTGAGCACTGCTCTTCCTCTCGTCCCAGACAATTCATTTTCATCGTCACCTTCACAACCTTCCTCCTTCGTTGCGTGGATTACAGTGTTCTCTTTGCCAACCAACCCAGTAACCGAACACGACCTGGGCCACTCCACAGCAAAGTGACCTTGTCGGACGCCGTCCTACCCTCCTCCCAGTGTGCCCAGCGGTGAGTGAAAGCCGGTGGGGGCAGCGGGTGGAGGAGACCAACACAAAAGCCTCCCTTCCTTTTGTTCCTTGGTCTAGATCATCCATTCTCTAAGGTTTTGGCTTGAGGACACCTTCAATCTGCTTAATATTGGTGGAGAATACAGCTTTAATACACTTGATGTTTGTTGAGAACCAACTCCCAGGGGCTTTTGTTCTGAGCATCCTATCTGCATTTATCTTGTTAGATGTCAAAGCCAAGAATGGCTTTAAAATCTATGAATGTAGGAACATACATCCCGTCTGTGAACGTGATGTCACATAGACTCTGGAAAAGTCCACTGAATACTCTTGGGAGAATGAGAATGAAAATGGCAGAAAACCTGAATTTTAGCTGAAAACTTTTGACCTTGCAGACACAAGAGTCGGGGGACCTCTAGGACCCACACTCTGAGATCACTGGTCTGGCAGGGCCCCCTCTCCCTGACCTCCATCACTCCCCAAGACTGGTCTCCCTTGCTATGGGGCCCCTACTTTGTCTCTGCTCTCTGTCTCGCCTCACGCAGGATCTGCTCCAGCCCCTTCCTGGTCTTCCTGCTGATCCTGGCTGCCGCCTTCTGGCTGTTCCAGCTGCTTCGCTCGGTCTGCAACCTCTTAAGCTACTGGGACATCCAGGTGTTTTACAGGGAGGCCCTGCACATCCCCCCGGTGAGTTGGATGAGCGTGTCTCTGGAGGGGTGCCATGTCAGGGGGTGGGGGGGCTGAGGATGGGGGAGGAGTGGCGGGCTGTGCAGACAGGAGGAGCCACTGTTAAGAGGGCAGACGTTTGTGACACACCTACCTAGGCTTAGCCCCAAATAACGCTAGGAAATGGAGTACCACCCGTTAGAACCTGAGGTCCTTACTGCTGTGGCGCTTAGTTGATGCAGATGGTTATGGAAGATATGTACAGCCACGTACTTGTGGTCCAGACGATGGGGATTTAAAGGGGTGGTCCTCTGGTTTTACAGGGTAGGAAGAACTGAGACCTGGCTGGGAAGGATAGGAGGTGAGAAGGCGTTCCAGGCCCCATGAAGGAAAGGGGTTGGGCCGGGGACGGGGAGCAGTGAGCATCTCGGGCAGCGATAAGGAGACTGACCTACCAGCTTGCCACTGAGTGTTCAGGCCCGTCAGGGGAGCCCACCCTGCTTTCTGGCTTCTCTTTGCAGGAAGCTACTTCGTGGGCCCCTTCACTGTCCCTGGCCACACTTCACTCTCTCCTCCTCCTTTTGGTCTCACTCCATCTGCCTCTGTACTTATTCTCTAAGGCACAGCACAAAGGCTACCTTCGGCAGTCAACTTCCCCTGCTCCCCTCAGAAGTCCAGAACCCTGCCCTCCAGTGCAGCAAAGGGGAGAGGTCCTCCGAAAGCCCCCTTGAGTAGGGGAGCCTGAGCCACAGCAGAGGGCTGGGGACGGACGCAGGGAAGGTTGGGAGCTGGACCGCCACTCCTCCAGGAAGGCGCCTGACCCCTTCTCTCTTTCCTTCCTTCTTTCTGCTCTTCCCTGCTTCCTTTCAGAGGTAGGGGAGACCCTGGGGTGGACTGGAAAGGCTGGCCTGGAGGGATGTGACTGAGTTGGGCTGGGGAAGCTGGGTGAAACTGGGCTAAAATGAGTTTTGCAGCGGAGCAGCAAGTGAGGTCTGCCCGGCCTCCCCCCACCCCAGACAGGGATGTGGCCACTGCCTCAGGAAGATTACTCTGATGGAGGGGGCTGGGGCTGGGGGTGGGGTCTCCAAGCATGCCGAGGTAAAAGCTTGTGCGGCTTCTGCGCCCCGCTGGCTGGCACCCTAGGAAGGAGAGTGATGGCCCTGTTACCTGTGGCTGTGGTGTGCCTTGTGCCTGTAGGGCTGCCAGGATGGGGAGGGGGCGTGTCTGGAAGATCTGCTTGGAAGGGGCCGAGCTCATATACCTATGGAGTTTAGCTTATGAGGGGGGCCGGAGTCCCTGGGGAACACGTGACTCCTGGCCCAGGAGGGGCAAGGGCCTGGGGAGGGCGGTTCAGACCGAGGTTGAAGTAGGTGCCCCTTGTGGGTGGCAGAGAGGAGGGCGAAGGGGCGGCCGTGAAAGGCAGTGGGTTTCCGGCGGGAGGGGCCCGGGTGAAGCCGGCAGGGAGGGCACGCCGGGATGCCGCTCTGGCCACGCGGAGGGTGGGCATCGCGATGGAGATCGGTCGGGGTCGCTGGCTTCAGCTGTCGGCTCTCCGCAGGAAGAGCTCAGCTCGGTGCCCTGGGCAGAGGTGCAGTCCCGCCTGCTGGCGCTGCAGAGGAGTGGGGGCCTGTGCGTGCAGCCGAGGCCGCTGACGGAGCTGGACGTCCACCACCGCATCCTACGCTACACCAACTACCAGGTGGCACTGGCCAACAAGGGGCTGCTGCCCGCCCGCGCCGCGCTGCCCTGGGGCGGCGGCGCGGCCTTCCTCAGCCGCGGCCTGGCGCTCAACGTCGACCTGCTCCTCTTCCGCGGGCCCTTCTCGCTCTTCCGCGGCGGCTGGGAGCTGCCCGACGCCTACAAGCGCGGCGACCGGCGGGCCGCCCTGGCCGCGCGCTGGCGGCGTACGGTGCTACTGCTGGCGGCCGCGAACCTGGCGCTGAGTCCGCTGGTGCTGGCCTGGCAGGTGCTGCACGCCTTCTACAGCCACGCCGAGCTGCTGAGGCGCGAGCCTGGCGCGCTGGGGATGCGCCGCTGGTCCCGCCTGGCCCGCCTGCAGCTGCGCCACTTCAACGAGCTGCCGCACGAGCTGCGCGCGCGCCTGGCCCGCGCCTACCGCCCGGCCGCCGCCTTCCTGCGCGCCGCCGCGCCCCCGGCGCCCCTGCTGGCGCTGCTGGCCCGCCAGCTCGTCTTCTTCGCCGGTGCGCCCTTGGCCGCGCTGCTCGTGCTCACCGTGTACGACGAGGATGTGCTCGCCGTGGAGCACGTGCTCACCGCCATGACCGCGCTCGGGATCGCGGCCACCGTGGCCAGGTGCGATGGCAGAGGGCCGGGAGGGGGCCCTTTTCCTCGGTCCTGGGTCGGAGCTTCCGCGCACCCCTGCTTCTCCTCCCACCCCACCCCCCGCACATCCTCTGAACCGCAGGCCTCCTTTCCCCACCCCGATCCCGCCCTCTAGGTCTTTCATTCCGAATGAGCAAGGCCAAGGCCGTTCGCCGCAGCTCCTGTTGCAGGCAGCCTTGGCCCACATGCACTACCTCCCCGAGGAGACCGGCCCTGCCGGCAGGACCAGCTCTTACAGGCAGATGGCGCGGCTGTTGCAATACCGAGCGGTGAGGGTCAGGCCGGAAGCGGGGCTTCGGGGGCTTCTGGCTGCCCGCCGGGGTCTAGGGGAGAGCACCCGGAGTGATGGGGTTGGAGGTTGCCTAACAGGCGAGTCTGGTTGCCCTCAGCAAGCTCTTCTTGGCCTCGGGCCTGCTTGCTCCAGGTCTCCCTGGTGGAGGAGCTCCTGTCTCCTGTCCTCACCCCCTTGTTTCTGATCTTCTGGTTTCGGCCCCGAGCCTTGGAGATTATCGACTTCTTTCGGCACTTTACTGTGGATGTGGCTGGGGTCGGCGACATCTGCTCCTTTGCCCTTATGGACGTGAAGCGGCATGGCCACCCTCAGGTGAGAGCCTGTCCCCGGAGGTGTGGGGTAGGTAGGTTGGGTAGGCGTTGGCTTACCTCACTAGAAGCAGAACTGGGTTCCACCCCCACCTTCACTGCTTGGCACCTGCAACCTCGAGCTCCCCACTTCACTTCCTGAGCTCTCATTTCTCAAATGTGGGCAATGACTAGCCAGTGCTTGTGGCTGTTAGGAGGATCACGTGAGATGACAGGTGGAGAGCTCTAAGAAGGTGCCCAGCACCGTCACACACCAGTAAATGGGGGCACAGACCACTGGAGAGAAGCGGTGTGGTCAGCGGATGGGGCTGGGGCACGGATGGGTTTCCTGACCAAGGGCATTGGGCCAGCTGTGGCAGCCAGTGTGCACAGACTGGCAGAACACTGCGCCCCCACCATACGCTAGCACTGGGTCTGGACCCGGGTCCTGCCCTCCGGCTGTGTTTTTGGGTGACCTTGAACTCGTCCCGTTGTGGCCTCTATCCTTTCACCATGGGGCTAGTGTTTCCTGTCCTGCCTACCCCACGAGGCCCCCAGTGCAGCTCTCCAAGTGGAGTTGGCTGGAGTTCCCTGGTGGCCTAGTGGTCAGGCTTTAGCACTTTCACTGCCAGGGCCCCCGGTTCAGTCCCTGGTCGGGGATCTGAGATCCCACAAGCTGCGCTGCCTGATTCTGGCAGCACATGAAGGGCCATCGTTCCTTTCAGTGGCTCTCCGAGGGACAGACTGAGGCCTCACTGTCTCAGCGTGCTGAGGACGGGAAGACAGAACTCTCCTTGATGAGGTTCTCCCTGGTTCACCCACAATGGCGCCCCCCAGGCCACAGCTCCAAGTTCCTGGGGCACCTGCGCGGCCGGGTGCAGCAAGATGCAGCCTCCTGGGGCGCCAGCTCAGTGCGCAGCCCCCTGCCCCCGGGATCCTCAGCAACTCTCCCTCCCCTCTGGTGAGTCGGAGCGGGGCCTGCCATCTGCCCTCCTGTCCCCACCACCCTCTGCCTCACCCCCTTTATTAACCTGCTCGCTGGTGCCATCTGCTCTCCTGCCTTCCCAGACCTCCTCCCTCCCCTCTGTCCTCTCTTCTGACCCTCTCTCCTCTCTTTCCCAGCCGGAGGCCTCCCTGGCCAACCTCTTGGTGCAGCCCCTCCGGCCACCTCAAGACCTCAGCCCCACAGCCCCCTGCCCGGCCGCAGCCACGGCCAGCCTCCTGGCCTCCCTTTCCCGAAGTACCCAGGACTCAAGGTGAGAAGTAGGGGCCTGAGATGCTGGGAGCCAGGGGTGGGGCTGATCCTCCAGGAGAAGGCGCACTGGAGTGGGGGGTGATGTGGAAGGGGAGTTGAAGTCAGGCTCTCCCTGGGGGAATGTGCATGTCTTCATGATCAACTGTGCCCTCTGTTCTAGCTGTGTGTCCCCGGGAGGCACTGGGGGCCAGAAGCTGGCCCAGCTCCCAGAACTTGCATCTGCTGAGATGAGTCTCCATGCCATCTACCTGCACCAGGTGAGCAGAGGGGGTGCCAAAAAGAGAAGGGGAGGGAGGAGGCAGCTGAACAAAGGCGAGAGTGTGGAAGGGGCTGGAGTGTAAGGAGTTACTCAACAGGAGCTGGGGGAGGAGTGTCGACAGCCTCTGCACCTGGGCTGGGGCTGGGCTTTACACCAGGACAGGACGGAGGCCTCTCATCTTCTCCCTTCCACTTAGCTCCATCAACAGCAGCAGCAGCAGGAACTGTGGGGCGAGGCCTCAGCCTCACCGCTGTCCCGGCCCTGGCCCAGCCCCCCACAGACCCTCTCTCCAGATGAGGAGAAGCCGTGCTGGTCCAGTGATGGTGAGGCAGTCAGGGTGTGCAGGGGACAGATGCTGGGGAGCTGCGGCCATCATGGCGTTGCCCAACCCATGGCCTTTCTCACCAGGCTCCAGTCCCGCCTCCAGCCCCAGACAGCAGTGGAGAGCCCAGAGGACCCAGAGTTTGTTTCCTGGAGGGTTCCAGGAGCCCACAGACACCCAGAAGGAGCCTGGCCAGGCTACCAGCACTGACTGAGTGAGCTCCTCGGGGGTCAGTATTGTCTCACGGGGGTGGGATATTGGGTGGTGTCAGACTTGGAGGGGCGGGAAGAGTGGTGGGAATTTGGGGTGACGGGGGTGATCATCTCTGGAACCTGAACCCTGGACGCCTGCCAAAAGCTTTTCCTCCCCCAGGCTCCCTGGCTTCTCCAGTCATAGGAGATCGGGCGAGGTGGAGAGGAAAGGCATCCCGAGCCCTCTGTCAAGACCCCCACAGATGCTTTAGTTGGGCAGGACTTGGGAGTCATTGAACTCGCCCAGAGCACAGAGGAACGGTAGGAGAGGAGCTGCCCAAGGCCTCAGGAAACACGTCTTGGAGACAGTCCCCACGTGGAGGGGCTAAGGGCCGACTGTCGGTCCTGGAGTGGTGGCCTGGGAGAAGTTACCAAGTGACCTCATGCCCGTGGGCAGGGCCAGCATAGAGGCCAAGCTACACATCTGGAAGCGATGAGGGACGGGACCTGAAAGGCAGTAGGTGCTCAGGTTCGTCTGGCCCTTAGGTTCCCATGGGGACTGTGAGCGGAAAAGACTAGAGGGGCCTGATGTGTTTGGAGTTCACGGCGGTGTGACATCTGAGACAGTGGCCGTGGCTCCTCATGCCGTGGGGAACCAGCAGTGAAGTTTGCTCACGGCTGTGCTGCTCATCTTTGTGATCTTAGTCCTGGACTCCCCACGCCTGGCAGCCAGGGCTGTCCCTGCTTCTAGTCAAGATCAAGAAAGCCACACTGGAGAACTGCCTGCTCTTGGCTGGAAACCAGGCTTCTCCAGGGCAGGAGTCAGAGAGGAGCCTGTGGGACAGGACTCCTCCGTCCAAGAGTTACCACCCCAACACCTTGCGCACAAGTTAGAAGACAAAGCTTGTCATTATTCTGTAACTGTAATTGACAGCGCTGGCTTAGGTATCTTACTAGGTCTCCTAACTTCTGGTCCAGTCTCTCTTATGGTAAATCTTCAATAATAAATATTTGAATGATTTAGAGATCAGGCTTCAAGATAAGATATTTCCGGAGAGAGGCGAGGGGAATCTAAAGTTCACCTAAACACCAAAGGGCTGGCTGTAGGCTCTGGAATACCGCTGCTGAGAGGGGTCTTCCAAATAGACTTAGGGTGGGGAAACAGACCTAGAGATGAGAGGATGAGATAGTACAGGGAATCCGAACAGTCTCCATAGACTCTGGACAGACGGTGGGAAGTAACCTTGGGAGGGGAGGGAGAGGTGGCCGATCCCGGTAAGGCCGACAGGACAGCGGTAGAGCCGTAGTGGAATGACAGCCCCTGTCTCCGGGAACTGCAGTGGGAAGCAAGAGGGGTCTCAGGGGCCGGGGGTGTCTGGGCCGGGCGGGTCGAAGGCCCAGGGCACCGCGCCCCGCAGATGCCGCTCCTGCAGAGAAAAGCTCTGGGTACGTATGCGGCTTGTCACCTCCTGGGTGCGCAGCGTGAGGCCGAAAATGTCCTCGTGATAGCGTTGCTGATCCTGGGAGGGAAAGAGGGCGGAGGATCAAAACCCAGGTGGAAGTGTGGAGTGGAGGTCGGCCCCGCCCCCGTCCGGGTCGGGCCCCGTGCCCGGCCACGCCCCCCTGCCCCCGCCCCCTCCGCACCCGCAGCACGCCGATGACGTCGCCCGCCTCGTCCAGCTCCATGTCGCCCTCTGTCGCCAAGATGCGCTGCACCGTCTGCAGGACGCTGGTTGCCATAGTGACGTCACCGCAGACAAACATGTGGCCCCGCTCGAGGCACAGCACGCGGTGCACCTCGGCAGCCAGCTCGGTTCTCAGGATGTCCTGTACGTAGGTCTGAAGGGGAGGCGGGGTTAGGGGCGGACCCCGGCGGGGCCCGCGGAGCGGCGGGCAGGCCCCCGGGGAGCGAGGGGGCGAGCGGGTCCTGGGCGCGAAGAGATGCCCTGGGTGCCAGGTGGGGCCCAGGTGCGCGGGGCTGGGGTCTGGAGAGATGGAGCGGAGTCGGGGGCGGGGGTTGGGTGAGGATGAGCGGAACCCAAAGGGGGCCCAACGAGCCGATCAGAGTGGGCCGGGCTGGCCTGGGTCTCAGAGCCCAGGTGGAGCACACAGAGGTTCTTCCTCTGTCCCTAGCTTCGGGTTACCCCAGCATCCTCAGGGTCCCGCACCTTGGGGCTGTCAGGTTCCCGGGAGAAGGCGGTGAGGACGCGGCCAAACACCCCGCGCTCCTGGGCGTCCTGCACCTCGTCGCGGTAGAGATGGTCGAGTTGGGAGCACCGGCAGCCGAACACCAGGGTCATGGCGGCGGGCTGCAGCCCTGCAAGCATCACTGTGGCTTGAGAGCGCCCCCCAACCCCTCCTGGGGGACCCAGCTCCGGGGACACCTTCCACTGGCTTCCCTCACTCAGGCCGAGCGCCCACCTTTTCCTGCAGAAACCACCACTCTCCACTCTTTTGCCTCTAGGAGAGGGCTAGATGTTTTCACAGAGAAGCCCAAGGTCACAGGAGGTGGTGACTTTCCTCTGGCGGGATGGCCAGTGGTGACGCTGTGCTACCGCAGGGCCTCCTGACTCAGAATCTGTGCCCTTGGGACCATGTAACCCTGTGGCCTGAGACAACCAGCCCTCCCTGCTCGGACCCCGTGTTCTCCCACACCTTCAGCTTCTGTACTCTGTGCCTTCCTCTTAGTCACAAGTCCCCTTTCTTTTGATTGGCCAGCTTCCCTGGGCACCCCGTACCCAATCCGAACACCCTTTAGCTTCCTGGGATCTCAGACACACTTTGTTGACCTCTGACACAGTCCAGAGTCCACCTGGGGCATTTCCGTCTTCTGAGTCCCAACTAGGCTTCCAGGTTCCCTTTGTCCTTAATTCAATCCAGTGCTACTTTGTGCTAGGCACCAGAAGCCAGACCAATGGGGCACTGCTCTTGTCTCTAGGGGTCCCCCCCACCCCCCGGTCTAATAAACTTCACCTTTGGAGTCCTGTTTCTTGCCTTTCAGCTCCCTGCCCCTTGGTTCCGCTAAATCGTGTGACTCCCTCCTGCCTTCTGGTCATTCCCTTGGGCCGCGGCCTCACCTTTGCTCTCAATGTCGTGCAGCCGCTCCTGCCAAAATCCCCGAAAGGGGGCGATGCCAGTGCCGGGGCCCACGAGGATGCAGGGCACGTAGGGGTCAGGCGGCAGCCGGAAGGAGGGAGCCCTGGCCAAGACACCCTCTGTCAGGCCCCCTTTGTCCCCCCCAGACCCCCAACTCTTAACAACCTCGGCAGGGTGGAGAGGGGAGAGCTTAACCTGCTTGCGTCTAGCTTACAGTGAGCATGGTGTGTTTAGGGAAAAGAACTCTCTGTGTTGGCAGAGACTAGCTGGACCTGTGGTTTCTGGAGGTTCCGTCAAAGGAAGTAAAGCTCAGGTTTGAACTGAAGTACGTTTTGATGTCTCAGTTTAGGAGATATAGAAAGCATGGGGAAGGGAAGGGCAGACAGCCTTTTGGTTCATAATGGGCTCACTGAGTGTATTTGAAACCACAGCCTCGATATCGGCCTTTGGTTTGTGTTCACTAGATGGGCAGTTTATTTGTAATTTGGCCTGCTGGATGGGTTCAGGTCACTGGGCCTGGATGGTGCATCCTGGGAATTCTTGCTTTTGCCACCTTAGGCCTGCAGCTCCTGGGTGCTGGATGGGGCAAGACTTCTGGACACAGCAGGGAGGGAAGGGTGTCCTGAGATCCTTCCCTTTCCCTTGAGTCCTCATTGACACTATGGTGAGCTAACTAGTTTTCCCTGGACTAAAGGCAGGTAGAGCACAGTTCCCAGGTGCCTGCCTGCCAACATTCAAGGGACCCCAGGGATGTAGGAAGGGACATGGTACACCTTCTAAAAGGGACAGGGCCTGCTGGGGTGGGATCCCAGCCCGTTCCTGGGAGCTGCAGCTTCAAGGTAGGACCTGAAGTTCGAATCAGTGAGAGGCCCGAAGCTAAGCCAGAGTTGTGAAGTGAGTGGCTTAACGGGATGCCCTGTCCTGGCTGTGTTAGGTGGGGCCTGCCTGCTCCCACTCACATGCTCCACCAAGGCTTCTCCCCTCCCCCTCCTCCGTGCAGCCGGCCCATCCATCGGTTCTCGGCCATCCACGTGGCGGTCTGTCCATCCTGGCTTGGACAGATGCCCTCCTCCTCCCTGTGCCCCTCCTGTGCTCCACTCCCCGCCCCCTGCAGTGCTCACTCACCCCCTGATGAAGCAGGGCACTGGGTCTCCAGTCTTGAGCTGGCTCAGCCACGTGGAGCAGACCCCGTAGTGTAGGGGGCCCAGCCCATCTAGGGGGTGGGGAGGAGGGAGACGACCACTGGTGAGGGATCCACACCCCCCCACCCTGCCGCGGGGGTCACTGCGGGGTCCTGGCCCCGTCCCCCCCGTTCCCCGCCTCACCTTGGGTCCTGTACGCCAGCACAGCCACTGTGAGGTGGACCTCTCCGGGGTGGGCGCTGGGGGGCTGAGCTGACGGAGTAGTACCGGGGCTGCAGCAGGGGCAGCTGGGTGAGGAGCAGCGGGGCGGGCAGCGCCACGGACGGGAACTGCTCCAGCACTTCCAGCAGCGTGGGGCAGCGGAACCACTTCCACTCCTCATAGCGCCGGGGGTCCTGGCGGGGCGGAGGGCGGCAGTGAGCTTGGTACCTGCCTCCCGTTGACCTCCCTTCTTGACCCCTCCTGAGCTGAGCCTCCTGGCTGGGGGCTTCTTGCTCCTCAGCTGGGGCCACAAACATTTCTCCAGCACCCTCCGCATGCCTCTTTAAGGCCAGAGAATTCAGAGATGAATAGGAACACCAGAGTTGGCGGGGGAGTCTTAGAGCTCCAGGACTTTCGCTGGAGGTCCCCCCTCCCGAAGCTCATCCTGTCTCATGGGCCCCTGCTGCCCCACCGGGGGCAGGGGGTTTGGGTGGGGGCAGGGGGCTCCCGACCTGACTGAGGGTCTCGAGCTCCTGCTGCTCGCTAGGTTCTTCGGCCAGGGTGCTGAGCAGTCGGAGAAGCCGGGGGCTGGGTGGGGAGGTGATGTCCAGGAAGAAGGTGAGAGCCTGTCGCAGCGTGCATGGGGGCAGCCGTGGGTCCCGCACCCAGCTGGGAGGAGGGCCACCTGGGGATGGGGTGAGGGGCACGAGGGGATGCTCAGAGGACGGGGCCACGCTGGGCCTGCCTTGTCCGGGGCGACGGCTGCTTCTTGGGGGAGGACGTGGGGACTGACCACACCTTATGGTGTCATTGGATGGCTAGCCCTTGGACAGTGGTGGGTGGGCCTGTCTGGGTAGTCCTTGTGTGTGTGTTCGAGGGCCCCTGCTGGGTTGGGTTGGTCTGGTTGTGTACGTGCGTGCGTGCGTGCGTGCGGTGTGTGTGTGTGTGTGTGTTCGAGGGCCCCTGCTGGATTGGCTTGGTCTGGTTGTGTGTGTGTGCGTGTGTGTGTGTTCGGGGGCCCCTGCTGGATTGGCTTGGTCTGGGTGTGTGCGTGCGTGTGTGTTCGGGGCCCCTGCTGGATTGGCTTGGTCTGGGTGTCTGTGTGTGTGTGTGTTTGAGGGTCCCTGCTGGATTGGGTTGGTCTGGTTGTGTGCGTGCGTGTGTGTGTGTGTTCGAGGGCCCCTGCTGGATTGGGTTGGTCTGGTTGTATGCATGCGTGTGTGTATTCAGGGACCCCTGCTGGACTGGCTTGGTCTGGTTGTGTGCGTGCGTGTGTGTTCCGGGGCCCCTGCTGGATTGGTTTGGTCTGGGTGTCTGTGTGTGTGTGTGTGTTCGAGGGCCCCTGCTGGATTGGCTTGGTATGGTTGTGTGTGTGTGTGTGTGTGTGTGTATTTGAGGGCCCCTGCTGGATTGGGTTGGTCTGGGTGTGTGTGTGAATGTGTGTGTGTTTGGGGGCCCCTGCTGGATTGGCTTGGTCTGGTTGTGTGTGCGTGTGTGTGTGTGTGTTCGGGGACCCCTGCTGGATTGGGGTGGTCTGGTTGTGTGCGTGCGTGTGTGTTCGGGGGCCCCTGCTGGATTGGCTTGGTCTGGGTGTCTGTGTGTGTGTGTGTTTGAGGGTCCCTGCTGGATTGGGTTGGTCTGGTTGTGTGCGTGCGTGTGTGTGTGTGTGTGTTCGAGGGCCCCTGCTGGATTGGGTTGGTCTGGTTGTGTGCATGCGTGTGTGTTCGGGGGCCCCTGCTGGATTGGCTTGCTCTGGTTGTGTGCGTGCGTATGTGTTCGGGGGCCCCTGCTGGATTGGGTTGGTCTGGGTGTGTGTGTGAATCTGTGTGTGTGTGTGTGTTCGGGGGCCCCTGCTGGATTGGCTTACTCTGGTTGTGTGTGCGTGCGTGTGTGTATGTTCGAGGGCCCCTGCTGGGTTGGGTTGGTCTGGGTGTCTGTGTGTGTGTGTGTTCGGAGGCCCCTGCTGGGTTGGGTTGGTCTGGGTGTCTGTGTGTGTGTGTGTTCGGGGGCCCCTGCTGGGTTGGGTTGGTCTGGGTGTCTGTGTGTGTGTGTGTTCGGGGGCCCCTGCTGGATTGGGTTGGTCTGGGTGTGTGTGTGAATGTGTGTGTGTGTGTGTGAGGGCCCCTGGTGGATTGGCTTGGTCTGGTGTGTGTGTGTGTGTGTGTGTGTGTGTTTGAGGGCCCCTGCTGGATTGGGTTGGTCTGGGTGTGTGTGTGAATGTGTGTGTGTGTGTGTTTGGGGGCCCCTGCTGGATTGGCTTGGTCTGGTTGTGTGTGCGTGCGTGTGTGTGTGTTTGAGGGCCTCTGCTGGATTGGGTTGGTCTGGGTGTGTGTGTGAATGTGTGTGTGTGTGTGTGTTCGGGGGCCCCTGCTGGATTGGCTTGGTCTGGTTGTGTGTGCGTGCGTGTGTGTGTGTTTGAGGGCCCCTGGTGGATTGGGTTGGTCTGGGTGTGTGTGTGAATGTGTGTGGGCCCCTGCTGGATTGGCTTGGTCTGGGTGTGTGCGTGCGTGTGTGTGTGTGTTCGAGGGCCCCTGCTGGGTTGGGTTGGTCTGGGTGTCTGTGTGTGTGTGTGTTCGGGGGCCCCTGCTGGATTGGGTTGGTCTGGGTGTGTGTGTGAATGTGTGTGTGTGTGTTTGAGGGCCCCTGGTGGATTGGCTTGGTCTGGTTGTGTGTGTGTGTGTGTGTTTGGGGGCCCCTGCTGGGTTGGGTTGGTCTGGGTGTGTGAATGTGTATGTGTGTGTGAGGGCCCCTGGTGGATTGGGTTGGTCTGGTTGTGTGTGTGCATGTGTGTGGGCCCCTGCTGGATTGGCTTGGTCTGGGTGTGTGCGTGCGTGTGTGTGTGTGTGTGTATGTTCGAGGGCCCCTGCTGGGTTGGGTTGGTCTGGGTGTGTGCGTGTGTGTGTGTGTGTGTGAGGGCTCCTGCTAGATTGGCTTGGTCTGTGTGTGTGTGTGTGTGTGTGTGTGTGTGTGTTTGAGGGCTCCTGCTAGATTGGCTTGGTCTGGTTGTGTGTGTGTGTATGTGTGTGTGTGTGTGTGTGTTCGAGGGTCCTGCTGGGTTGGATTGGTCTGGGCCCCTGCCACTGCCCCACTCATCTTATTATAACTCCAGGCCCGGGGGCAGCGGAGGGCAGACCTGGTGCCAGCTACAGAGCAGGCTAGATGGCTGGGGATGGGGACGGGCCCAGAGGGAGGGGTGATGTTTTGTGGGAGCTCTGGGGGTGGGTTCTGAGAAAGGAGCCACAATCCATGGAGGTAGCACAGTGGCTGCGAGTGGGGGCTGCAGCAGCTTTCCATCGGGTCCTGACCCTGAGGGGACCCTGGGGCCAGAGGGATGGAGCGGCCCTCGCTGGTCCCCCACCCCCCCGCCCCCTAGACGGCCCCTCACCTGGGCTGCCCTTCTCCAGCTGCTCCACAGCTACAGACTCGGTGGGCGGCGGTGGGTCCTCCACGCGGCTCAGCAGCGCCTCCACGAGGCCTGGCCGGTTGGGCGGGCAGATGCCTATGTGGTCCCCCGGCTGGTACTGCAGCCCCTCCTGGCCTGCAGTGTCCAGGCGCACCAGGATGGTGGCCCGGCTGGGGTGGGGAGAGGGGGAAGTTACAGGAGGGCTGGGGGCTAGGAGGCGGGTGCTGGGTCTGGGGAAGCAGGGGTGGGCGGTTGGGGGTGGGGAGTGGCCCTCCTCACGTGGACTTGCTGCTTTGCAGGTTTTCCACCGAGAGGACTGTGGCCTGAAACATCTTCCGTCTGTGCACGTGGATCAGGCCTGAGGGGCGAGGAGGTGGGGAGGCAAGCAGACAAGACTGAACCCGAGCCAGGGACTCAGGCCTGGCCCCCCGAGTCAGTGGGTCCCGGGCCCCCCAGAGCCCAGAGGGCCGGCAGGGTTGGGGTGATGTCAGGCCCCACCTGGCAGCAGCTGGAGGCCTTCGGCCTGGGCGCTCAGCCGGTACCTCTGGCGTTTCCAGCTCCGTTTGGGGCTGAAGATGTCCTGGGCGGCAGCCTTGGCCTCCTCCCGACGCAGAAGGTCTCGCAGGAGGCCTGGGGGTGAGGAGGTGAGTGTTGAGGACCCCCGGCCGCCAGGGAGGCCCGAGCAGCAGGGAGCTCAGAGGGGCTGATCAAGGGGCCCGTTGGATCCTCGCCACCTCCCCGAAACAGAGGCTGACGGCACCTTGTCCTGCAGCCCACTTGGTGCTGCTGGGCTGGCTACTCTTTGCATGTATTTGTGTCACATGCACTCAGTAGTTACCCTGGTGAGTGTTAACTCATGTTGCAAGAGGCACAGAACTCCTCGCACACAGTAAGTAGCCCTCAGCGAGGGCATCTGTGTGTTCAGACCTGAGGTCACAGTCAGATTCCTAGACTGAAAGTTAGAGAGTGAAGTTGCTCAGTTGTGTCTGACCCTTTGCGACCCCATGGACTGGAGCCTACCAGGCTCCTCCTGCCATTGGGTTTTCCAGGCAAGGATACTGGAGTGGGTTGCCATTTCCTTCTCCAGGGGATCTTCCTGACCCAGGGATCAAACCCGGATCTCCCTCTTTGTAGGCAGCCGCTTTCCCGTCTGAGCCACCGGGAAGCCCAGGGATTCCTAGACTAACAGCTTTCAAGTCTCCCTTTCCCAGGCTTTACACACCTCCTTAGAGTCTGCTGAAGATGAAATGGGAAGCTTAGGTAAAGCCCTTAAGTGCTCCTGGAGTGGGCACAGAAGGGGGGCGGGGCCTGGGGCAGGACCCCTGGGAGGGTGTGTATCCTATTTGTTTCTGCTCAGGCACAAGCCTGGCAAACCACTTAGCCGGTCCCTTAGCGTGAAACCTACGGCTCATCCAGGATTGGCTGCCGCCTCCCCTCCCACCCGCATCGCTGGTCCTGTTAATCTTTCTTTTGTGTGTGTAAAGTCTTATATCTCTTCCTTCCTTCCTTGGCCCCCTCCCTTCCTTCCTACCCCCTCTGCTCCCACCCTGGTCAGCTCAGAGCCTTCCTGCTTCTGTCTGGATGCTCCTCCCGTCAGCCCTGCATTTCTAAGCGCTGTCTGCCAGCCTCATGCCCGGTCCCCCCCACCCCCACCTTCTCTCTTCACGCTCCCAGCTTCCTGTCGCTTCCCTTTGTCTGAATTCTTTACTCCCATTTTCCATTCCCTCTTCTCCCCAGCGAGGGCTTCCCTGGTGGCTCAGATGGTAAAGAATCAGCCTACAATGCAGGAGACCTGGGTTGGGAAGATCCCCTGGAGAAGGGAATGGCTACCCACTCTTGAATTCTTGCCTGGGAAACCCATGGACAGAGGAGCCTGGAGAGTCAGGCAAGACTGAGTGACTAACACTCTCCTCCCCAGCAAAACCTCCATCTGTGCTGGCCGGCCCTCCCTACCCCCTCCTCCTGGGGAGCCCTCCTCCTTAGCCATCAGTTCAGGCCTGCTGAGCTCAACCTTGGGAACCCTGGCGGGGCCAGCAGTGTCCTGAGCCGTGTTAGGACTGGAAGAAGGAGCCCCCCTCAGCT
Organism: Nanger dama; assembly: GCA_917880005.1. Taxonomy (NCBI): domain Eukaryota; kingdom Metazoa; phylum Chordata; class Mammalia; order Artiodactyla; family Bovidae; genus Nanger; species Nanger dama. The sequence goes on from CAKJTW010000098.1 coordinate 6,321,910, forward strand.
CCAGGAGTGGTCCCCAGACCAGGCAGGGCTGTTCTGGAGGAAGCCCAAGCTGAGAAAGCCCCACCTTGTTCTCCCCTGGCCCAGGAACCCCCTCCGGCCCAGGCACCACCCCAAGCCTGTCTGGCCCCTGACTGCCTGGAGTTTCGCAGCTTCAGCCCTTGCCTCTGTCTTCCCTTTTCCCTTCATCCTGCCCTGCACCCTCTCCCCCTGCACCCACCCGGGAGAGGGAGCGACCTGTGCCTCTGTGCCTGCCCGAGGCGGCCACCTGCCAGCTGGGGCCCTGGCTGCTGCTGCTTCAGGGCTGTGTCGTCCATCACTACTATTCAGGACTCAGCCAGAAGGGCTGGCTGTGCAGTGGGGCAAAATTTAAGGGTGGATTTTGGAGGAGCCAGAAGGGGCCAGAGAACCCAAAGAGTCAGGGCGTCGGTTAGGCCCCGGCCTCCTCTGTGTGGCAGGTCTGGAGGCGGATGGAAGGAGCCAGCATTGGAGTTGGGGGGGTGGCAGGGGTTTGGGAGCTCACCTGGAAGGCCGCCTTTGCCCAGCCACGGAAGGCCTCCTCCTGGCCGCAGAGCTCGTCGCCCTGGCCCAGCTGCAGCAGCCGCTCCCCCTCCCAGCTCTTCCAGCCGGGTGTCCACTGCGCGCGCGAAGGCGCAGAAGTGGGGGGTACGCCCGGGAGCCCAGTCCAAACACACAGAACCTGGGGTACCGGGAGCCATCAGGGCAGGCCCCTTCATCCTCGGCCCTGGTGCCCAGGCAGCTTGCCGCACCCACCCCCAGGCAGAGCCCCCTCGCCAAGGCCCCCAGACCTGAGGGTCCCCAGGGCCCCCGCGCTGTCTGTGTTGCTGGACTCCTTTCTCTTCCGCCGCCAGGAGGACACCAGTGGGTCTGAGCAGGAGACGCTGTTGAAGCGGATCTTGTAACTCCTGCAGGAGGCCAGGGGACAAGGGTGCCACAGGGAGGAGACCCGTCAGGGGCCCGAACAGCGCCTGGGGGCAGCTTCAGGAGCTCTGCCTCCCTGGTGCTGGGGGCGGGGTGGCTTGGTTTCGTGGTGGCTTGGTTTCGTGGCTGAGGGTCCGTGTCTAGGGGTCCCTGAGCCCTAGGGCCCCGCCCTCCCCTCCTCTCTCTGCAGGAGACGGGCCCCTCAGAGTCCCCGGGACTGAAAGTGGGTGCGTCACAAGGAAGAGGGTGTCCTGAGGCTGTGGGGGATGGGGCTTAGGCCTATGCTCGGCTGTCCTCCAGCTTGTTGGGAGGCTGACTTGCGGCCCAGAGAGGGGACTCTCTAGACTTCCTTTCCTTTTGTGTCTCCAAATGCCTCCCCTTTCTCCCCCTGCTTCCCTTCCCCTCCCCCCATCCCCCCAGCCCCCACTCACTTGTGCTGTTCTGGCCGTGGGGAGCTGTTGTAGGGCCCCGACATCTCCATCAGGGCAGCTGCAAGACTCTGGCGAGGGCGAGTGTTAGCATCGTGGTTAGTTTTGTTTTATTTCAGACTGTACAGAAGCTCATACCACACTGGAGTGGTCCCTGCCATTATTAGTTACGATTTTAATTTTTAATTTGTTTTGAACATTTCACAAAGTAATAAAATAGAAACCCTACCCTTCCCTTCCCTCCAGCCTCATCCATCAGAGCAGGTGTACCACGGACAGCTGTTACACTTTCTAGCCCCTTTTCATTGTGCTTAATATATGTCTGTATTTATAGTTTATTTATTTGGCCATGCCACGCAGTTTGTGCGATCTTAATTCCTCGACCAGGGGTTGAACCTAGGGTCCCCCAAGGTAAAGGCACCATGTCCTAACCACTGGACTGCCAGGGAAGTCCCTAGTTTTCCTTTTAAGTGAAAATGGGACCATATTATGGTTGCCTGCTTTTTGCCAATAACCTATCATGGGTGTCCTTCACATCCACACACCAACACTGACCTCAGTCTTTTAAATGGCGACACAGCATCCCATCATTTGTAGGTACTGTTATGTATGAGACCTCCCTCTGACAGGGACACCTAGATGGTCTACGAACAATGCTCAAACCCTCATATGTGCTTGCTTCCTCCTTTGCATATTTCAGGAGGGTAGTCCTTGGAGGTGGACTTTCTGCAGATGCATTTAGGTGGTGGGTCTACAAGTTCACCACAATTAGCATGTGCTATTTTAACTTTATTTTCTGAACATTTTCTTGAAGAATAATGTACCCACAGAAAAGCACCCATGTTATAAAATGCCCAGCTTTATAGCTTTTCACAAACTGAACCTACCTGTGTAGTCAGCATCGCATCAGGAAACGTCATCAGCGTCCTAGAAGTCACCTTTGGGTGACCCGACCCCAGGTCCCCACCTCCCACCCTGGGGTCACCACCAGCTCTCCTGATTAAAACACCAGAGACGTGTCCTCCCTGTTTCTAAACTTGGTGCAAAGTGAGTCTGATGGTCCAATTCTCCGTGTCTGGCCTCTTTCCCACTCACACGTGATGTCTGAGGTTCATCCGCTTCATTGTGTGTGGCTATAATCTGTTCACTCTCATTGATGCATCGCATTTGAATAGACCACGATGTATTTTTCCCATCTACGACTGAGAGTCATTTGAATTGTTTCCAGTGCGGGGATACCATGAGGAGTGCTGTTATTAATATTTTTGTTCATGTCGTTAGTAAATATATGCCATTTTCTATGGAGCAAATTCCTAGGTTTCCTCCATTAAAAAAGAATATGTGCATATATTGACATGCACAGAATTTAAGAGTGCAGTTCAAATCGGTTTGGCCATTGGGCGGTTTCAAAGTTAGACATACGTCTACCCAGTGACCCAGCAGTTCCACTCCTAGGTATTTATTCAAGAGAAATGAAAACAAGGCCAGAAAAGCCTTGTACAAAACTGTTCATAACAGCTTTATCCACAATAGCCAAGTGCTGGAAAACAGCCCAGGTGTCCGTCAGCAAGGGAGCAGAAAAATAAACTGTTCACACCCCCGAGGTGGATAGGAATGAACCACCGAATCGTCCAACAGCGAGATGAGCCTCCAAAGTAGGGTGGGTGAAAGAAGCCAGACACCGCGTGCCCCTTTCCGTGACCTTCTAATGCAGGCGACAGGAATCAGGACGGGGTCGCCTTTGGTGGGGAGACTGGGAAGTGGATTGACTCAGGGCCTTTCTAAGTGCTGGGAATGTTCTCTGTCTCGATAGGATCGTGGGTCCCACGGATGCAAACACGACTCTCATCCTAGAAACAGCTGGTGAGTGTGTTTTTCTTTAGAAGGGAGGTTGGACGCAGGACTGAAGGGGCAGCGTGGTGGGGGAGAAGCCCTCTGTGGGCATCCTGCTCTAGGGGACTTGCGGTGTCAGTGCAAAGAAGACATCTAAAAGCAGAAGCAGACAAGAGCTCCAGAAAGGAATGCAGCTGGGGGCTGCCGCGACCAGGAAGCAGGGAAGGTAAGGGTTAACAGTCAGGTATCCAGCCGGCTGATGGGACTACTCTAGCTGGTTTCTTTCAAGATCTGTTCAGAAAGTGAAAGAAAGAAAGAAAGAAAGAGAAAGAAAGTCGCTCAGTCCTGTCCAATTCTTTGTGACCCCATGGACTGGGGCTGTCCTGCAAGCCTCCTCCGTCCATGGAATTTTCCAGGCAAGAGTACTGGAGTGGATTGCCATTTCCTTCTCCAGGGGATCTTCCTGACTCAGGGATTGAACCTGGGTCTCCTGAATTGCAAGCAGATGCTTTACCATCTGAGCCACCAGGAAGCCCCTCAGAAAGTGAGGTTACCTAATTTCTGTTAGCATTGGAGCAGTGGTCTTTTCTTTTGTTAAGAAAGGAAGACAAGACGAAAAGGTGAGATCTCACTTTAGCTGCCGCCTTTCCCATCTGTCAATGCCTGACCAGTCAGGAAGTGCCTCCCAAGTGTGAAACGCTTGCTCTGATAGTGGAAGTGACTCGGACTCAGGGTGCTGCCCAGCCGCGCTCAGTTTTGAGCCTCCCTTATTGCCAGGTACCCCCCTTCCCTGCAGGCCTCACCTCTCCATTCTCTGGGGGATCGCCATTCCCAAAGGTGCTCGTCACTACCAGCACCAGCGCCTCGTGCTCCAGGGACACCACGTCATACTCATCCATGCACAGGACCTGCAGGCAGGAGAAGACGGACGTCCTGGGGACCCAGGCCCGCTGCCCCGGTCTGTTTCACGCTCGTCCTCCTGGCAGGGCGAGACCCGGGCCCTCCCCTGATCCCTGCGTCCCTGAGGGTCCCGGGCTCCTCGTGGGCTCTGACTGTGACCCTCTCCCCGTCCTCCAGCGTGTGAATGAGGATAGGGCCAGGACGCCCCCCATCACCACTTCTTTTTCAGACCCTCGCCCGCTGGGCTCAGCCCTACCCGGGGGTCGAAGGCCTTCCGGAAGAGCCTCCCCAGCTGCTGAGCGTAGCTCTGGGGCCCGGCCGGTCTCAGAGGCGTACAGGATGGTGGCTTTCACTCGCTTGGCCATCAGGGTGCCCATGAGTGAGGCAGAGATCTTCACCGCGCTGTGGGTGAGGAGGGGATGAGGGGGTCCCAGGTGCACAGAGCCAGGGGCCTCCCATGCGAGCAGAGTCTTGGCGGGTTTGCAGGGGTAGTGTGCCCAGACCACCGATGGGGGCCGGTCCCCGGGGTGTGAGGTAAGGGTGGCCCCCACCCAGCGGGGGAGGCACCTACTTGGCCACTTCCTTAAAGGTCTTCTTCCTGGTGATGCCTGCGCCCTTGGCTGCACTCCCCTTCCAGGGGTCTGGCTGCAGGGGGATGAGGAGGGGCGGGGAGTGAGCGGGGAGAGGAGGGAAGAAGGGGAGGTTGGAGACTCCTGGCGGCTGCTCCTGCTCCGTTAGAGCTGGAGGAGTGGGCAGGAGCCCGCGGGGGTGGGGTGGGGTGGGTACCTGGTAGCGGAAGGCAGGGGACAGGACGTAGTTGACCATCTCCTGGTGGAAGACGGGCGTGAGGCTGCCCGAGATGGGGGGGCACAATCCAGGCCCAGTCGGCGGGGCAGCCCCCCTGGCCTTCTGCTCGTTGTCCAGGTGCTTCATGAAGGACACCGTGGCGGCGTGGTGGTCCACGATGGTCACCTTGGCGAGCTGGGGGAGGGAGGAAAGGGGGCGGGGCCAGGCTGAGGCCCGGCCCACAGAGCCGCACTTCCGCCACTCACCCTACACCTACATGCACGGCCTTCCCGGAGCCAGCGCCACCCCTGCCTGGGGCGCTCGTGGTCCTGCTGCCAAGTCAGCGGCAGAAGCAGCGGCTCTGAGCTCTGACGGCTGTGTGCCCACCTTGACCCAGCCCACACATCAAGATAGCCGAAGCTCTCGAGACCCTGCAGAAGTACTCGGCAAACCCTAGTTTCCTCAAATTATAATGCTCAGCATGCAATCGATCCTAGAATTAGAGTTTCCAGAGTCCAGTGGGTCCCCTAAAGTGCGAAGCCCCGAAGGCCCCTGGGGACCACAATTAACGGGCATGCGGCAGTTGGCTGGGTTCCCATACTGGGACCACCGGCCTAGGCGCTCAGAGCCCGCCATCTAAGTGCCTCCCTCTCTTCCAGCCCCGCTCCTGGCCCGTCGGGGCCCGTGTACCTGAAAGCTGTGCAGCACAGCCAGGTTGATCTCCACAGCCGCCTTGTCCTTCCACAGGGATGAGGTGGTCCGTGTGTCGAGGTCCATGCAGACAGCCACATCCTGGGGGCAGAGGTGCCAGGCATCGGTCGGGATGGGGGGTGGGGGAGGGTGGGCAGAGAACATCTCTGTCTCTAACTCATGAGGGAGGGAGTGTGGGTGGGTGCGTGGCCATCCGGAGGCCCGCCTGCTTCACGGGGCCGATTCACGTGCCTGCCTGCAAAGCCACCTCAGGGCAGAAAGGGCCCCTGGCACCAGCGACTTGTCAGCCCCACTGATTTCTCATCTCTAAAATGGGTTTTAACATGTTTTGAGTCAAAATACCCTTTGAGAGAGCCTCCTAGGAGGCCCTAGTGGTAAAGAACCTGCCTGTCAAGGCAGGAGACATAAGAAATGCGGGTTCATTCCCTGGGTCAGGAAGATCCCCCGGAGAAGGGAATGGCAGCCCACTCCACTATTCTTTCTTGCCTGGAGAATCCCATGGACAGAGGAGCCTGGTGGGCTACAGTCTATGGGGTCGCAACAATCGGACACGACTGAGCGACTTAGGACACACGCACGCTCACGCTTTGAGAAACTGATGAAAGCTCCAGCCCCCATTCCCCGAAAAATAGCTGCATCTTCACGCGTGGGAACCCCCTTTGCCCCGACCTTCGGTTCTAGCTCAGGAGGCTGGGCCTGGCGTGTTCAGATTTCTCCCTGCTGCTGAAATCTGGCACATTCTCCCACCCCCGCCACACTAGTCCTCACCTCCAGGATGTTATAGCGGTGAGGGTCACACAGGTTCCGCGTGCCAATCTCTGTGCTCATGTACCAGCCACTGAAGGGGGCCGCGGGGAACTCCAGCCCCCTATTTCCAGCAGCATGTTGGACACGGCCGGGAGGGCATACCAGCGCAGGCCCAGGGCTGCGAACCACTCCAGTCTGGGGGCATCAGAGCATGGGATCAGCCTCTGCAGAGCTGTACCCGCCCGGCCACCCCCCACCTGCCTCAGCCCCTCTGTGCTCACGTGGGGTGCTCCAGGGGCACTTCGAGGACCAGCTCGGGGGGCAGAACAAAGAGCTCTGGAGCCTCGTCTGGGGCCTGGAGCAGCAGGGGCAGCACGTCGAAGCGGCCGTTTCCGGGGGCCCAGCCGTGCTGGACGCAGAGCTGTGGGGAGGGGGCGGGAGGGGTCTTGGGGCCGAGCCTTGCGGGCTCCTCGGAGGCCCTTCCTTCTTCGTCTCAGCACGGTGCCCTGCCCTTGCTACGCTGACCGCCCCTTCCACTGGACCCTCCTGCCTCCTCCCAGAGTCCTCACTGCCTGGCTTTCCCTTCTCCTCTCCCTGTGCCCACCTCTGTGGTCTCCACGTTGGCGGGTCCCCCTTCTCCTCTCCCCTTGCCCACTTCCGTGGTCTCCACGTTGGCGAGTCCCCCCTTCTCCTCTCCCCCATGCCCACCTCTGTGGTCTCCATGTTGGCGGGTCCCCCTTCTCCTCTCCCCGTGCCCACTTCCGTGGTCTCCACATTGGTCAGGTCCCCCTTCTCTCCCTGTGCCCACCTCCATGGTCTCCACGTTGGTTGGGTCCCCCATCTTGTCTCCCTGTGCCCACCTCCATGATCTCCACATTGGCTGGATCCCCCTACCTCTCCCCGTGCCCACCTCTGTGATCTCCACGTTGGCCGGGTCCCCCATCTCCTCTCTCTGTGCCCACGTCCACGGTCTTCACATTGGCAGGTCCCCCTTTCTCCTCTCCCCGTGCCCACCTCCATGGTCTCCACGTTGGCGGGTCCCCCCTTCTCCTCTCCCTGTGCCCACCTCCGTGGTCTCCACGTTGGCGGGTCCCCCTTCTCCTCTCCCAGTGCCCACCTCCATGGTCTCCACGTTGGCGGGTCCCCCCTTCTCCTCTCCCAGTGCCCACCTCCATGGTCTCCACGTTGGCGGGTCCCCCTTCTCCTCTCCCTGTGCCCACCTCCGTGGTCTCCACGTTGGCGGGTCCCCCTTCTCCTCTCCCTGTGCCCACCTCTGTGATCTCCACGTTGGCCAGGCCCCCCCATCTCCTCTCCCTGTGCCCACTTCCGTGGTCTCCACATTGGCCGGGTCCCCTCATCTCCTCTCTCTGTGCCCACCTCCGTGATCTCCACGTTGGCCGGGTCCCCACGCACAGAGCCGTCCTGCTGTCTGTAGCCCGCATAGCGCACCAGCTGGCTGTTCCAGATCCCGGAAATCTCCGCGGCCTGGGGTGCGCTGCGGGAATACTGTGATGGCCGAGCTGACACAGGGATGAGAGCTGGTCAGGGCCCGAGTCCAAGGCCGGCGCTGGGGCAGGGTGGAGTCTTGAGCCGACGGGGTGGGGGCACTCACCGAAGGTTGCCGCGGTTGGTGGCGTACTTGATGTGGTTGCAGATGTAGGTGAACATCTCCTGTGCTGAGCTGCAGTCCCGGGCATCGAACACCTGAGCCGGCCGAGCAGGGAGACAGGAGGGAGGTGTGGGTCTTGAGCAGCAGCCCCAGGAGAAGGGAGGGAAGTGGGGTAGGGACTGGCGACCTTGCTGCAGCCCCCTTGAAGGCTGGCGGTGCCGAGAGCTGTGAACTAGGGCTCTTTGTTCTCCGGGCAGCCTCCCTGACCCTTTGGGCCCCACACCGATCCTTCCTGTCCTGCACCCCACACTCCCGGCATAGCCTGGCCTGTTCCTTATGCTGGCGAGTATCTCTCCATCCCTATAGCCTGGCCTGGTCTCTGGTACAGAGGAGGGACCCAGTCACTGCCAAACCGATCACTGGGGAAAGGCCACCAAGTGACCGGGAGGCCACCCGGGGGTGTGGGTGTCGAGAGTTCCCTGTTTCTCACAGTGCTCAAGCAAAGGTGGGTGAGCCTGGCCAGTCTTCTGACCCTCCTTGGGCACACAGATGATGGGAAGGTTGGGGGGTGGCTGCATCAGGTGGCCTCCGGGGACCCTGCCCATCCTGGCATTCTGAAGCTAGGAGGAGCCATCCTAACTGGTGGGGTGGAAGCCCCAGAGGCTGGGAGGTCTGATTCCTGCTTCAGGGAGGAGAGGACTCGTGTTGGTGATAGTGGCAGGCCTGGGGTCAGTGAAGTGAAGTCGCTCAGTCGTCCCCAACTCTTTGCAACCCCATGGATAGTACCCTGCACCAAGCTCCTCCGTCCGTGGGATTTTCAAGGCAAGGGTACTGGAGTGGGTTGCCATTTCCTTCTCCAGGGGATCTTCCCGACCCAGGGGTCGCTGGCCTGGGGTCAAGGGTGGGTCAAATACAGAATCTCTGATGGATTCAGAGCTGAGCCGGAGCGTCGACCAACTTCAAGGGTTGTGCCAGCATCAGACAGGACTGTTCTGATTTTATTTGGGACTCCTTTGGGATTTACGGGGCATGTGGCTTCCTTCCAAATTCTCTGGTGTTCAGTTACCGCTAAGGAGGCCAAGGTCACGGACCCAGCTCCCCATGGGTCAGGCTGTCCCAGTAACGTGGGCGGGCTGGCTGTGAGTCATGTGGCGGGCGTGTGGAGGAGGGTGTGGGCCAGAGGCTCCGGCGGTGGGGGGGAATAGGGGGGTGTGCTGGGAGGGAGTGGTGTTTGGGGTGAGGAGGCTGGGATGGGCAAGTGAGGGCCTTTTCTGGAAGATTCTGTTGCTCTGACAATACCCCCCCTCCACCCCTGCCCCGGGGATCGCTGCTAAGCTGTCCTCACTTACAGAGTGCATACCTCTGTCAATCTGGCCATTTCTCCCCACCCAGCCAGGCCACTGCTGTGGGTCTTAACAACCAGCTTTTGACTCTGGGCTGAGGGGTCTCCCGGGATGCTAGTCTCTAGGGGGAATGGGCAGGGGTCTCCCCATTGTTGGGACCACCCCCTGCCCCGGGAAGCCTCGGGAGCTTGTCACACCCCTCTTTTTCTCTTCCGCGTCCCCTGGCCCCCACGCTGGGTGCTTGCTGGCCGGGCATACCTGCAGCTTCCCCCACTGGATGCGGCCCACGCAGCGGGGTGCGTTGCGCCAGGCCTGCTTGGCCCCGAACACCAGCTCACTCTCTCGGAGGTGGTAGGTGCCCGTGGATGCCACCTCGGCCTCCACCTCCTGAAGCCGCTCCTCGTGAGCCTGGGACCCACTCCTAGGAAGAAAGAGGGGAGTGGGATGAAGTCATTGGCAGGGGAGGACGGCCCCCGAGGCTCGGCAAGTGTTTTTAGGGGGTATGGTGTTGGCAGGTACTGAGCTCAGGACCCCCCCTCCCCATGTAGTATCAGGATGGGGGTAGGGAATGGGGGGCTGCCTCGAGGGAAGCACCATCCACTTCTCTGTCTCAGCAGGACCTGAGCCGTAGGACAAGCAGGGGCTCAGGGGCTGAGGGGAGGGCATCACCTCTTGATGGAGCTGTAGTACTGGTTGATGAAGTCCCTGGCCTGGCTCAGCAGCTGCTCAGTGGGTGGAGGTCCTTGGGAGGGCCGGGTCTGCAGTTTCCGGGGGAACACCAGGGAACCCAGGCAGCGTCTGGGAGTACAGGGCCCATCCTGGGTCGGTGGAGGAGAACCGAGGTCAGGACCAGATCAGGGCTGGTGGACGGTTGAGGGGTATGGGGCTAGGGCCTGGAGGCAGAATCTGGGACCTCAGAGAGGGCTGGGGGCTGGGGCTCCCAGCTAAAACTTTAGCAAACAACTGGGAGGTTGGGCTGGGTTAGGGCGGCTTGAAAATGAACAAAAGTGCCCCCGGTGTGTCCATCAGCCCCTCCAGTTCCTCCCAGACGGCGGGCCTCAGTCCTCTGGACCGTGACCTGGGACGCGGGCGGGGCTCCAGGCCTCACCTGCTGGGACTGCACGCACAGAGTGTCGTAGGTGATGCTCCCCAGCTCCCAGTTCTTCACGCGAGGGAACTTGGGCCCCTCTGGAGGCCGGGTCAGCGTGGGGCTGTTGGGAGCTGGGCTGGGTCGAGAGAGAGAGAAAGAGAGAGAGAGGGAAGTATGGGGCCCTTGGGGAGTGTTCCAGAGACCTCTCTGGTCGCATCAAGAGCCCCATGACTCATTTCTTGCCTGCCACATGCTTTCTCACCTTTCCTCATGGCACCCACCACAGCCTTAGGAGGCAAGTGGTATCGCCCCCTGCCTCCCCTGGGGGTACAGATGAGAGATCTGAGGCTCAGAGGATGTCAGGATCGTCCAAGGGCCGAACTGCCCCTTCTATACCCAGGCCCACTTCACACCCACCCTGGATGCTCGGCCAGACCCGGAGCCACAGGGGCTGTGGCGCTGGGATCCCGAGGCCCTGGCGCAAGGCTGGTCCCGGTCCCCACGGCCTCCTCTGGACACCCTCCTGGAGGCTGACATGAGCCCTTGCTAGCCTGGAGGGGGATGAGCCTGAGGAAGCCCTGGTGGGGACTCCTGGCCCAGATTTTGCTCCAGCTCACGCCCCTCCTGACAGTGGCTGCAGTGTGTGTGTGAGGGGAAGCCTAACCGGCCTTATCACTTCCTCTCAGAGCCGCCCAGAGCCGCCGGCCCAGCCTCGAGGAGGAAGGGAGGATCTCGGGGCTTGGAGCGCCCCGTGCTCAGGGCCCCTGGCCCCTAGCCCTTCCCCGCAGAGCCGCCTGCCTGGCCTGGCACCCCACCTGGTCCTTCTTCTCCCCAGGGGCCTCTGCCCTGCAGGCGGGTGGGGGAGCGAGGTGGCCCTGCTGGGGGCCGGGGCTGCAGGCTGAGTTTTGGGGTTGATGGCCAGTGGGATGAGGGGTCTGGAGCAGGGGAAAGGGGACCTGCCTGCCCTGTGCTCTCAGTTCTTCCCAAGGCTCTCAGTCTCTCCCCCATGGCCTCAGCCTCTCACTCCCATCTCTCCCCAGCTCCTTTCTGTTCCCGTTAAATCGTCACGGCCGTGTGTTTGACGTCTTGCTGTAAACTAGCAACTCAGAACAACCCTGTGGTGGTAAAGGACCACTTGGTCCATATTTGATATAAATGGAGGTTCAGAGAGGTTCAGAGTAAGTTGTTTGAGTCACACAGCTCTTGGCAGCTGAGCAGACTGCAAACCCTGGCCACACACACCTGTGACGCTGGCACCCTCGCCTCAGCTTTCAGCTGCTGCTTGCTGGCCCTGATTCGAGCCTCTGGCCTGAGCCTCCCTGGCAATCTGTCTGCACCGAGAGCCTTTGGCATCCGCCACCTGGCTCTCTGGAGTGGGAAGCAGGCTCCGACCCCTTCCCAGCCCAGCCTGCGGGCCTCAACGGCCGCGCCCCCACCCTGCCACCTGTGCCCTGGCCTCCGTGGCCCTCACCTGTGGTCTGGCGCGTGCGGGGTGGTGGGTGCGGGGGCCCGGCTGGGCTCAGGTGCCGGGAGGCCGGGCCCTGCTTGCCGCACAGCCCGAGGCCCAGCCCCAGCCCCAGCCCGCAAGGGGCCCGGGCTCCTGGCCCACACTCTTCAAGTTGCCCATGTCACTGGGGCGGCGGGCGGCCTCCGTTTGCTCTGTGGCTCCCGGCAGAGCCTCAGGCCTTTTCCTTAGGAAGGGGAGGGGGCAGTAGGAGGGGGCCCTCGCCCCGCCCCGTCCCTCACACACACAATGGGACAGGAACTAGCCTGGCCAGGAGGCTCCAGAGCCTCGGCTCCACGCCCGCTGGCCCAGAGGGTGGAGGGCCAGACGCCGGGGTTCCGCTCTGAGAAGGAGGGTGATAGGGGGAACCCAGGTGTCTGGCAGAACCCTGGGGCCGGAGTGCAGGGACTAGGGTGCGGCGGGATGGCGAGGTGGGCTAGCCAGAGCGCCCAAAAGAACCCTGCGGGGGTGCCTGACCAGGAGGGAGGCCTCCCACCTCGCCCTTGCTGGCCTCGCCCTGAGGCGTCAGGCAGAAGGTGGGCACTGTGGCCGCAGCAGGTGACGATGAGGCCCTTGCTCTCAGTGACCACAGGGACTGCCAGGGCCACCCCAGGGCTCTGCTTGATCACCTTGCTGACAGCTAAGCACTCCTGGATGCCTACTGTTGAGTCCTTTCGGGTTCCTGGGGGTACAGGCCCAGCAAGGGGTCACTGACGCTTTGTTCTTGGGTCTGGCATTAGGGTATTCCATTCCCTCCCGGCCCCTATTTCCTGGAACCCCCCCTCCACCCTGCCACCCACTGTGACTCAAGTTGGGGGACACAAAGGGCAGGAAGCTGCAGTCCAGGGCCTCCACCCCCACCCTGTCATCCAGTGACGCATGCTTCCCCAGGGGGTGGGGGGTGGGGGTAGGTCAGCAGATAGACCCAGCGGTCAGGGCTGAGGCAGGGACTGCCCACTGGGGAGATCATGGAGCCCTGGCAAGTGTGCGGGGGTGAGGGAAACTACGATTCCCAGGATGCAGGTGGTGTACTCAGGCACTCCTCAGACACCATGAGCCTTAGTGCATGCTGGGGTTTGTAGTTCTAAGTCACCTAGGGGCTGGAGAAGGGCTGTAAGGTGGGGCTTCAGCATCTACAGGGGTTCCAGGCTGGTGGATCTGAGACCACGCAGACCAAGAGAAACTGCCACAAAGAAACAGAGGTTGAGCGACCAGGATGGGCAGAGACCGGGAGAGGCAGACAGGCAGACAAACAAACATGTAGATTTGTGTTGGCCGAGCTCCTTCGAAAAGCAGTGGAAGATATGATGGGTGCGGGCCTGGGTGGGGGGCGAGCAGGCGGACCAACCGGAAGGAACGGGCCGTGCTGTGAGCTCTGGGATCGCACCAAGAAGGTGGGGTCTGCCAGTCTGCAGGGAAGAGGGTGAGGGGGGCCTTGTGTGCCCAGACAACCCTGACCTCCTGGGCTCCTAGAAACTTTGCTGCCTCTCCCTTGGCCAGGGCAGGTGAGATTCAGAAGTATGAGGCCTATGTTCATCTCGGCCTGTCACCTCGCCCCTTTCTACTGGCCCTGGAACCTGAGGCCCCACCCTACTCGCCTCCGGAGGCAGGAGACAGGGTCCAGGCCCCTACCTCTCAGACATTCTCCCCACCACGGTGGAAGCAGATGGACCCCATTTCTGGCTCCCATGTCGCCACCACCTACAATACACATGGCTGAGAATGGCTCCTTTTTCCAGATTCCAGCTAACAGCTGTGACTGGCCTCCCCAGGGACAAAGCAGCAACGAGCCACAGATGCTGAAGTCATTACGACCTCTTGCCTGCAGCCTTGACCCCAGCCCTTCCCTGTGGACTCTTGACCTCGAAGTCTCCCCTCCCATCTGCGCTCCACACTGCCGCCAGATCCATCTCAAAGTCAGAGCTGACCTCATGCTTTGACCCTTCCTGAAACCTTCAACCCAAGGTCGACACACTGGTCCCGGGGCCTCGATTCCCGTCCTGGGCTGCTCACAGCCCTCTGTTCGAGACAAACGGGCTTCCACACAGGTTTCCAAACAGTCCTTGTGACCTCCTGCCCCCGGGCCCTTGCTTACGCCACCCTCATGCCCTCTCCCTTAGCCCTCCGACTAAGGAGGATCTTTCTTTTCCTCGTGGCCCAGCTGTGGCTGCCCCGGAGGCATCCTGCCCAGGGAGGACCTGCGACAGGAGGCTCAGGTGTGATGACCTGAGGCTGCCCAGCACCCAACCAAGACCACCTGCTCCTGCAGGGCTTCCAGAAGGCCCCTGGGCCCTGAGGTACGTGGGTTCAGCACTGCTGCCCACCGGGGGGGGGGTCTCTCCAGGCCATCTTCCTGCGGTGCTCCTGCCAGCCTGCTGAGACTATCTCAGGCCTTGCTGTGGTTCGAGGCCAATCCCATCCAGTCCTCCCTCCCCTCTCCTCCCACAGATGTCAGACCTGTGTCCTGTCCCACGCCTCCCATTATCTTTCACAGGCATGAATCCCTTTGCTTTCAATTCCTTCTGGGTGTGCTTCCTGGAGGACGCACGGCCCTGCTGTGTTTCCTCACTTCCACCAGCCCGCTTCTCCAGGCTCCCCATGCCTTGGGAATATCTCTTGCCCTGGTTCCTCCCAGGGGCGGTTCCCAGGCAGATTTCTTTTCCAAATGAACTTGCGTTGCTCTGGAAGAACAGGACAAGCGCTGCTCCTCTGGGGTCTGACCAGGCCTGCGTCTTCTGCACCAAGTAGGTGCTTTGTGGATATTGGCTTGCGCAGATGCAGATGCCTGCAGCCGTCCGGGGGCCGGCAGCTATGTTCCCAAGGCAGTTGGAGAGGGGCTGCTGAGCAGGAGATTGGCTGAAGCTCGTGGGTCTCGATGGGCAGGAGGAGCGGGTTGGACTGGGCAAGGTCATGGTGCCAGGAGGGGACCTTCTCTAGACGGGGAGGCTGGGGACAGTGGAGTGCCGCTACATGGATGGTGGGGACCAGGGGCCCTGAACTGGTCTGGGCAGAGGAAGCCTGGCAGGGGTTTTAGGAAGGGAGAGAGAGAAAATAGAACTAGTGAAAGCCAGAGGTGAGGCTTTACCGCAGGGGAGTTTCTGTTTGGCTGCATTTTCTGGAGTTTCGGCCAGCACTGCCCCACGTGCTGTAGCTACCATCCAGAGACCCTGGCAAGCTTGATCCTTTGACCCTCCCACCTCTGGGCTGGGGGTCATTCCCACCTCTCCGCAGACCCTGCCTTGATCTTTACCAGCCATCCCCAGTGGGCATTAAGTCTTATGAGTCTAAGTGGCTTATTACTCTTCTTAGCAGCTGCATTTTTTTTTTTTGAAGTTGGGGTAGAATGGCTTTACAATGCTGTGTTAGTTTCTGCCATACAGTGAAGTGAATAAGCTATATGTGTACACATATCCGGCTCCCGTGTGACTCAGTTGGTAAAGAATCTGCCTGCAAAGGAGACCTCCTGCCAATGCCCTGGATCAGGAAGATCCCTCGGAGAAGGAAATGGCAACCCACTCCAGTATTCTTGCCTGGAGAATTCCACGGACAGAGGAATTTGCTGGGATACAGTCCACAGGGTCGAAAGAGTCGCATGATTCAGTGACTAAACCACCACCATACACATATCCCCTCCGCCTTGTCCTCCCCCAATTCCACCGTCTAGGTTAGCAATTGCATTTTAAAGAGTAATTGCTGGGCTGCTTTGGCGGTCAAGTGGTTAAGATTTTGCCCTTCTACTGCAGCGGTTGTGGGTTTGATCCTTGGTCCAGGAAACCAAAATCCCACAAGCTGCATGCCCTCCCACGCCCCCCAAAAAGAGCAATTGCTGAAAAAACAAAAATTTCAAAATTTTTGTTGAAATTTCCATCGATGGGAGAGAATTTTAACTTACTTTTTTCTTAGATGCTATGCATGGCTTTCAGAATCTTAGTTCCCCAACCAGGGATTGAACCTGGTCCCCCTGCAGTGGAGGCGGGGAGTCCTAACCACCAGACTGCCAGGGAATTTCTAAGATTTTTCATTTTTCAAAAAAATTTTAATTGAAGGATAATTGCTTTACAGAATTTTGTTGTTTTCTGCCAAATGTCAACATGAATCAGCCACCAGTTCAATTCACTTCGGTCACTCAGTCATGTAAAGACTCTTTGCGACCCCATGGACTGCAGCACGCCAGGCCTCCCTGTCCATCACCAACTCCCAGAGTTTACTCAAACTCATGTCCATCAAGTTGGTGATGCCATTCAACCATCTCATCCTCTGTCGTCCCCTTCTCCTCCTGCTTTCGATCTTTCCCAGCATCAGGGTCTTTTCAAATGAGTCAGCTCTTCCCATCAGGTGGCCAAAGTATTGGAGTTTGAGCTTCGACATCAGTCCTTCCAATAAACACCCAGGACTGATCTCCTTTAGGATGTACTGGTTGGATCTCCTTGCAGTCCAAGGGACTCTCAAGAGTCTTCTCTAATACCACAGTTCAAAAGCATCAGTTCTTTGGTGCTCAGCTTTCTTTATAGTCCAACTCTCTCATCCATACACGACTACTGGAAAAACCATAGCTTTGACTAGACAGACCTTTGTTGGCAAAGTAATGTCTCTGCTTTTAATATGCTGTCTAGGCTTGTCATAGCTTGCCTTCCAAGGAGTAAGCCAAATATCAGCATGAATCAGCCTTGTCTCCTCCCTCATGAACCTCCCTCCCATCTCCTTCCCCATCCCACCCCTCTAGGTTGTTACAGAGCCCCTGCTTGAGTTCCTTGAGTCATACAGCAAATTCCCACTGGTTCTCTTAACTTACTTGGGATTTTGAGCAGGAATGGACTTTGGAGAGGATCAGTTTGGGATCCCCAGCCCTGACAGTGGCTGTGTTTTCTGCCCTTGGGGAGGCCAGCCACCCCCAGCCCCCAGCCCCCATCAGTCCTGATCCATCAGGGTGAGAGACCCTTCGGTGGGTGATTAAGCCAGGCCCTTGGTGCCCCCTGCTCCCTCAGAAGGCAACCCACCTTACTCCTGCCTTCCCCCTTGGAGCAGGAAGCCTTGCAGGGCTGGGGGCGGGATGCCCTGACCTTGGGGGAAGGGAAGGCCCTGGCTGGGGTGGGGGTGTGTGTCCGGGCTGTGGGATTGTGGAGGCTGGTGGCGTTGGCAGGGGGGCTGAGCGGAAGGCCCTGGCTCTTTATAGCCCAACCCGGGGTTGTTCAGTGTGAGGTGGAAGTGCTCCACCCTCCCCGCTATGAGCAGTTTCCTTCCCGCCTGCTGGCAAGCCTGGGTGGGGAGCTGAGGGGAAAGGAGGGGAGGGAGGCTGGAAGCGGGTGAGCGGGGAGCAGGCAGCCCTCTGGGGCCCCCCCTCCCCTGAGGCTGTGGGGGTAGGGTGGGGTGGGGTTTGACCCTCAGACTGTAACTCACGTTGGGTTGGGAGTGGAGACGTTGGCTGAGCTTCCTGACTGCAAAGCAGAAAGCTGGGTCTTTGGGGGTGGTGGTTAGGGCTATGGGCAGGGTGTGGGGTGTTCAGGGCTCAGGCCCTGGAAGATGCTGGCTGTCCACAAGGGGCTCCTGGCGGGCACCAGGGCAGTCATCTAGCCAGCCCTTCCTGAGGACACCACATGGAGGCAGCAGAGAGCTGGAGAGAAGAGGTTGCTACAAAGGCCTGAGCTAAGATTCTCAGACCCTCAGGGAGATCCGGGCTGTGCTGGGGACTGTGGCGTGTTCCTGGCCAGGGTGGTGGGTCCACACTAGCTCCCTGGGGCCCTGGAGTGGTTCGTCTGCATAAACCTGAAGCCCCTGATGATGACTCTGTGACCAGTCCACCCCTAGAAGAGCAGGGGTCCTCCTCTTAGAAAGCCCCCCACTCCCCTCCCCCATCCCCGTCTTGGAGCTCCTGGGGAGATGGTACTAACTTCCTGAGGGAACCCTGGCGTCTCCTTGATTCTCTTTGAAGTTTAGACTCTTCCTTCCCAGCCACAGTTCTCTGCCTCTCTCTGTGTGTGTGTGTATATGCAAGTAGGAGGATGTGTGGTTGTGTGTGAACATGTGTGTATACGATGTGTGTGTGTATGCACATGTGTCTGCGTGTGCACATACCCTTAGGCAGTGTGACCCGGGGCTCACTCCTTTCCCTAGCTTCTCTTCTGCTCCCTGCCCCTTCCAAAGCTAACGTGGACCAAGAACATCAGGGTGGAAATGAATGTTTTCACATCCCTGGGGACTAGAAAATGCCCTTTGTTCCCGAGATCCTGAGTGAAAATGAGGTGTTTTTAAGGTCAGGCTGAGGTTTCCTGATGGATGACCATGTATGGGGGCCATACATAGAAGCGGTGGTTGTTGGGGATCAGCCCGGCAGGCCCTAGCCACTTCCTCTCTCCTCCTCTCTCCTTCAGTCCCTCTGGCTGCCCAGTTTCCTGGTGTGGTTGCTGGTGTGGTTCTGGGTCTCTAGGGAACGAGGACTTTGAGCATCTAGTCTGCCCAGCATGGAAATTCCGTAGCAAAAATCACTGGGGACTAGCAGGGCAGCATCTCTTCCCATTCCCTCTCAGGTGCCCCTGGGCCGGGGACGGTCTCTCTCTCCAAACCAGAGTGGCAGAGAAGTCTTTATATCCTTGCTTCTGATCTGTGAGATGGAGAGACCCTGATCCCAAGCCCTGGTACACCTTCAGTCATTTTGTCTTTCTTCTGTCCTCTCAACCAGATCACAAGCCCCTTGATTTTCATCTTATCCTCTGTCGTCCCCTTCTCCTCCTGCCTTCAATCTTTCCCAGCAACAGGGTCTTTTCAAGTGAGTCAGCTCTTCGCATCAAGTGGCCAAAGGATTGGAGTTTCAGCTTCAGCCTCAGTCCTTCCAATGAACACCCAGGGTTGATCTCCTTCAGAATGGACTGGTTGGATCTCCTTCAGAATGGACTGGTTGGATCTCCTTGCAGTCCAAGGGACTCTCAAGAGTCTTCTCCAACACCACAGTTCAAAAGCATCAATTCTTCGGTGCTCAGCCTTCTTCACAGTCCAACTCTTACATCCATACATGACTACTGGAAAAACCATAGCCTTAACTAAACAGACCTTTGTGGGCAAAGTAATGTCTCTGCTTTTTAATGTGCTTTCTAGGTGGGTCATAATTTTCCTTCCAAGGAGTAAGAGTTTTTAATTTCATGGCTGCAGTCACCATCTGGACATGAGTTTAGGTAAACTCAGGGAGTTGGCAGTGGACAGGGTGGCCTGGCATGCTGTGGTCCATGGGGTCACAAAGAGTCAGACATGACTGAGCGGCTGAACTGACTGAATTGACTTCCGATTACCAGCAAGCGAGCCATTCTTGTTATACTTGCTGTCGCTGTGACCTGGGCCTTTCCGGGCCCTCATTCTGTTGTCTGACTTCCTTAGTTCTAGTCCAGGCGGCTGTAGGAATAGGTCCACCCCTGCTCTCTGTGTGTGCCTGCTCAGTCACTTCAGTCGTGTCCGACTCTCGGCGACTCCATGGACTGAAGCCCGCCAGGCTCCTCTGTCTATAGGATTCTCTAGGCAAGAGTGTTGGAGTGGGCTGCCATGCCCTCCTCCAGGGGATCTTCCTGACCTGGGGTCGAACCCTCGTCTCTGATGTCTCCTGCACTGGCAGGCGGGTTCTTTACCACTGGCACCACCTGGGAAGCCCATGCTTTAGAGGATCCTGATTTATATGGTGCTTTGCTTTGTGGATCCGGAAGGGGGAGCCCTTCTAGCCTCTGCTTTTTTATTTCCAGGGGAAAAAGGTAAGAATCCTGTCTTCCTGGACGTTCCGGGCCCCTGCCCCCGTGACCGGCGTCTGCTGTCACTTTCGCAGCCTCACCAACTTTGTTTTCCTACCAGAAGGGCCCATGCTGGACTGATGTTCTCTAGAGGGAGAGATGAGGTGTCTCGACTGCCGTTCTCAGCTCAGCCAAATTCCCCTTAAGCCTCGCTCCTTTGTGAAGACTTCCTTTTCCTTTCCAACCTTAAAATGATCTCTCCCTGCTCTGAAGTCACAGCTTTCATGGTCTGCACCACTGCCTGCTACTTGTGATCTTGGACCATGTGACTTACCTTAACTGGCTGCCATTATTTATAGTTGGCTCCTGCAATACTGTCTGTTTCTGTGTAAGCATCTTTTCTTCCTAACTAATTACAAACTTTTTCAGGCCCAGGGGCTGGATTCTTCACATTATGGGATGCATAGAAAGGAATGGATAATTGTTTGTGAGTAGACTGGGGGATGTTGGAATGGGGGACTTGGTTGAACCTGAGTTCTTTTCTCTGGTCCTTCATGTCACCTGATGATTCATGGGGTGGGATGGACACCCCTGAGGATATGCAGTTAGTGATGAGTTAGCATTCCAAAGCTCATCCCTACCACCTAGCTGGGTAGGCTGTGAATTCTTCTTCTTTTTTCTAAAATATTTATTTTGTTTATTTGAGTGCACCAGGTCTTAGTTGCAGCATGTTGGGTCTAATTCTCTGACCAGGGATTGAACCTCTACCCCCTGTATTGAGAGCTCAGAGTCTTAGCACCGGACCACCAGGGGAGTCCTGAGGCTGTAAATTCTGCCTGATGAATTTAACCGAATGATCAGGGAATAGTTTTGGAGAGCTGACATAGTCACATCTGTATCTGGAGTTCTCTGGGTCTTGTATCTTCTCTCTCTCTCTCTCTCTCACACACCTTGAATTCTCAATTTCTTTTTTAAAAAAAAATTTCATTCATTTACTTATTATTGGCTGTGCCTTGTCTTTGCTACGTGGACTTTTCTCTAGTTGTGGAGGGTGGGGACTACTCTCCAGATGCAGTGCGCAGGCTTCTCATTGTGGTGGCTTCTCTTGACATGCAGCATGGGCTGGAGGGTGCAAGGGCTTCAGCAGCTGGGCTTCCAGTCTCTAGAGCACAGGCTCAATAGTTGTGGTGAATGGGCTTAGTTGCTTTTGGCATGCAGCATCCTCCTGGACCAGGGACCAAACCTGTGTCTCCTGCATTGGCAGGCAGGTTCTTCACCAGTGAGTCACCAGGGAAGCCCCCCAATTTCTTGTAGCTCTTGCTATATGTGGTGTATGATCCTTGCTGTATGTGGTGTATGATTGTATACCCGACCTGGTATATCCCATGAGAAAACCCCTTGACTGAGATCTAGAGGACCTGCTTCTCTTTCTCACTTGTAGCGTAACCTTGAGGAAGGGTCTGTACTGCTCTGAATCTGTTTTCTCATCTGAAACATGAACATTATTTCTTTCTGGCTCTAATATTTCATAAAGCACCAGAAACCTTCAGGGGAAAGAGTTGCAAGGGTAAAGCTCAAAGGAGGATTCGTATCCTTTCCTTGATGACTTGTGTAGGGGTGAGAGTGAAAGGGCCATTCTAGTCATATGGAAATGAGATGAGGCTTCCAAGCACTGATTGGCAAAGCCAGCTCTCGATTCATCGGGTATGCTGCCTCCTGGAGCTACTGACCAGTTCTGGAAACATTTCCATGGCTTTGGGGGACTGTTTAACTCCCTTTCTTCTGGAGGAGAGCCCCGGTCTTGGTCACCTGAGCTGCCCTTGCTGGTTTCTTGCTGAGCCTGGCAAGAAGGGCTTTCAGCACCCTGGACAGAGACAGAGCTCCTGGGCAGCCAAGAGAGCTTGGGAGCGCCTGCCAGGCCAGCTTCTCTGGCAGAGTGGCACCAAAGCCGGTTTGCTCCTTAATATTTTTCTGTCTCTCAAAGACACTCTAAAATAAACCTCTAATATATGTCAAAACGGTGCACTCATTCTGCAAATTCTGATGGCATGGTTTTACAACTACCCCCACCACAATTATATCCTACAACAGTTTCAGGTACATATTAATAGTAGGTGCTTAGTAAACACTTACTTTAAAAGGACATATGAAAACCCAGCCTCCAGACATGTGTCCTAGCCGCCCCCCACTTATAATCAGGTTTCCCCCTCCTCATTAGCACCTCCTATATAATAATTCTGGAGCTTCCACTACTTGTTAAGCTTCAGAGCCTCACTAAGTCCCTTCTTGTGTTTGAGGAGGTCAAGCCCCATTCTTTAATCAAAGGAACATATGGCTGTTAAGTTCTCAGGCAGAATAAACTTAACTTGGTCCCTCTTCTTTTTCATCCAAGAGTAAGTAGATTGGTGTGAAAACTCACACCTGATGCCTATGGGGATCTTGCCTTATGAAGATGTTCACTCCCTTTCTCTGTGCCTGAGAGAACCTTTCCAACCCAGGGGGCTCAGCTCTCCCAGGAAGCCCTCCTTGTTCCCCTGGCGCCATCAGAGCCCTCTCTCCTCTGGACTCCCTCCATATATTGTCAGTAGAACAGCATCACACCAGATCATTTTCATTTCAGGTTCACTGGTTCTCCCTCCCCAGTTAGATTATGAACCTCTTGCAGGTAGGGTTCCATATCATACATCTGTCTGTTTTTATTTTTTATTTTTTATATTTTTATTGTTCATCATAATTTTTATTTATCATCTGTCTGTTTTTAAAAGACCCCACGGTGAGGAATACACAGCAGGTGTACTGAGGTGGACTGAGAGATGGATGGGTTTAGGGATCTTCTCACCTGCCCTTAAGGTTATCTCCCACTCCACTTTTAGTCTGAAATAAACATGTAGAATGGGCCAAGGGCCTAGCTGTGGAGTAACCAATGGCCTCAAGGACTCCTAAGATCAGAGAGCAAAGGCAGGAGGTGGCAGTAGAGGTGGAGATGGGTAAGGAGGGCAAGTGGAGAGTGGATTGATGGATAGGGAATGTGGTTGTGTAGAAGGAAAGAATCACTCACTCGTGGGGCTGGAAGGGATCTCAGAGATCAGCTTGTTTGGTCTCCTCATTTTACAGGTAGGGAGAGTGAGATTTAGCGATCCTGCTATAGTCACACAGTCGACAGGCCCCTTTCCATCACCTCTGGCCTGATCCCAGTGCTCCGCATCTCTCCTTGGACTGCTCCACAGCTTCCTGTGGCAAGCAGAACTTTTCCACAGTAGTCATGCCAACCGATCCATTGCACATGCTTGTCTTATGTCAGTGGCGCTCCTCCATTGAGAAGAGGGGGTCTTTGTTCCTCTCTTTGAATCTGATGGGCCATCATTATGGCAGAAGTGATGTCGTGTGACT
Organism: Nanger dama; assembly: GCA_917880005.1. Taxonomy (NCBI): domain Eukaryota; kingdom Metazoa; phylum Chordata; class Mammalia; order Artiodactyla; family Bovidae; genus Nanger; species Nanger dama. Next base: position 6,344,896 of record CAKJTW010000098.1, read on the forward strand.
TTCTAGGTTAAGTCACTGAAGGTGCTGCAGCTGCTGCCTGGACCTCTCTGGGGACACTTGTCCTTGGAACCCAGCCACCACGCTGTGAGGAAGCCAGGCAGCCACGAGGAAAGGCTTCAAGTAGGCAGTCTGGCCCCAGTCCTGAGATCCCAGCTGACAGCCAGCAACAACCACCAAATGTGAGTGAATGAGCCTTTCGGTCCTGGGTTGAGTGAAGCAGACACAAGTGGTCCCGGAGGAACCAGTCCAAATGGCTGAACCATGAGCAAAATAAAGGCTGTCATTGACTTAAGTTACTGAGGTTTGGGATGATTGAAACACCCTATGTCTGCCTCTGTTTCTCCAAACTATAATACACATTTCATTAATTCAGTGGATCTGCATTAGATGCTGATCATATGCTAGGAGATGTATGAAGACAGACATGATTTCTACACTCAAGGACAATACATTTCAGGTGCCACCACTGTTCCTTTGGACACACAATAAAACCCATATTCCTCAGCCCTCTGCTCATGGTTCCAGCCTACCGCTCCACTGACACCACACTGAAATGTTTCGTCCCTGGACATGAATTCACTCTCCACTCTCTGCCTTCATTCATGTTGTCGCTTCCACCTGCCCCACCTCCTTGATCTTCAAGGACCTGTTCTGGAATCTCACCCCCTTCACCAGGCCCTGCTGGACTCCTCCAGCTGGAGGTGACCGCCACCTCCCTGGAATCCCATGGCACTTACTGCAGACTGCACAGTTTCTGTGTGCACACTGCCTCTTCAAGCTGCAGCAGACTGTGAATCCCTGGAGGAGGGAACCTGGCTTGTCCCTTCTGTCCCTCACAGCACCTGGCAGAGGGCCCAGCACCTAGGAGGCCCCAGCAAACATCTGTTGACGTGACTAGTAGCAGAACCAGAATGGAAAGTCAGGTGTCCTGAACCCTAGTCTCCAGTGCCTTGCTTGTCTGGATAGCACCATGGCAGGGGAAAGTCCCAGCCGTGGAGGGTATCAGGTGGGTGGGAGAAGACCTTGGTTACGGCTGGGGGTGACAGGATCATTGTGCATGAAGCTGCAGATGGCTGGGAGGGGATGGAGCTCTGGCTCCTGGCCAGGGCTTTGTGGTGGGTCCCTCCCTCTCTCCCTTCTTGCTCTCAGCAAGCCTTGAGCACCCATTTCTGGAGAGAAAATGTGCTGTTTCTCTGATCTTCCTCTCCTCCAACCCTTGTTCATTTCTGAGAATACCTTCCTTCTCAGGACCCAGTCACACAGAAACCCAGGCCCCAAGTGCTATCCACGCCTGCCTCCCCCCCACCCCCCGCACTGCAAAGGCTGGCTCTGCATTCTGCATTCTTCCCCGGGGTTTCTGAGGAGACCCCCTTCTCTGAGTTCTCTTTCCTGTGCCCACCTGCCCAGAATTGCTCCCTGGTCCTAGTGGTTGTCACTGGCTCTCCTGGGCCCCATGCCGGCTGCAACTCGCCTGGCCCATCCCTTAGGGGTTCACCAGCTGGAGCAGGCTTCCGTTCCTCTTTGTCTCCAGAGACAGTTGCCCTCAGACTGAGCAGGAGCAGAGTGAGGTGGGCAGGATGTTGTCCAAAGACTTTTCTTCCTGAGCTGTCTCTTTCTAGGAGCTGAGAAGGGCCTCTGTGGTTCACTGTCCGTGTGCAGCCTCTTCCCTCTCCCGCTGCATGGTCTCAGGCCGGGTGGGGGAGGACACTTCCTAGAACTCATCCCTGCAAATGGCTTCGTGAGCCCCAGTGGGGGTGGGGCGGATTCTGGTGGCTCGGGTATTAAGGCTGAGCACTTTCCTCTCTGCGGAAACTGGGGTCAGTGGAGGTGGGGAGGTGGGTGGGTGGGGGTGGCTTCTCTGTCACCTCCTCTGCTGCCCCTGACCTCCTGGGGCCTGGCACCTGTGGCTGCAGGAAGGATGTCTATGCCGTGAGCTCCTCCATATCTCACAGTCTGTTCCTGGTCCCTGTCCTGGGCTGCGGGGATGGTTCCAACGGGCTGCCTTCAGGCTCTCTCCTTCTCAACCTCCAGGAAGTCAGTAACCTGCATTTGGCTGTGACTTCTGAGTGGTGTGTGTGTGTGTGAGAGAGACAGAGAGACAGAGACTGGCCTCTCCTTAGCCTGAGGCCAGAACTCTCTCCTTGCCTGCCTGCCTCTAAGCACAGGGTGAGCGCTACCCTGTGCCTGGTGTCCTCTCTGTTGGGAGGATCACTGGTCTCTCTGATTCCTTCATCCTCCTGGGAACACGGGAGCCTCAGGGTGGACAGCTGGCCAGGTCAGAGGAGATGCCCCTTCCACTTCTTTCCCTATGCCCAGTCTCACTGCAGGCCAGTTCTTACTCTCTCAGTCCCTTGACCTGGAGGGAAGACACCCCAGTTGGAGGTGGATCACCCTAGACTTAGGGCTGGCAAAGCAGCATCTAGGGGGTAGTTGGTCATTGACTGGGTTCCTCCCAGCACCCTGAGGGGTGGATGTGCCTCGTGCTGGGTCACCAAAGACAGGGCGCCTGTGCCACCGAGGGCCTTGGGCACCTTGAAGGGCGAGTGAGGAAGCTGCCGGAGGTGGTGAGGGCCGAGGGAATGACTGTACAGACAAGAGCCTCTGGTCTTTTTAGCATCAGCTGGTGGAGCCACCTCCTTCTCTCCCACTGGCTGCCTCCCTGAGTCACTGCCCACCCACCAGCAAATTAAAAGGGGTGTCATCTGCTGGCCAGTGGCCCCATCTGGCCCCCAGGGTTTGCCTCTTTCTGCTCCCGGGTGGAAGGTGAAAGTCTAGGTAGGGTGGCCTCCGCAAGACCTTGTTCCCCTGGGCCTCTTTCCAGCCTCTGTTTCTTCCTCTGCCCTTTGTTCCTCCCCTCCCCCTACATGCCATGATGGTTCTCCCCGGTGACAAGACCCACCCCCTTGCTCCAAGGACAGAGGCAGCTGCAAGGCCTCAGGGGCCCCTCACATGGCCCCATCCGTCTAGCCAGGTCTGTGATCCGGGCTGCAGGGGAGGGGACCCGCGGACGGCGGCGGCTCCCTCGCCGACTCCTCCCCGCCGGCCAGCCCAGCTGTCAACACTCGCCTGCCGGCCCCCGCCGTTCTGAGGCCCTGCCTGGGCCGCTCCGGCCGGGGACTTTGCGCCCCGGAGACCCTCAGGCAGACTCAGGCAGGCGGTGGGCAGGCGGCGGCGGCCACCCTGCCTTGCCCTTGAGCATCCCCGGGCCTCCTTGCCTAAATAAGGGAGCTGCAGCTGGAGGGAGCCAGCTGGCCGCGGGGAGGGGCCTGCGGCTGGGCCAGGGTTTTCCGAGGGGCTGGGCCGCCGCCGCGCCGCAGGGCCCTGAGCCTGCCGATTGGGCCTGCACCGCCGGCCCCCGCGCTGCAGCGGGAGGGCGGGCCCTTCGCACAAGGGGATCCCCAAGGCTGGAACCTCGCGTTCGGGGGCCTCTCTTTGATTCCGCAGTGAGGAGGCCGAAACCGCTGTCACCATGCCCCTCTTTGGGCAGGAGAGCCTGAAATCACCCCCAGAAAGGGCTGTGTGTGTGTGTGTGCGTGTTGGGGAGCATCCATACCCTGGGTGCGTGCCCCCCAATCTCATTCACCCTTATCTCAGATCTCGGTGGCCGGAGGTTCTCCAGGTTGTCTGGCCCTTCACGTTTTTCGGGTCTCCCCTGATCCTGGCCTCGTGTCAAGGCCCAGGCCTCGCCCATGTCGCCGACAGCGGGCGTTGGGCGCACGCCGTGTGTATACGAGCCGCTGCTTGGCGAGGTGGGGCGTCCGGGCCGGCCCTCTCCCCTAGGGGAGAGGTCAGGCCCCTCAGTCCCTCTGGGGAGAGCAGGGCGCGGGCGGAACCCCCCTCCCCGCTCCCCGTCTCCTCCCTGGCGCCCTCAAGGCCGGCCCTCGCACCTGTCCTCACGGTTCCCCTGCCTAAGGGTCCCTTCCCCCCTCTTGGGGCGTGCGAGTCCCGGGGGCTCCGGGGCTGAGCGAGGGGCTGGGGTGGGGAGGGGAGCCCTCGGCCCAGCTCAGCCAATGGGAAGGGCGGGCGCGCGGGGTGTGTGGGGGGAGAGGGCGGCGCTGCGGGCGCGCGGCAGGCGGGAGGGGGCCGGGAGGCGGGGGCCGGAGCCCGAGGGGCGCGCGCCGCGTTAACCCTTCCGCGGCCGGGCCGAGCCGCAGGCGCAGCCCGAGCCGCGGGCGCCGGAGCGGCTGTCGGCGCGGCGGGCGGGAGCTGGGAGCCCGGCGCGCTCGGGCGGGCGGAGCGCACCGCGGGGACGCGGCAGAGCGGGGCCCGCGGCTCTGGCTGGGGCCGGCAGACAGGTGTGCGGGCGGCCGGAGCTCAGGCTGGGCCCGCGGTCCAGAGCCGGCTCCGAGCGGAGGGACCCCGCGCCCGCAACCCAGTCCGGGCCGCGCCCGTGCTCTGCCTGGCCGCGGGGTGCGGGGACCACGGCCGGGCCGGGCCACCCGAAGCCTGTGTTGGGCCGGGCCGGGCCGGGGTGGGTGGGGGCCCGCCCGGCCCGCCCATGGGCTCAGGATGCCGGTGCGGAGGGGCCACGTCGCGCCGCAGAACACCTTTCTGGACACCATCATCCGCAAGTTTGAGGGCCAGAGTGAGTGGGGGAGGGGTCCCGCGGGGAGGGGGCTCTGGGGCGGGCGAGCTCTCCGGAGAGTCAATGGGGGGGGGCGTGCCCGGGCCGTGTGCAGCCGGCAAGTGAGTCTGTGGTGGCTGGTGACCCCAAGGCCCTGACCGGGGGTCGCAGGGGCCGGGCTTGGTGCTGGGGGCCGTGGGCTTGGGGCCAAGGGGCCTGGGGTTGGGGCTCGCAGCAGGAAGCTCAGGTTAGACTGCGATCCATCGATGGGGGAGTGTGTGAGTGTGACACCCTGAGTGTGCAGGGAAGGGAAGTAGGATGGGAGTGTGCAGGTATCTAACTCTGGGGGCCTGGGTGTGAATGGGGCTGTGTGGACCGAGAACAGGAGAATATACCTGGCCTGAACTGTGGGACCCTAAGGTCCTGATGGTTTCTGGAGACTGGAAGCCAAGCATATAGGGTCAGCGCCTTATGTGGTCTTGGGAGTATGTGTGTGTGAGACCCATGAGTTCGACCCTGCATGGGCAGTGGGGAGGTATCTGACAGGCTGTGAGCTCTGGGCCTTGGAGGTGACAGGGAGCCAGGGCCCATGCTAGGTTTTTGCTGGTCTAAGTAGGCTCTGTGTTGCAACGACCCTGTGTTGCTGGTTTTTTTTTTTTTTCTGTCCTGAGCCCCTTGGTGGGGACTTCAGCAGCCCTAATAACGGCTGGTAGGAGAGGTTTTCAGAAGTGTCCCAGGCTCGGTGAACGTTTTGCGTGTGGGTGTTTGCACCCTCCTGGCATGCATGTCTGTCCCCCAGGCTGCATGTGCCATGGTGGGTGTGACTGCCAAGGGCCCTGGGAGCGGGTGACATTCCTTGCCTATGACCCTGTGAGCACAGGACGACGTGTGCTTGTAACCGAGGTGGGGGAAGGGAGGGGTCAGTTCGATGGGCAGCATTGTCTGAAGCAGAGGAACAAGATGATCCTTAGGGGGAGGAGACTGCCTTGGTGGAGGGCCCTGAGGCCAGGTCTTCCCATCCCACAGGCTCGGGGGGAGGGGGGCTTGGGAAGCAGCTGGGCTGGGAGCTGGGGGGCCTGCCTTCCGGTCCCACCTCTGCCACTGACTGCTATGTGACCTTGAGCGATTCTCTTCCACATCTGGGAAGTAGGGGGTCTGCCAAAGGCGTCTTTCAGGTCCTTTCTGTCTCAATGGTTCTAGGAGCTCAGTGAAGGGGGGTGGGGGTAGGGACTGCCTTCGAAGAAACTGGCTCTTCTCTCCAGGCCTGGGAGTGGGGGCCAGGTGGTTTTCCGTCTCCGAAGCTGGTGCATGTGGGGCTGGTACCCAGGACTGCCTTGGGCTCAGGTGGAGATGGAGGCTCAGTCAGGGGTCATTTCCTGTGAGAGGGCGTCCTGCCTTCTAGGGTTGAGGACTGCCTGGGAATATTTTTGGGGGGCGCCTGGGGAACTGACCTAAAGATGACCCGACCTCAAAAAGTAACTTCCTGGAGGTCCGAGGGCAAGGGAGGGGAGGAAGGTAGGAGGAGGCCAGCTCTTGATGCAGCAGCAGAGCCTTGCCCATGAGATCGCCCAGGGCTGCAGCCTGAGGGCTGTGCCCACTGGCAAGGGAGGGGGCTGGGTTCCCACTGCTACTGAAAGCCCCAGCATTAAAGGCTAAACTGGCCGGAAACTTCTGTGTTTATAAAAAGCTCTTATCCTCAGAGCATCTTTCCTGGCACAAGCTGGGGCCGCTGCCTGCCTGCTGCTCACCCACCAGCCTGGCTCTTGGGGCAGGTGTGGAGGAAGTGAGCCCAGTCTAGCGGCAGCCCAGTCAAGGGGCAGTCACCTTGATGGGACCAAAGTGGGGAAAGCCTCGCATCCCTGGTGGAAAGCCCCTTTCTGGGGTCTGTCTGCTTACATGCTGGCCAGCCCTGGGCTCTGGGTGTTTTCAGGGTTTGGAGCTGCAGGTCCCTTTCCTTGCTCCCTGTGACCTTGGGCCTCTGCCCATGACCCTCCACTGCTTCTTCATCTTCTGCCAGAGCTAGGTTCAAAAGCTAGCCCTAGCTTTTAGAGGCTGCAAGATGAGGGCATGAACTTCTTTGGAGTCTCTGTTTCTTCACCTACAAGACGAGGGATAATGATGGGGTTGTCAAGAGTATTAAATGAGAGAAGGGATCTGAGGTGCTCACGTGGTATTACCTCCCTCCTCGTCACCTTTTTCAGTGCGCCCACTCCCCAGTCCCTGACTGCCCTTGGAGTGGGTGCAGAAGTCCCGGAAGTGCTGACCTGGCAGGGGCCGCTGATACTCGGAGAAGTGATTTCCTAGGGATCCCTGGGATAGGGAGTGCCTAGGGAGAGGCCCCCCCCGCCAAAGTCTAGAGAGTCGGGGTCAGGAAGAGAAGCCAGAACCAGTGCAAAGGGAAGGCTGGCCGCCATCTCTGGCCCTTCCCAGGCTCCGTCTCCAGGCTCAGTGTTTATCCCTCCGCCGCGGCTGCTGACACGCGTTGCCGACACCCGCCCAGACTGGCCTCGGCCCCGGGCGCGCGGAGGGGGCGGCGGGCTGCTGGCAGTCTGCCCGGGGAAGCCACGCAGCCAACCCGCGGGCCAGGCGGCTGGGGGAAGGGGGCGCGCCGCCGGGACGGGGCCGGCCGAGGCACCTGTGTCGGGGCACAGCTGCGTTCGTTCCCTGTTGGGGACCCCAGGCCCCGCTGTGCTTCCTGGGGCGGGGAGTCTCCGGGCGGACAACTGTGTGTGACAAGAGAACGCGGGCAAGGGCTGGGGACCCCGGGGGGCAGGGGTCCCTGCTCACGTGCCCACTTATCCCCGCCTCCGCGCCCCCTCCCCCAGGCCGCAAGTTCATCATCGCCAACGCTCGGGTGGAGAACTGCGCTGTCATCTACTGCAACGACGGCTTCTGCGAACTGTGCGGCTACTCGCGGGCCGAGGTGATGCAGCGGCCGTGCACCTGCGACTTCCTGCACGGGCCGCGCACGCAGCGCCGGGCCGCCGCGCAGATAGCGCAGGCCCTGCTGGGCGCCGAGGAGCGCAAAGTGGAGATCGCCTTCTACCGGAAAGATGGTAGGTGCGGCCTGGGGCGGGGCGGGGCCGCGGGGCGGGGCGGGGCCACGGGGGGCGGGGCTGGAAGGCCGGGGGGCGGGGCCGTGGGTGAGGGGGCGGCCAGAGATTGGCCGGAGTTCCGGCCATTGACCCCAGCCCGGGGCCTGGGGGTGGGCGTGACCCCAGCCCGGACCTGTGCGGTGCGCCAGGTGGGAGGCGCGGGCTGCAGGGCGGTCTGGATCTCTTGGCCTCAAGCACTATGTTGGGATTGTTTTATGGGGTGGCCAGGGTGCTGCTTGGCTGTGGTCTGGCGCCTCTGGTTCCTTCCTCCCTGGGCAGATGTGGGCGCGTTGAGCTGGGTGGGTTGGCGTTTGACGGCGCGGCCCTGAGATGGCAATATGCGTGCCCGGACGGAGGTAATGAAAGTCCAGGCTGGTGGGTGGGTGCTGACCTCCGGCCACAGGCTTCCAGCCGTCCTCGTCCCTGCCAGGTGACTGGTCTGGGTGTTGTCCTCGAGGCGAGACAGGGAAGCGCAGCAGGACTCTGGTTGGCTCTCAGCCTCCCCTTGCCTGTCCCCCGTCTCTTCCCCGCTTCACCTGGGCAGGAGGTGTGTGCCTCTCCCCACAACCTCAGTTCCCTTTGTCTCATCTTTTGAGTGCCCCGCCCTGCACCCCTTCCTGCGCCAGGTGTCTCTGCTCAGCCACCGCCTCCCCTCCCAGCTGCTCTGGGTTTCCGGAGAGCGGATAAACAGAGCCCTGGGCCGGCCTGCTCCCACACCCGCTCCTGCCCTCGCAGGGTGCAGCCCTGCTCAGGGAGGCCAGTGCCACAAGGCTCTGGGGGACCTGCAGGTAGCAGGGGGCTGGGGAGGGGCTCCAGATGGTGCCACTGGGCTGCCCACAGTTCTGCTGCCCTGTGTGTATGTGACCAGCACTTACTGAACCCCTGGGAGCCGGATGAAACAAGGTCTGGAGATGGGGCAAGCTACCAGACCAGAGGTTCCTACCCACGGCCTGCTTACCCTCTGTGGACAGCACTCTCTGTTGCCCCGCCCCCGGCAGCAGACAGTCAGTAGCCCCTGTGTGCCCCTGGCCTTTGCTCAGGATTCACTAAGACTGCCCTGCACAGGCTTAGATCCCCAGATGGTCTTGCTTTCACAAGCGTGCCTAGCTGTGAGCAACCTGGACAGAATCAGAGCAGCATATGGTCATGGGGACCCGTGGAAGAGGATTTGCTCACAGCACAATGGGCATGCTGGCTGGGAGGCAAGGGCTGGGAAGATTACATGCAAACTCTGAAGGTAGGGCTTTCCTTCCGACTCTTCACTCAAATCTCCCCAGAACCTTAATCAGAGCAGGTGAGCAGATCTGCTTTTCTATCTATCTGCCTGGTGATCTAGTACTAGCTAATGTCAATGGGTGCTCTCTATGCACCCGGCCCTGGGCTGTTTCACTTGCCCTCTCTTGTGGAATCTTCACAAGGCTGGGAAGTAGATACTAGTTTTTCTCCACTTTGTGGGATAAGGAAACTGAAGTTTAGGGAAATTAGGAAACTTCCCTTAAACAAAGATAAAGAATCTGATTGCAATGCAGGAGACCCAAGTTTGAGTCCTGGGTCGGGAAGAGACCTTGGAGAAGCAAATGGCAATCCACTCCAGTTTTCTTGCCTGGAGAATCCCATGGACAGAGGAGCCTGGCGGGCTCCAGTCCATGGGGTCAGAAGAGTGGGACACGACTTAACGACTAAACCACCGCCACCAAGAAACTTTCCTAGAGCAGGCAGAGCTGGGAGTGGAACCTGTCTGGCCCGTCAGAGCCCTGTCCACTCTGCTCTGCTGTCGGTGTGTTGAAAATGACACACAGTAGTTACAGGGGTATTGATATATACTGCCTGTTGTGGCATGCACACTTTTATTTGGAAAGTGTGCAAACTGCTAGTGTCATGTAAAGAATGTGAGTATATAAGTCCTGGGTTCGGGACTCACGCCAGAAATTCTGTGATATGGACCAAGCTGGCTATTGCCTTGGGCCTGTTTCTACTTCTGGGACTACGTGCCTGCTGGGCCCCTCGGTGGCACCCCCGAGTGCCTCTGTCTTCGCCATAGTGTGTGAGGAGCTGGCCCTCCATCCGTCCTGCCCCAGGCTGGCTCCTTTGGGAGAGGATGGCCCTGGGACCCCTTCTGCTGATAGCACCTCAGGTGCTATCATGGAATCTGGGTGACCTTGCGGATCACTTAATCCAGCCCACTCAAGTTACAGATGGAAAAACTGTAGAAGCAGAGGTCAGGTTACCCGCGAATCAAAGGAGACAGTGGGACTGGAACAGGCCTCCCACCCAAGATCGAGTTATTTCCCCACCTCAGTTATTTCCCTACTCCAACTGGGGCTGTGACCCAGAAGGTTCTATGCCAGCCCTCCCTGCCTGCCTGCCCCCTTCTCTGCTCTCACTAGTTTCCATGGGGATCAGGTGTCTCCTGATGGCCAACAGTCTGGCCTGGGCCCTCCAGTCACGTGGGCTCCTGCCTGTCCTGGCACTCGGGGCCTAGGGTACAGGCAGGTCACCTCTGCTGCCCTTCCCTTCCCTTTGCTCAGCCCCTTGGGCAGATCTCTGTGCCTGAGCTGGGCCACATGTGTGTGTTGTTCGTGAACTCAGCCTGGTGCATGGGCAGAGGAGGAGAGGCCAGTGCTGCCTCTCGTTTCTGTTCAAGCCTTTCTCAGGGTCTCTGCCTGGGCTGTCCAGGGCAGAGTGGGTCCCTGGGCTCCAGCCCCAGGGAGGTGGGTGGCTGGGAAGTGGGATGGGTAGCTGGAAAGGGAGGCAGGGCCTCCTGCTGGCAGGCGCCCCTGTGGACAGCTGTGCTGTGTCGGTGCCTCGAGCCCAGCTCTGTGTAGCATCAAGGCCCTGAGCCAGACAGCCCCATTATTTAGCTGCTGGGACTGCTGGGAGGTGGGGAGGCCCGACTAGGGTGGGGGAGCAACATGGGGTGCCAGGGGTGTTCTGGCGCTGTGTCCATGCCCCTTCACGGCAGGCTGGGGATTAAGGTGGAACTGGGGCAGGGCCCAGCAGCGCGGGGCGGGCAGGTGGCCGGCATCCACGCCCGGGCTTGGGCTGCTCCCCTGGGCAGGGAGTGATGCGGGGGCATACCTGCTTTCCAGGCCACCCTGGCGAGCGGCGGCCCTTTCCAGCAAGGCCCCTCCTCTGTCCCCTGAGCTCTTTGTTTCCCCCTCTCCATCTCTGCCGCCTGCCAGCCCTGTCCCCGTGGTCTTCATCTCCTTCTCCCCGCAGCTGTCTCTCTTTCTCGCCTCCCTTCGGCACCCCGGAGCCTGCCTCCTTGCTTGTGTCCCTCTGCCCTGGTGGCCTCCGCCTCTCGGCGCTCCAAGTTCTCTGTCCGTCCTGGCCTGGTCTCCGTGTCCCCGTGTCCCTGGGAGCCTGTGCGTGGGTGGGGATGGGGGTGTCTCTAGAGAAGAGTCTGTCGGCTTCTTCACTCCAGCTGCAGGCTGGTTGTCATGGTAACAGGGTCAGAGGGCCCCCACTGCAACAGCTGAGCTGTGGGCTGGGGGAGGGGGTGGGGATCAGAAGGCCAGCATGCTCCCCAGGGTCCCCAGAGCCTGTGGCGAGCCAGAAGCCCAGAGGTGACCCCATGCCTACTGGTCTGTGGTCCCCAGACTCACACTTCAGCCCCTCAGGTACTTGTGCAGGCATTCCTAGCTCCAGTGACACTTCCTCTGGGCCTCCTGTGACCGGCCACATGGTGGTGGTTTAGTCGCTACGTCATGTCCAACTGCTTCGACCCCGTGGACTGTGGCCTGCCAGGCTCCTCTGTCCATGGGGTTCTCCTAGGCAAGAACACTGGAGTGGGTTGCCAAGCCCTCCTCCAGGGATCTTCCTGATCCAGGGATCAAACCCGTGTCTCTTGTACTGCAGGTGGATTCTTTATCCCTGAGCCACCTGGGAAGCCATATCCCAGGCTATTTCACTATCTCCTCCCTGGTCCCTGAAGGCCGGCCGACTTCTCACTGTGACACGCCTCCTTCTCCATCATGGCCCCGAGCTCAGACACCCGCTCCCTGCCACTCCATCCCCTCCAAGCTGTGATCCTCAGGTCTCCAGACCCCCCTCACTAAGGGTAGTTGGTGAGGGAGCCCTGGGTAGGTTGAGTCTGGCGGGCAGGTCAGATGGAGGCTGGTGCCTAGGTATGTGTTCTGTGTCCTTGAGATGGAGCAGACCAGGCTGAGCCCAAGAGGAGTGAGCTTAGACACAGACAGCCCTCTTCTTGAGGGGCTGGGGAAGCCATTGGGGGCCCCCCTCCACCTTGGGCCTTCTGATCAGGGCCTGGGTCAGGCTGGAGTTGGGCAGGTGAGGCCCTTGCATGGTGGTGGCTGGGAGCTGGGCACGGGGGTCGGGGTGGGGCTGCATCAGAGCCCAGGAGCGCTTTCCCTCCATGGCTCCAGACAGGGATCATTCCGGGAGCCGGAGCAGGGTGCCCTGGCCTGCGTGGGGGCTTCGTGTCCCAGCCCCACCCTGGGGGCCAGGCGGGCCTGCCTCCACCGAGGATGTGGGCCACTCCTGGCCTCTTCTGGGGTCTGGAGAGTGTCGGGAGGGCGGCTCCTCCGTGTTGTGTCTGCTGGAGCCCCCGAGAGGAGCTATGTAAATATTTGTGCAGAGCACGTCTGGGATGGGAGCAGAGTTTGACGGTGGCCTTGGACTCTGGGGAGGGGGGGCTGTGGGCAGCAGGAGGGCCAGCCGGGGGGCGTGAGACAGGGTGAGCCTCTTTCTCTTCTCTGCCTGGAGGTGGCTTCCAGGGAGGTAGGGCTTCAAAGAGCCTGAGACAGTCCTTTCACAGTTAAACATCCTCCCGAGGGGGCTTGGAAGGCCTCCCTCTGGGATCTGCTCGCCTGGGTGGAGAGCGAACCTTTCTCTTTATAAAGACGTTCTCTCGTGTCACCCCTGCCCTGTAAGCGGGGAGGAGTGTGGACACGGCTTACCCTCAGTGTGAAAGACTTTCACTGACACTTTCCCCCTTATGTGGGGGGAGGCGCCCATGGGGTCAGGGCCGGAAGAGGGAACGCAGACGGATACCCGGCATGAGTGATGAGTATGGGGGAGGCTTGGGGTGAACCACTGTGCCCCTAAGACTGTATTCTTGTATTTAGGGCTTCCCTGGTGGTGCAGAGGTTAAAGCGTCTGCCTGCAGTGTTGGAGACCTGGGTTTGATCCCTGGGTTGGGAAGATCCCCTGGAGAAGGAAATGGCAACCCACTCCAGTATTCTTGCCTGGAGAATCCCATGGACGGAGGAGCTTGGTGGGCTACAGTCCACGGATCGCAAAGAGTCGGACACGACTGAGCGACTTCACTTTCCCTTTCACTGTCCCCCTAAAGCCCCTTCCTGTCCCTAGCCCAGGGCCCATAAAGAGCTCCATGCTGTGACCTGTGGTTGGCCTCAATCAGGCCCCTCTCCGAATTCAGTCATGTGTGCACTGAACTGGAAGCACCTTGAGGGCCAGGCGGTGTCATCTTCTCCCTAACCCCCATCTCCCCGGCTCACAGTTCTCGGGTGAGGCTGCCGCGTCGACGCCCCCACTCTAGACTGTAAGTTCCGGGAGGGCAGACGGCGGCCTCTTTTGTGCTCTGTTCTGACTGTGTGTCTGCTGCACAGAGGGAGCTGAGTTCCTGCTTGCTGAACAAATGAATGATCGAATGACTCTGGCTGAGTTGTAGGCGAGCTGTGTGACCTTGGACAAATCACTTCCCATCTCTGGGCTGTGGTGTCTCCCTCTGTGAAGAGCCTTAGAATAACAGAATGCCGAGGCTGGGAGGGATCTTTTAAGAGCATGGGGAGGCTATCAGAACCAGAGGAAGGTGGGCTAGGGAGATATGGCCCGAGGTGGCCACCAAGAGCAGCGAGGGGACCCAGTCCTGCTGTGCAGGGTAGAGGGGGTCATTGAGGGGGAACAGGGATGGCATCTGGGGATTCTGAGTCTCCCCAGAGATGGACCCAGGAGGCCTGGGTGGGGGAGCTGAGCTGGGGCAGGGGGCAGTGTCATGGTGCCCTCGCTGTTGTGACTGCACTTGCCGTTTGCAAGCTGGGACGCAGGCTGCGGCAGGTGGTCCTTAGCGGGGTCCTCCCCAGGTGCCGGACTCGCTCAGAAAGGCTAAGGGGAATCAAGCAGCTGGCAGGGGCCTGAGTGGGAGCTCCAGCCATTTTCCTCTTTCCACTCGAGTCCTGCCCTGCGCAGAACCCCTCTGCCCCCTCTGGGCCATCCAGGCCCTGGCACTGAAGCCTGTTGGTTTGCCCCCAGTATGCTCCTCACCACACCCTGTGCATCCATGGCTGCCTCCTCCTGCCTACCCTGACCCTGCCAGGTGCCCAGCCTCCCGAGCCCCATTCACCCGTCCCCTGTACCTGCCCCTTCCCAGGGCCTCCCCGCTCCAGGATCTATCTCTCAGACTCTTCTCTCTTCCCAGCACTGAGACACCACCCGCACCCCCAGCCGCCACCTTCAGGAAGCCCTCACTGACTGTACCCTTCCATCCCCGCTTCTGACTAGAGTCCACTCCCACCTCACTTCCAGATGGCCATTTGGGGCCACAATAGGCCCAGAGCCCCTGGAAATTTGGGTTAATAGAAAAAATGTAGATTCCCGACAAGGGCTCAAACCTGTGTCCTCCTGCACTGGGAGGTGGATTGTTAACCACTGGACTGCCAGGAAAGTCCTTCTCTCTCTTTTCATGAGTTTTTTCTCTTTTCCGTTTTTCTCAGTCCCCAGTCCCTTTACCGCTCCCTTTAGGCAGCCATTCAAATGTACTTCCTGTGAATGTGTTGCTTGCATATGTTCTTGCAGAATGTGTGTTTTGTCTGGCTGCGCATAGGTTTAATTTATGTAAATGATATGTGCTGTATATTGTATTCTGGTGTTCACTTTTGCTGCCCGGGAGTCCGCCTCTGAGTCCAGCCAGCTTGCTGCTTGACACTGAGTCTAGGGCTCCGTATTCTCTGTTGTGCTCCCCCCTCCTTTTACCTGTCCCCAAATCCTCACACGTGGCCCCTTTTGGACTCATGTGAGGACATCTTTGGGATTTATCCCCAGGAGTGAGTGGCGTTGCTGGATCAGAGGGTATGTGGACCCTTAATTCAACCTAGCACTCTCAGGCTGTGTGTGAGCAGGGCTACAGCTAACACCACCCTCCTAAACAGAGCACAGAATTCCCCTGCATCTCTGATACACTTGGCATTAGCCACCTTGCTCATTTCTGCAAATGTAATAGGTGAAAGTGATATCTTACTGCTTTAATTTGCATTTCTTTGATTTCATGCGAGTCCCAAATCCCAAGCATCTTGTAAGTGACCGTTCAGGTTTCTTTCCCGTGAATTGCCTGCTCATATCCTGGGCTCACGTTTCCATGAAACTGCTGTCTTTTGTTTTTGTTGATTTGTAAGAGTTGCTTATGGATTCTGGAAATACAAACGCATACAGTTAAATATTCAGTGTGTATTCTGGATGTTAATCCCTCTTGACTCAAGATATTGCAAATATCTGCTCTCATTCAGTCATCTATCAGATTTATCCCACAAAGATACTTCATTTTGATACAAGCAAATTCACAGATCTTTCTAGCTTTCTTTATGCTTTTGAAGTTTCGTTTAAGAAACCCTTCACCGTCCTGAGGCTGCAAAGATCTACATTTTCTTCTTCACTTAAAGACTCAGTCGAGTCTTTAATCCATCCTGAGCCTACCTCTGTCTGTCGTGTCAAATAGGGATCAAGTTGTATTTTTTTTTCCGTGTGCTGAGCCAATTTTCCCAACACATCAGTAAACAGCCTATTCTTTTCTGTTGATTTGTAGCCACTGTTATCGTGGGTTAATTCCCCATATATCTATGGGTCTGTCTTTGAGCTCTCTTGTTTCAAGTATTTGTTCATGCATTAAGTATGGCAGTTAGTATGTCTTGGTATCTGGAAAGGCAAATCTTCCCTCCTGGTTCTTCTTTCTTAGAAAATGTTATTTATTTAGTTTTGGCCGCACTGGGTCTCTGTTGCTGTGTGTTGGCTTTCTCTAGCTGAGGTGCACAGGCTTCTTGTCGCAGTGGCTTCTCGTGGTACAGAGCACAGTAGTTGTAGCACACAGGCTTAGCTGCCCCGCAGCATGTAGAGTCTTCCCAGACCAGGGATTGAACTCATGTCCCCTGCATTGGCAGGCGGATGCTTTACCACTGGACCACCCCTCCTTGTTCTTTTGAAAGGTTGACACACATATTTGAGGACCTGTCTTCTCCTTTACAAACTCTAGAGGAAGTTTATCAAGTTCCTGGGAAGAAAAATGCCACTAGAATCTTGATTGGAATTAGATTGGCTTTATAGGTTAATTTGGGGGAGAATTGACATCTTTAGAATATCTGTCCCTTCTGAGAGTCTGGAGTGACTCTCTATCAGATTATTTCTGCATCCTTTATTAGTTTAAAGCTTTTTTTTTTTTCCCCTATAGAGATCTTGTGCATTCTTGGTCACTTCCTAGATACTTCAGATTTTGTTGCTATTATAAGAGATCTTATCTTTGACTGCTTATTCCAATGGGCTTCCCAGGTGGCGCTAGTGGTAAAGGACCTGCCTGCCAGTGCAGGAGACATAAGAGATGCAGGTCTGATGCCTGGATTGGGAAGAGTCCCCTGGTGGAGGACACGGCAACCCACTCCAGTATTCTTGCCTGGAGAATCCCATGGGCAGAGGAGCTTTGCAGGCTCTAGTCTATAGGGCCATATGGAGTCGGACACGACTGAAGCACCTTAGCACACAAGTGTGCTGATAGCTTTATGCTGGTGGAGAGAAATGCTGTATGTTCCATGGGCTGATCTTGTATTTGGCAGCCTCCCTGGATGAGCTCGCTTATTAGTTCTAATTGTTTATCTGTTGATTTTATTGGTCCTCCAGGGAGATGATCCTATCATCTGAATAACGCTGCTTCTCTCTGTTTATGTCTGGGTCATTGCCATATGTGTCGATGTGGGGACGTTCCAGCTGCCTTTTCAGCAGGCTTTCACATGCACATGTATTCGTCTGTTGGAGTCCTGGGAGGTGGGCAAGTCAGGGAAGGGGTGCAAGTCTCCATTTAATGACTAAGAAGCCAGCCCTTCCCTGATTGGGTGACCTTTGGGACAGGCCCTCTAGGGTATGTCAGGAGCCTAGGTGGGAGAGCTGTTCTAGAAGCTTGCTGAGCCCTGGATGGGGGCAGAGACCCCAGCTGTCCTAGTGGGGCTTGATTCTGTGTGATCTTGCTTCCTGTGGCCAGCTGGGGTAGGGGTCCTCATGAAGAGGGCTGGTGGGGGTCTAAGGCTCAGAGATACCCCGACCCCGACCCCCTTGCCCAGATTTCTGGGCTGTCAGCCTCCATGTTCTGTGCTCACTGTTGACCAGATTGAATAGAACAGCACTTCAGCAGAAACTGTTAATGTGTGAGTTGAACCCAGGTCTCTCGCATTTTATGCAGATTCTTTATCCTTTGAGCACCAGGGAAGCCCTGCGCTTCAGCAGAAGATGCCACCTAAATCCCTGTTGTTGTTCAGTCACTCGGCTGTGTCCAGTTCTTTGTGACCCCCGTGGACTGCAGCAAGCCAGGCTTCCCTGTCTTTTAGTCATCTCCTGGAGCGTGCGTGAACTCATGTCCCTCAAGTCAGTGATGCCATCCAAGCATCTCACCCTCTGTCGTCCCCTTCTCCTCCTGCCTTCAGTCTTTCCCAGCATCAGGGTCTTTTCCAGTGAGTCAGCTCTTCCCATCAGAATCCCTAGGGGGAAATAATTCCCAGGGGATTCTGACTGCTGTCCAGACTCAGGGTGCATTTGAAATGAGCGGATCCTGTTGGAAAGGACAGTCAGTGCCCCTGGATCCGAAGGGGAGCTGAAAGGGTGAGGGAGACAGCCCTGTCCCCACCTGCTGTCAGCGTGGGTCCCTGCCCTGAGCCCAGGATCAGCTGGACATCTGCTTACCCAGTACTTCCCTTGTAGCCAGTCCCAGCCCTGGCTTCAGGGCTGTGGCTCTGGCAGAGGGAGAAAGCTCCCCTCCTCAAGAAGCCAGGGTACAGTTACCTCCTACATTAGAGATGTATTGAGTTGGCCAGGTGGAAAATAATGAACTTTGTGGCCAGCCAAATAGTTTTAGACGAACCTAGATAGCATATTAAAAAGTGGAGACATTGCTTTGCTGACAAAGGTCCGTCTAGTCAAAGCTGTGGTTTTCCCAGTAGTCATGTATGGATGTAAGAGTTGGACCATAAAGAAAGCTGAGCACCAAAGAATTGCTGCTTTTGAACTGTGGTGTTGGAGAAGACTCTTGAGAGTCCCTTGGACTGCAAGGAGATCCAACTAGGGTATGTCAGGTAGTCTATCCTGAAGGAGATCAGTCCTGAAAATTCATTGGAAGGACTGATGCTGAAGCTGAAACTCCAATACTTTGGCCACCTGATGGGAAGAACTGACTCATTGGAAAAGACCCTGATGCTGGGAAAGATTGAGGGCAGGAGGAGAAGGGGACGATAGAGGATGAGATGGCCGGATGGCATCACAGACTCGATGGGCATGAGTTTGAGTACGCTCCAGGAGTTGGTGATGGACAGGGAAGCATGGCGTGCTGCAGTCCATGGGTCGCAAAGAGTCAGACACGACTGAGGGACTGAACTAAAACGCAATCATTTTAGATGAGCTTTCAATGAGAAACATCCCTGTGGACCGGATGGAGCCGTCAAGAAAGCTCTGGTAGAGGGGTCCTCTGGGCACCTAGAGAGAGAGAGGCAAGGTGTGGCTGTGAGGAGTGGGAGGGTCTGTGAAGCTGGGGTCCACTGGAGGGGGCTCTGAGGCCAGCTGGCCGGGGACTCGGCCAGTCTCGGTGTCTGAGGATGGGAGGCCCGGCTGGGAGGGCAGCTGAGGGTGCAACCCGGTTGGGAATGGGGGATTCTGAAGGGTTGAGGAGGACCAGGCTCCAGGAAGCCAGAGGAGGGAGGTTAAGTACAGAGGCTTCAGGGAGGAGGGGCATGGGATGCGCCTGTAAAGTGAAGCTTTCCCAGATAAACATGGCCTGGTTTCACCCTCCTGGGCCTTGTTGCTGCACAGGGCAGGGCTGTGCCTCCCAGTTTACAGATGCGCCCCCGGGGCTTTTCTAGAAAGAGCTCTCCTCGTGAGGCCGTCACAGCCACCCTGGGGAACAGTAGCACAGACAGGCCACACGCAGTGGGTTTGGGCGGGGTCTGGATGCCAGGTAGAGGCCCCCTGAGGCCCTGCATCAGGCCCTGCAGATCCCTGGGAAGGTGTTAGGCCAGCGGGCTTAGTGGAGCGTCTGTTTGGAGATGCTCCTTGCATGTGAGCTGGGGTCTGGACCGTGCTCCCCCACGCCCGGCCTCTGTAGCGAGTTTCCCTGGTGGTGGTGGGGGGTCTGTTCCACTCAGCTCCTGGAGTCAGGGGATTGGCTACCCGCCTCTCTCTCACACACACTGACACATGCACGCACGCACACACTCATTCACTGGCTGGTCTCTCAGGCTCCCCTGCTCCGTCCCCTGAGCCTGCAGTGTGCCTGGCCTTCCCTGGGCCCCCACTGCCCAAGAAAGGGATGTTGGCGACACGGTGGCCCCCAGCCAGGAGCGGCTCCCCACGGCATCTTCCTGTCGCCGCCACCAGGCTAAATATAACCTGACACTGCGCAGCCCTGGGCCGCCGTCGGAGACAGCCTCTGCCGGGGGCGGACAGGCTGACTGAAGCCCCAGCCTCCTGCCCTCGGCGTGACTTTGGGCCCAACTCCTCCCACCCCAGCGAGGCAGGCTGATGACCGGGTGAGGACGGCTGCCTCCCAAGGCCTCCCCTCCCAGCGAGGACCCGGCCCCTGGCCTCCTTGCCGCTCCGGATGCTTCCACAGGCCATCTGTCATCTCATCCGGCACCCGGGGCCGGAGTCACTTGTCCCTGCGGTACCCAGAGGAAATCTGAAGCTCAGAGAGGTGGCTGACCTGGCCACAGTCACTCAGAAATGGTCCGGCCCCCTGAGGATGGGGGCAGATCAGCTCGGCTCAGCTCCCCCAGGACTCCTCTCTCTGTCAACTCACCCTGGACCCCGAACCGGGAGTTCTGTTGACTCCTCGACCCAGGGAGGGTGGGGGCCGGCCTGCCTTGTTCATGTGTGTGTGAATATTTTAGGAGGATGAAAAGCCACCTTTCAGGGGGATGAAGGAGCTGTGATGATACCTAGTTTGCAGATGAGCCACTAGAGACTCTGACCTGGGGAGCTTGTCCAAAGACACTCAGGTCACCTGCTGCCCTCCCCTTCCCCCTCCTCCCCCTGCCCCCAGCGGGTGCTGCCCCGGAGAGATAAGGCCTGTCCCTGTGAAAGCCAAGGGCAGCTCCTGCCTAGGGGCCCAGTTGGCAGTGCCTAGAGGTGGGCAGTTGGGTTTGGGACTGTGAGTGGGGCTCCTGGATGGGCTGGGAGGCAGGGCAGTGATGATGCCCAGGTACACTGTTGGGACGGGGAGACACCAGGTGGAAGCAAGCCAGAATTGTGTTCTGATGAAGACGGTGCCCTTCCCCCAGGGGCAGGAGGAACTGTACCTGCTGCACCTGGAAGTGGCGGAGGCCTGGTCCCCCGGGGCCCTCCCGCTGCCCCCCCTCCCTTCTCCCACCCTCGGTGGCCTGCAGTGAGCCGTGTGACCCCTGAGCCCTTATGATCCAAGGCTCAGAGGAGCCTGTCCTTGCGTGGCGTCAGTCCTGACTGACTCTCCTCTCCTGGTCATCCCTACCGGGCCCAGGGCTCCTCCCCCGAGCCCAGGAGGCAGGCAGAGGAGCCTGGGCGCCACAGCTGGGGCTGGGGGTTCCGGGGGCGTGAATCAGGCGTTCTTTGGCATCAGCCACGTGAGCCAGATTGGCCCTCTCCCTCTCCCTCCTTCTCCACTTATACAGACCTCCCTGGGGACTTCCCTGCCGGTTTTCAGCACTTCTCTACGGAGGCGAGGATTCTATCCCTTGGTTAAGACTCCACACTTCCTGGCGGAGGGGGAGGTTGGAGGAGGGGTCGAGGATTCTATCCTTGGTCGGGGAGCTAAGATTCTCCCATGCTGCACCCGGTGGTCCAAAACAGACAGACAAACAAGACCTTCTTGGGTTCTCCTGCTTCACAGTGCCCCGTCATCCATCCCTCCAGACCGTGACATGAGGCGATGGGGCATGGTCCTTGCCCAGTGTTGCAGACGAGCTCTTTGGGGCTGGGGGTGGGGGTGGGTAGGGGACTTGCTCAAAGTCCTTCTAATGCAGTGAGCAAAGGCCGATGAACTCCGTACCGTGTGCCCCTCAACCCTGACCTTTGCGCCTGGGAGCCCCACAGCCGTTCGGTGGGGCAGGAACCTCTCCATCCTCTCCCACCCGTTTCGTCCTGCTCCAGCGCTCCGGTCCCCCGCGGCCTCGGGAGCGCGGGCCGCGCCTGCCACACAGCGGCCCCCCGGCGAAAGTGCAGCCTCACCCGGCTCTGGGCCGAAGTCCCCCTCGACTCCCTCCCCGGAGCTGCTCGGCGGGGCCGGGGCGAGGCGGAGGGAGGAGGGGCGCAGAGTGACGAGCAGGGTCTGGAGTACTGGGAGCGGGGCTTGCGGAGGGCAAGGCGCTGCTCTGTAGGGCGGTGCGCCAGCGCAGGGCTCCCTGGGGGCGAGCGGGACGCCGAATCTCCGTGTCTTTTCTCTCCTGAGCTGTGTGAAGGTCACGGCCCCACTGCCCCGCAGGCGGCGATTTGCCCTCCCCGCCAATGCCTAGTTCTGGCGGTCCCTGTGTCCCATCCCTGGCCTGCTGACTTTCAGCTGCCCACAGGGATCCCCCACCCCACCATCATTTCAGCCAGTCATGGGATGGGATCCTCTGGCAGTTCTGGTTCAAGAGCCAGGTGTGTGTGTGTGTGTGACCTGGCAGCCCACAGCAGGCCCAGCCAGCCAGGCAGGGTGGTGAGAGGCAGAGCCTCTAGCAGCCCTGGCCAGCCTGGGCCACCTGCTTTCCTTCCTTCCATTATGTCCCGTCACAGACAGCGGCTAGAGCCTCTCCATGCTGCCCCTCTACCTCGTCTCCCCCTACAAGCCATCAGGCAGGGTTCCAGTTCACATTTTTGGAATAACAAGGGCTTTTATAGCGTTATTTGAAAGGGAAAAATTCCTTGAATATTGACAAAGGGAGAGGACCAAGGGGCCTCGGGTGTGTCTGTGTGTCCAGGGGCCTGGGGTGGGCCTGTCCTGTAAGGGGGCTTGTACCTGGAGTTTCTGGAATCCCTGGGCTGTCAAGGTCTGGGGATGTCTGGGTCCTGGGCTGTCTGGGCTGCGGAGTGCAGTGCTGGCCTCTCTGGCTGAGAATCCGCAACTGAAGTGGGCATGGGGAGTTGAGGCCTCAGGTTCATAATCCTGAGCTGGTGTCCTGGGGGCAGGATTCCCCAGGTCATCTAGAAGGTTGGGTTCATCCAGGGCCCAGGCTCTGGACTTTTTCTCAGACAAATTTCCCAGGGTAGAATGAGGAACCAGGGCCTGGATCACTGAACTCCCAAGGCGTGGGTGTTGCAGGGGGGTCTTCAGGGCTGAGGGTTTCCTGGTCTCTGGCCTCTCCCTTAGTCCTCGTGAGGGCCAGTCCCTGCTCAGGCCGCTGCTGGCCATCACCATATTAGGGCATAAACTCCAGGCGGGCTGTCTGGGTGCCAGACGGTCTCCAGCTGGGCCCAGCCTCCTGCAGCTCCCAACACCACGGCCGAGCTTCAGCTGGGCCATGTCAGAGGCCGGAGGTCAGAGGACAGGAGCGGCTACTGGAGGGGAGACCCGGACAGAGCCTCCCAGGTCAGGTCTTGCGCGCTGAGCCATGAGGGCCTGGGTGAGTGGAAGGGCTTTGGGGTGGGGCGGAGAATTCCTGGCCAGCCCCTCCCCTGGCCCAGCCCCCCTCATCTCAGTGCTTTCCCGTTTCCCTTGGTTTCAGAGGATCTCTGTCCGGAGATTAATCCCATAGCTGTTAGAATCGCTGCTCTGCTGCCTCTCTTAGCCCTGTCCCCAGCAGATCTTCCTTGAGCCTGGCCAGCCTCTCTGTTTGTGCTGGGACTTGTCGGGTTCTTGGTGAAGCTTTGGCCGTACTCCCCAGGGCTAGCCCCCCCGGCCTTTTAGCCACCAGCCGCTCCAGGTTGTCGGCCTTGACTCAGTTCACCCCAGCCGTGGCCCCTCCAGAATCCAGTCCCCATCCTTGACCCCTCTCCTTACCATCAGCACCGCCCATCACCAAGCCCTCTGGCCAGCGCCTGCTCCGTGGTGCATTGTTCTGGCTGCTAGGCCCGTCAGAGGGGACAGATGCTGGCGAGTTAGGCGCCTGCAGTTCATGGGACACAGATGAGCGCCAGGAAAGAAGTCTCTGCCCTGGAAGAGGAGATGAAGAGTGCGCTTGGTCCCCACTGTGTCTCTGGAGGAGGAATGAGATGCTAACACACCTTCTTGTTGCAACAGCAAGGGCTTCCTGCAGGGGGCGATTCTGAGCTGGGCCTTAGGCAGAGCCTGAAGCCCACAGGGTCTCTTTCAGAACTGAGTAGAGAGGGGTGAGTGGGCTGGGTGCTGGTCAGGGCAGAGGCACATTGGGTGCATTTGGCCTGCTGAACTGACATCACCTGGAATAGGGGCCCTGGTGGCCAGAGAGAGGTTGGGAGGGGAAAAAAAAGTCATGAAGAGAGAAAAAGACAGATGTCTCTCACCAGAGTCAGAAATGAAAGACCTAGAAACAGTGCTTCTCGACTCTGTTGAACTTCTAATGTGTTACAGACCAGCTCTTGTTGTTCAGTCACTCACCCACTCTTTGCTACCCCATGGACCACAGCGCACCAGGCCTCCCTGTCCTTCACCGTCTCCCGGCGTTTGCTCAAACTCATGTCCATCGAGTCGGTGACGCCATCCAACCATCTCATCCTCTGTCGTCCCCTTCTCCTCCTGCCTTCAATCTTTCCCAGTATCAGGGTCTTTTCCAGTGAGTCAGATCTTCGCATCAGGTGGCCAAAGGATTGGAGCATTGGCTTCAGCATTAGTCCTCCCAATGAATATTCAGGACTGATATCCTTTAGGATGGACTGGTTGGATCTCGTTGCAGTCCAAGGGACTCTTGAGTCCTCTAACACCACAGCATCAGTTCTTCAGCGCTCAGACTTCTTTACAGACCAGTACTAGTGTGAAATGCAAAAACCGTATGCTTGGCTATTGTGGCCATGTCAAATTGCTGTAAAGCTTTTGAAACTCTAGCTCTCAACTTCTGAACTTCTTGTGGGCAACGCACCACCTGGGGACTGAGAAAGAGGAGCAAAACCAGAACAATGGGCCAGGGTGCCGGCTGCTTCCTGGTGCCTGTAGTGTTTAGTGCACGCCAGGGACTACACTACGCGCCTGGCACGTGTTCACTTACTGGTCACAACTCTTGAGGAGAGAATGGTCATCGTTCCCATTTTTGAGATGAGGAAAATGAGGTACAAGTGGGGTAAACATGGAAGAAAAGGCGTCTGTGACTAGGTAGCAGAGCTGGGATCTGGACCCTGAGATCCTGGGCTTAAAGTCTGGGCGTCCCATCTGGGCTGCACCATCTTGCCTGAGGAAGAGCAGAGATACAGTGTGAGAGGAGACGGGGAGCAATGCTGGAAGAAAGGAAGGAGCAGGAGGCAGTGCCAGGAGACGGCACACGGGGAGAGAGGCCAGGAGCAGCACGGCTGGCAGCGAGAGAGGAGGAGGAGACCTCCGGAAGGGGGAAAGCCGGCGTTGCCCATCAGGGAGGCGGCTCTGGCTGCCACGTGGTGGGAGCAGGTGGGGTGGGCAGGAGCCGCTGGCGAGGCGAGGGGGCAGCACTGGGCTTGGGAGCCATGGGGGCGTCAGCAGTGGGCAGGCCCCTTCAGGTTCTGGGGGGGTCCGCCCTGCCCGGGGCACAGGGCCCGTGTCCTCACTTTGCAGGGAGCTGCTTCCTGTGCGTGGTGGACGTGGTGCCCGTGAAGAACGAGGATGGGGCCGTCATCATGTTCATTCTCAACTTTGAGGTGGTGATGGAGAAGGACCTGGTGGGGTCGCCGGCCCAGGACACCAACCACCGCGCCCCTCCCACCAGCTGGCTGGCCCCCGGTAGGTGCAGCCGTGCTGTCTGGCTGGTGCAGGAATAAATGTTTCCCTCCCCTCGGGTCATGAGGCTACCCAGGCTAAGGCTCGGCAGGCAGGGATTCGGAGGCAGGTTCAGGGGGACACCTTTCAGAGATGGGGAGTGAACACGAAGGATATGGCCAGTCCCATGTGGCTCAGCGTGGACAGATGGTGTGGAGTGACCGAGCCCAGACTCCCCTTTCCTTGGGGGCAGGATCACGACTGGCTTCACAGCCTTACCGGCTTGGGTTCCCCCCTCCAGCAGCCCCCTGGGAGTGGTCCTCTGTCCAGCCCCAGGGATGGGGGTGGTCCCCCTTCCCGGCTGGCCCTGGTCACTCCAGGGGAGCTCCCGCTGCTCATGAGAAGGCCCCGTCTCCCTCATGGACTTAGTTCTGGGGCATTGCTGCCACTGGTCCTAGTTCTGGACTGGCCGCTTCCCAGATGCTTGAGGCCATGAAGGGCCTGCTTCCCGGGGCTGGAGACAGGGAGGCCTCACCTCATCCTTCTGTGACGCAAAGGCTCAGACACCTCCCCCCCGACCATTCCCTTCTGTGGCCTCTTTGAATTTTAAACGTTCCCTCAGAGTCATGGCAACAGAAACCACCTCTGGTTTCTCAAGCTCTAAAATGGCAGCCTCAATAAAGCTGGCCAGACCTGTCCCATGGGTACCACCTGCAAGATGGCGGGGTACAGCAGGAACCCGTGGCATCAATCCTTCTCCACTCAGATGCAGGCCCTGCCAGCTCCTGTGTTCAGTTCAGTCCAGTCACTCAGTCGTGTCCGACTCTTTACAACCCCATGGACTGCAGCACGTCAGGCCTCCCCGTCCATCACCAACTCCTGGAGTTTACTCAAACTCATGTCCATTGAGTCGGTGATGCCATCCAAGCATCTCATCCTCTGTCGTCCCCTTCTCCTCCTGCCCTCAATCTTTCCCAGCATCAGGGTCTTTTCCAGTGAATCAGTTCTTCCCATCAGGTGGCCAAAGTATTGGAGTTTCAGCTTCAGCATCAGTCCTCCTAATGAATATTCGGGCTGATCTCCTTCAGGATGGACTGGTTGGACCTCCTTGCAGTCCAAGGGACTCTCAAGAGTCTTCTCCAACACCACAGTTCAAAAGCATCAAAAAGCATCAAAAGCTCCTGTGTGACCTCCCACAAATGACATAACTCACTGTTGCCTGAATTTCTTCCAGTCTGAAAAGTAGAGATACTGACACCCATTGGGTACAGTTGGGAGAGTCACAGGTGGTTTGCTGGAGAACCCCCCTCATGGGGGATGTGAGGCTCAAAAGACAGTGGTTTATTATTGCTGGAGTCTTAGATAAGATTGTGTTCTAGGCTGGTGGTCTCCAACCTTTGTGCCATGAGGGATGGGTTTCCACCGACCAGGGGTTGGAGCAGGGAGATGGTTTCCAGATAATTCAAGCCCATTACATTTCTTCCCTACTTGATTTCTGATATTGTTACATCAGCTCCACCTCCGGGCATCAGGCATTAGATTCCGAGGTTGGGGACCCCTCTTCTAGACTTCTTTGGAGACTTGAGTCCTGTGTAGCGGGGGTGGAGGGTATCCGGGCCTCCACTTTCCCTCTTCCTCCATCCCTTTGGTGACTGGGGCTCCAGCTCCTAGGCCTTGCCCCCTCCCAGGCTGCTGGGGCCACGTACCTCCCCTGTGTCCCCCACCCGCAGGCCGGGCCAAGACCTTCCGATTGAAGCTGCCCGCACTGCTGGCCTTGACTGCCCGGGATTCTTCAGTGCGGCCAGGTAGCGCAGGTGGTGCGGGCGCCCGGGGGCCGTGGTGGTGGACGTGGACTTGACGCCCGCAGCCCCCAGCAGTGAGTCCCTGGCCCTGGACGAGGTGACGGCCATGGACAACCACGTGGCGGGGAGGGTAGCAGAGAGAGCGGCGCGCGCTGGTGGGTCCTGGCTCGCCGCCGCCTCCGCCTCCGCCGCCTCTGCCCGCCTGCGTGCCAGGCCAGCACCCGTCGCCCCGGGCGCACAGCCTCAACCCTGATGCCTCAGGCTCCAGCTGCAGCCTGGCCCGGACGCGCTCCCGAGAGAGCTGCGCCAGCGTGCGCCGGGCCTCTTCGGCCGATGACATCGAGGCCATGCGCACCGGTGCGCTGCCCCCACCACCGCCGCGACACGCCAGCACCGGTGAGGGTCGCCCCCTACCCTACCCTCTGCAGGAACTGTCCCACCGCCTGGTCCCCACCTGCAGGACCTCAGCTTCCTCCCTCTCCGCCCTGTCCTGTATGCCTGGGAGATGGAAATCCTGTTAAGCACTTATTTAATCCCATTAAGTAGCCTTTTACTCCATTAAACTGTGCATTCATCCCTGTTGCATTCTTCCACTCTGGGAGCCAGTGTGGGAAGGGAGCTGGCACTCCCAGGCCTGCCTGCAGCTGGGATGCCCACAGGGGAGTCGGGAGGGCTGGAGAGGCCTCAGGGGCCCTGCTATACCACCTGGGCCTGGGGCAGGCTCCCAGTGCCTGTTGAACAGACCCCAGTGAAGGCTTTTGCTCCTTCCTCCTCTCCTAGTGCCTCAGGGGCCTGCTTCCATAAAGTGGGGAGGGGTCCTGGTCTCACTTGTTTCTCAGGGACACTGCTCCCCCTGTCTCCTGAGCTGGCCTGTCTCACTGGACCCCATGGCCTGGCTCCTGCCCGGCCCATCTCCACCCCAGCTCTGAGTCGTAGGCCTGACAGCCTTTGCCCCTGCCTGCCTGCCTCCCTGACCGCCTCTCCCCTCCACCCCAGGGGCCATGCACCCCCCTGCGCAGCGGCCTGCTTAACTCCACCTCTGATTCAGACCTCGTGCGCTACCGCACCATCAGCAAGATCCCCCAGATCACCCTCAACTTCGTGGATCTCAAGGGTGACCCCTTCCTGGCTTCGCCCACCAGCGACAGGGAGATCATAGCCCCTAAGATAAAGGAGCGGACCCACAACGTCACCGAGAAAGTCACCCAGGTAGGCTCGCCTGGCCCCCCACTCACCTGGGAGGAGCTTGGAGGGGGTGGAGAGGTGCAGTCAGTGAGGGCTTCCTGAAGGTGGTGGCTAGGGGTGGGGGTGGTGTTTCAGCGCTGGGAGGAGAGAAGCGTCTGAGAGCTCCTGGAGAAAGGGAGCCTGGAGCGGGGAGGCCCTGGGAGGGGGGCAGGTACGGGGGACAGGTGGATGGGGCTTGGGGAGGACAGGGCAGTCGAGGCTGGGCACCTGGCAGGGTCAGGGTGGGCCGGAAGAGGCAACCATGGGGCACAAGGGGGTCTGTGCACAGGGTGTGGTGAGGGAGGATGCTGGGGGGTAAACCAATGGGCTTCACATCAGAAGGGGCCACAGAAGTCAGGGTGGCTTCCCTGGCGGTTCAGACAGTAAAGAACCTGCCTGCATCACGGGTGCCCTGGGTTCGATCCCTGGGTTTCTGAAGATCCCCTGGAGAAGGGGAATGGGAACCCACTCCATGGGATTCCTGGAGAATCCCATAGACAGAGGAGCCTGGCAGGCTACAGTCCATAGGGTTGCAAATAATTGGACAGGACTGAGCATCTCACACACCCAGAGGTCAGGGTTGGGGGTCCTGATTCTTTTAGGCTAATGTGATGAGCCAGACTGGGGTTGGGGACCCAGTGCCAGGATGACCCAGAGGTGCCCACCTTGTCTCCAAGCCACAGAAGAGGAGAGTTTCCTTCCCAGGTTGGGAGGGGACTCGATGGAGGTTGGGGGACACAGAGAGAGGGGGCCAGGTCCTTGAATCCTGAGCCAGAGAAGACTGCCAGTCTTGGGGGAAACTGATGAACGCTGCCCAGTGCCACGACCAGCCTGGTGTCCTGCCCCATCTTGGCAGCAAGATCACCTGTCTGCACGACTCCCTCCGCCCCCAGCCACTGCCCAGTCCATCCCAGTCCCTTCCCATCCTGGCCTGGGGGTAGGGGAGGTCAGGACTGAGGAGCCAGCAACAGCCAGCGACCCCGTTGCCCCCTCCGGCCCCTTTGGCTGCAGTGACCCGAGTGAGGGAGCTGTCCGTCCGCCGGGCCTCCTCGGCCCTCCTCCTGGCCCTGCTCCCACTGCTGCCTCTGGCTCTCTGGGTCTCTGCCAGGTCTCCAGCCCCCTTAGCCTTGACTCCAGAACCTTCCCCCCACATGATGGGCCCCTTATCTGGCAGCTGACCCCCACCCCCCACCCCCGCCTCCCGGCCCTCTCCCCGGCCCCACCTGGAGCCCTGCTGCCACCCTTTTCCCGCGTGCCCATGGGGTGTGCTGTTTGTTGTGTTGTGGGCTCTGTGTGTGTGTCTGTGTGTGCCAGCGTGCGGGTGTGTTCCTGGGCTCTCTGGTCACCGGGCAGGCAGTCTCTCCGTCTCTGGGTGTCTGTCTGACTCTGGCCGGCGGGGCGGGGGTGTTGAAGGGCCCCATTAATCTGCAGTGACAGGTCGGGCTGCCGGGGGCCGGGGGAGGGGCGCGGGCTGCGGAGCGGCTGCAGCAGGAGCCCCAGGCGGGGGCCGCGGGGGAGGGGCCTCCGGCCGGCAGGGCGGAGTGGGGGTGGGGACCCGAGAGAAGGAGGGGCCGGCTGGAGGAGCTGGAGGTTCCGGGAGAGCGCCGGGCGCCGGCTGCTGGGCTGGCAGCGGGCAGGCGCAGCTCCCGGCCGTGGGGCCCGCACCGGGGTTGGGGGGAACCATGGGCCACCCCAGCCAGGTGGGCTGCTGGCCACACTCCTTGCCAGGGTGACCTCGGCCCCGAGGCCCAGCCCCTGCGACCCTGGCTGCCAGGCCAGAGGCTGCCCCGGGAGCCAGGCCGTCAGCCTCTGGGGTGCAGGTGAGGTGCTGGTGTGGGCCCTCGGGGCCCCTGGGCAGGCAGGCTGGGGAGCCAAGTCCTCCATGGCGGCCCCGTCGGGGAAGGCGAGCAGGACAGGGGCCCTGCAGCCCAGGGCCCAGAAAGGCCGGGTGAGACGGGCCGTGCGCATCTCCAGCCTGGTGGCCCAGGAGGTAGGTGTTCCCCCAGCTCCCCTCTCTCCCCAACCCCCACCCTTGTATGGGTCCGATGCGGCTCAGAGGGCTCTGGCTCCAGGTCAGGAGAGGGCTGGATGCAGGATGGTTTTGAGGTGGGGGAATCCCCGGGAGCTGTGGCCCGGCCTGTCCCACTCTTGGCTCCAGCTTGCTCTTCTCCAGGGCCGCGGGGCCTAGGTGGACAGTGTTTGTCTTGCCAGGGCTTCCTTCCTCCTCGGCCTTCCTGGCCTGGACTTCTAGCTGGATACATGGAAGGAGGAGAGGGGAGAACAGGAAAGTGGGTGCCCCAGAGAGGCTCGACGGGGGAGCTGGGGGTGGCGTGGCGGGGGGGGTAGAGGAGCCACTCCGGCTTCCACCCCACCTCCCCCAGTGAGCGGGCAGCAGCTGGGCCTGGTGCCCAGGCCCGGGGCTCCACCCCGCCAGCATTCTGTGCCTTGGGGGTGGACTCTGGGGGGTGAGGGAGGCATGGGCTGCTTAGGGGTCCGGGTTTGGGGGCTGGGGGTCAGAGGCCACTGGATGAATGGAGAGGGCCGTCAGAACCAGGCACCTGGTCCAACCTGAAGAGCTGGTGGTCCCCTGAGGCCAACGGCTTGGTAGGCAACTCTGGGGAGCCACCGCTCCACATCCCCCCACCCAGGGGCAGCAGGGTGGGGTGAGGGGCTCTGTTACAGAGCCAGGGGCCAGCTCAGGATGGCAGGGGGAGCTGGAGGCGGCTTAGGGCAGGGTCTGAGCACCCTCACCTCTGCTGCCAGCACCTGAGCCCTCTGTCTTGGCTCTTGCGCTCCTCCCAGTGCGGGGGACAGGTATGGGAGGGTGGATTCTCCCAGCCACAGGTGAGGACCTTGGGTTGGGTTTAAAGGAGCTTTAGCATTCTGTGTGACCGTGGGTCAGGGAAGGTTACGCACCCACCCAAGTCCAAGGCCATGTGCTGAGCTGTTGGCTTCAGACCTGAGCTGGGCCAGGCCCTGTAAGATGGGGTCTGTAGGTCCTGGGCTGGTGCCCTGGGCTTGCCCCCCCCGGTGTGTGCTTGTGCCTGGGGTGGTGCTGGCTGTGCTGTGGGCAGACGCGGGGTGGTGGTGGTGGGGGTAGGATCACATTTATCAGGTGTGGTCCAGCACAGCCCCGGGGGCCTGGCTACTCAGGTGGGGTGAGGAGCCCCCTGCAGGAGCCTTCTTTGCCTCCTGTCTGCCAGGGCCCTGGTCAGTTCTGTTTTTCAGCTTCCTCTTGATCCCCGGCAGGTCACTGCCCCATGCTTTCTGCCTTAAGGAGCGAGTGGCTAGGACTGAAGTCTGGGCAGAAGTGGGGGCCGCGAAGCCGCAGACTCCTTCCCCTGCCCCCAGGCCCCATCGCGTGCCTCTGGAGAGCCCTTGTGGTCACCCCCTGGCGTGGCTAAACCCCCAGCCGCAGCCGGCCTTAACTTCCAGTTACTTCTTCTAAGGAGGTGCCTTCCAAACAGTGCATCTGTTTGTGAGGCTCCAGGGGCCCCTAGCGTGGCTGTGAGTGAGAGTCTTCGGGGCTCCACCCCTCCCCAGCACACGCCCTGAGATGCGGGCCCTGGCATCTGTGCTGTTCCTGCAGGGCTGGCAGCCTTGGCTCTCAAGGGGGAGGGTGGGTGAGGCCTTGTGCCTGGCTGCCCAGGATGGCAGAGCCAGGCTGGGAGAGTTTGGGGATTGTGTAGGGGCAGGGGAGGCCCCAAAGGGACAGGCCAAGGCCCCCGGCATGGCGTGGGAAAGCTGGTCTCAGCTCTTCCTAGTTTGGCTTGAGGGTGGGGGTAGGTGTGGTGGCTGCTGTCTGCAGATCTCGGTGGCGTGCCACCTCTGCCTGAGTGACGCGGGGCAGGATGTGAGACGAACCTGGGTGGGCTCGGGGGCCATGTCTGAATGGCGGCCCCAGGCCAGGGGAGGAGGGAGAGGAGAGCGAGTGTCTCCTCTCTCCTGGATGCCAAGGGACCTGAGTCTGGGTGGCTGGTGTCCTTGGGTCAGTGGCAAGAAGGGACACTTAGGCCCTCAGTCCCTGGGCCATCAGCAATGGGACTTGCAGGAAGTCCCCCTACACAGCGACTACCGCTGTTTACGTCGCCCAGGCTGGAAGCTGTAGTCCTTGGAGCATTTGCTGGCAGAGACGGTGGTGTATGGGACGGGTGTGTGTGTGTGGTTGCCCTGGGTGTGAGCAAGGTGGAAGTTATATCCATAGCTGTGGGTCTGTATTGCTGGTGGGGAGTCGTGCTTGTGGGCATTACTGTGAGGTGCCCTGGACTCAAGAGCCAGCCAGGAGGCCACATGGGGAACAGCGGTCAGCAGTTGTGTGCACGCGGCTGAGGGTGGGGGTGGGTCGGGGTGGGTGGGGGTGGGTGGGCTCCCTCCCCACCCCCTCCTACAGACCCCCTCTTACATCCCCTCTCCTCTTACTCTGCCTGGCCCCTTCTCTGAGGGCCCAGCCCAGGCGTCACAGGGCCGGTGGCCTGCCCTCCCCCTGTCCCACCCTTCAGCGCCACCTTCCCCCGCCTGCCCAGGTCCTGTCCCTGGGGGGCTGACGTGCTGCCGGAGTACAAGCTGCAGGCGCCCCGCATCCACCGCTGGACCATCCTGCACTACAGCCCCTTCAAGGCCGTGTGGGACTGGCTCATCCTGCTCCTGGTCATCTACACGGCGGTCTTCACCCCCTACTCAGCCGCCTTCCTGCTGAAGGAGACCGAGGAGGCGCCCCTGGCCCCCGACTGTGGCTACGCCTGCCAGCCGCTGGCCGTGGTGGACCTCATCGTCGACATCATGTTCATCGTGGACATCCTCATCAACTTCCGCACCACCTACGTCAACGCCAACGAGGAGGTGGTCAGCCACCCTGGCCGCATCGCCGTCCACTACTTCAAGGGCTGGTTCCTCATCGACATGGTGGCTGCCATCCCCTTTGACCTGCTCATCTTCGGCTCTGGCTCCGAGGAGGTGGGCTGGCCAGGAGGCATCGGGGCAGGGAGGAGGGCAGCAGGGGGTGGGGGTGATGGGGAGGCAGACACACCGGGCCCCCAGCTCACCCGTTGCCTGCGCCCCTTTCTGTGTGAGCCGCTTCCTGGCTGTAAAGGTCCAGGGGCCCCGCCTTTTGCCAGTGTGTCTGTCCAGAGTGGCCACTGCCTCTGACTCACATGAAAATGCCCTGAAGCTGGCGGGAGCTCTAGGCACCTCAGGGTGGGTGCACCTTTCTGAGCCCCAGTTGTTTCATCCTGGTTGTGGGGAACTGTGAGCCCTTTGTCACTGTGAAGTCAAAGTGTTAGTCGCTCAGTCGTGTCTGAGTCTTTGTGACCGCATGGACTGTAGCCCGCCAGGCTTCCTCTGTCCGTGGGATTCTCCAGGCAAGAACACTGGAGTGGGTTGTCATTCCCTTCCCCAGGGGCTCTTCCCACCCAGGGACTGAACCTGGGACTCTTACACTGCAGGCAGATTCTTTACTGTCTGAGCCACCAGGGAGCTGGCACAGAAGGGCAATGGGACTCTGCCGGGCGCAGCCGGGTGGGAGGTGCTCCTACTGATACTAGGAGGAGGTTCTGGGGAGAGTCTTTGGGGATCTTAACTCCGCTGCCTCCCCACTGACGGCTGCAGTGCCCCCCCTCCCCACTGAGTGTCTGCTGCTCCCCGTAGCTGATCGGGCTGCTGAAGACGGCGCGGCTGCTGCGGCTGGTGCGCGTGGCCCGGAAGCTGGACCGCTACTCGGGTGCGGGGCGGCCGTGCTCTTCCTGCTCATGTGCACCTTTGCGCTCATCGCGCACTGGCTGGCCTGTATCTGGTACGCCATCGGCAACATGGAGCAGCCGCACATGGATTCCCGCATCGGCTGGCTGCACAACCTGGGCGATCAGATCGGCAAGCCCTACAACAGCAGCGGCCTGGGCGGCCCCTCCATCAAGGACAAGTACGTCACCGCCCTCTACTTCACCTTCAGCAGCCTCACCAGCGTGGGCTTCGGCAACGTGTCCCCCAACACCAGCTCGGGAGAAGATCTTTTCCATCTGTGTCATGCTCATCGGCTGTGAGTGCGCCCCTGGGGGCGGGCGTGGGCACAAGCCACACAGGAGAGGGAGGGCGTTAGAGGGCGTTAGAGGGGCTGGAGTGGGTGCCCCCCACCCCCAGGCCTTCCAGGGCAGAGGCACAAGGCGGGGGCTGAGGAGCATGTGTGCCCGGGCTTCTGTGCGTGCATCTCGCGTGTGTGCTCATGCTGAGGTGGGAGTGTGTGTTGGCACTGACCTGGAGCTGGGGTGGACAGGGTCCCTCGGAGGCTGACGGCCCCACTCGCCCCCGCCCCCAGCCCTCATGTATGCCAGTATCTTTGGCAACGTTTCGGCCATCATCCAGCGGCTATACTCGGGCACGGCGCGCTACCACACGCAGATGCTCAGGGTGCGGGAGTTCATCCGCTTCCACCAGATCCCCAACCCGCTGCGCCAGCGCCTTGAGGAGTACTTCCAGCACGCCTGGTCCTACACCAACGGCATCGATATGAACGCGGTGAGGGCCTGGGCTGGGCCAGGGGAGCAGGGTGCCTGTGGGGACGCCTCTGGGCTCGTCAGAGTCACACTGGCCCCCGACCCCAGCCCAGGTGGGCCCAGGTAGTGCTGGGGGACCCTGAGCGGTCGTTGCCCTCCCTCTACCCCTGGAGTTCACTTCCTGGGCAAGCTCTCACTTTGGGGGCAGGCTCTGGGTGATCCGTGGGTGATCCATAGGACAGCCCCCAGGCAGGAGATGGTCTCCATGCCTCACATATTAGAAGGTGGAGAGCAGTGAGGCATCATCCCAAGGGTGCACAGCTGCAGGGAGGAGGGCTGGAGCTGGTGTGGACACCCAGGTCCTTCCCCTGGTAGATCTGGATGCCCTGGTGCTCCCCGCTGGCTCTCCAGGTGGGGGGGTGGGAGTGGGGGTCCCAGGAGAGGGCGTCCTGAGCCGCGCCCTGCCCCCAGGTGCTGAAGGGCTTCCCCGAGTGCCTGCAGGCCGACATCTGTCTGCACCTGAACCGCTCGCTGCTGCAGCACTGCAAGCCCTTCCGAGGGGCCACCAAGGGCTGCCTGCGGGCCCCTGGCCATGAAGTTCAAGACGACGCATGCACCGCCCGGAGACACGCTGGTGCACGCCGGGGACCTGCTCACAGCCCTCTACTTCATCTCCCGGGGCTCCATCGAGATCCTGCGGGGTGACGTGGTCGTGGCCATCCTGGGTACGGCAGGGACCGGGATCTGGGCCCGGAGTCCCTGCCGTGGCTGTAGAGGCCCAGCCCTCGAAGGACACAGCCCTGGGGGCTGTGGCCCCTGTGACTGCCCACAGGGGGCCTTGGGCTCCTTTAATTCACCCAAGCTCAGGCCCTCCCAGGGGGCTGAGGAGAGGAGCCCTGCCGGGTGGGGTGTGGGACGGGTGCTGCTGAACTCTGGAGGTCTCCAAATTCTGTTCCCCTTTGGGGATCTCCTCACGGGCTGCGACACTCTTGTTTCTTAAAATGGGATCAAATCCAAGGGCTCCAAGGTAGGCAGTAGGGAGGCTGTGCAACTGATTTCCACTTAGGGCCGCACAGTTCCCTGCGGCACAGCCAAGCCCTCAGCTGCAGAGCAGAGGGAGTCTGCCCCTCCTCCCCTCGCATCCCTTCTTCTCTCCCCTACCTGTGCACGTGGACAGGTGTGCCTGGGTGCTGGGGACTTCCTGCCCCTCTGCCTGTCCTCCCCTTGGCCCTGGCCATCTCAGGGCTGATGTGTCACGGGGGGCTTAATGCTCATGCCACAAGCACCCCCAAACACCACTGGAACCAAAGTTTTGCTAAACTGCAGTTGCCTTAACTGCATCCCGGTGTTTTCCGTTCTGTGCCTGTGCTCACCTATGCTATCCTGTTTTCTCTGAGTAAACAAAATGCTGGTCTTGATTCAATACTGTGTTATGATCTGTAGCTTGAAGAACATCGTTCATGGGGGTGCAGTGCTTAGCCACAAGGTGTTTGGGAATGGGCTTTGGTGTGTGTGGGGGTGGTACCAGAGGAGTTAGAACCTAAGGAGGAAGCCAGGGTCTTGGGCAGAGCTGGGCATCCAGGCTGGAGCTGCTGGCTGGCCCTACAGTAGGTGGGAGGCACGGGTTCCTGACCTTTCTCCTCCGGGGCACCGCACTGCACCTGTCCTTCCTGTGGGAGCTGGGGGCAGACAGGCCGGCTGGTGCCCCCCTGGCCCTGGGGGGCTGGGGCTGGGCAGCACATGAGCAGACTGAGGGGAGGTTCCTGGCCAGGGTGACAATGCCCAGAAGACAGGTGCCTGCTGCCTCCGCTGCCGCCCCCGGGGCTGAGCCCCCTCTCGGTGGCCTCCAGGGAAGAATGACATCTTCGGAGAGCCTCTGAACCTGTACGCGCGCCCTGGGAAGTCCAACGGGGACGTGCGGGCCCTCACCTACTGCGACCTGCACAAGATCCACCGAGACGACCTGCTGGAGGTGCTGGACATGTACCCCGAGTTCTCCTGACCACTTCTGGTCCAGCCTGGAGATCACCTTCAACCTGCGGGATGTGAGTGGGCCACGCGGCCGACCGCCTGCTGGGTGGCTCTCCCTTCGCCGCGGGACCTTCTTTCTGGGCTTGTTTAATGGTATCTGGGGCAGACTAGGTTGTGAAAAGTGCCAGTCTCAGCCCTGGTCCTGCGGCGGAGCTCACACCCCGCGGAGCGGCATGCCCAGTCCCACCTCCAGAGGGCCTTACCCGGGACCGGGCAGGGCAGGTGGGCGAGGAAGGGCCCTGACACCACTCTTGGGTTTCAGACCAACATGATCCCCGGCTCTCCAGGCAGCGCGGAGTTGGAGGGCGGCTTCAACCGGCAACGCAAACGCAAGCTGTCCTTCCGCCGGCGCACGGACAAGGGTGAGGCGGGGGAGGGGAGGGGCGGGGCCCAGGTGAGCAGGGAGGTGGGCGGGAGCGGGGGCCTATAGGGGCGGAGCAGAGGGGCGGGGCCTGCGGGTCTGCTCCTCCCAGTCCCCACGGACCTTCCGTCCCTACCGTCTGCGTTCCCTTCTCACCCCATCCTTTCAGGCCCACTTGAAATGTCACCTCCTCTAGGAAGCCCTCTTCCACCCTCCAGGGCAGGGGCGCGCCTAAGTTTATTGGGTCCTCACAGGGCTGGTGTCTTGATGGGCGCTGCTTTGAACCAATGAGGGGAGGAAAGCCAGGACAAAGGAGGGAGAGGTGGCCAGCATGGCAGGGGAGGGCTAGGGCCTGGGGTCCCCAGAGAGCCCCAACCAGCAGTGCTACTGACCCCGCTCGGGCAGCCAGCGGTCACAGCCGATCTGGTCCTGCCCCCGGAGTTCTTAGTCCTTCTTGGAAGTGGGTGAGAGAGCACAAGCAGGACTGGGGACAACCCAGTGCGTCTTGCCCCCCCACCGGCCCCCTCCCCTCCCCCTCCCCTCCCGGCCCTCCCCTCCTCTCTGTGCCTCCTCCTGCCCTCTCTGAGGCCCGTTCTCTGTCTCCCACAGACCCGGAGCAGCCAGGGAGGTGTCGGCCTTGGGGCCGAGCCGGGGCGGGGGCAGGGCCGAGTGGCCGGGGCCGGCAGGGGGGTCCGTGGGGGAGAGCCTGTCCAGCGGCCCCTCCAGCCCCGAGAGCAGTGAGGATGAGGGCCCAGGCCGCAGCTCCAGCCCCCTCCGCCTGGTGCCCTTCTCCAGCCCCAGGCCCCCCGGAGAGCCGCCGGGTGGGGACCCCTGACCGAGGATGGCGAGAAGAGCAGTGACACTTGTAACCCACTGTCAGGTAGGGTGAGCCCCCCAACCCTCCTACCTCTGCCTGGCGGGTGGGGCATGGGCCTCTCTTCCAGCCTCAACCCTGCTCTCTGGCTGCAGGCGCCTTCTCAGGAGTGTCCAACATCTTCAGCTTCTGGGGGGACAGCCGAGGCCGCCAGTACCAGGAGCTGCCTCGCTGTCCTGCCCCCTGCTCCCAGCCTCCTCAACATCCCCCTTTCCAGCCCTGGCCGACGGCCGCGGGGAGACGTGGAGACCAGGCTGGATGCTCTTCAGAGGCAGCTTAATAGGTGAGTGTCCAGGGGGACAGGCTAGGAGATGCTGGACGGGGGTGGTACAGCAGTGTGATCTGTGGGTTTCGGGCAGTGTTGTTGGGTGCCGGGGGGTGGGGGTCGTTTGCTCCATCTAGACCTGTCCATGTGTCCCAGCGACTTGGCCCTCTCCTTCGTTCGGAGCCAAGCTGGGGCTGCCACACCTAGTATGGAGAATGGGTCTGGGGGTTGACCAGCTGGCTGTCCACAGGGCGGTCCTGAAGTCACAGTCGCTGGTGTCTCCACTTCTCTGAGACCCAGAGCATCCTCCTCCTTCTCGCCCAGGCTGGAGACGCGGCTGAGCGCAGACATGGCCGCCGTCCTGCAGCTGCTGCAGAGACAGATGACGCTGGTCCCGCCAGCCTACAGTGCTGTGACCACCCCGGGGCCCCGGCCCCGCCTCCACGTCCCCCTGCTGCCCGCAGGCCCCATCCCCACCCTCACCCTGGACTCGCTTTCTCAGGTGAGTTCCCGGCACCCCCGGCCTTGCCTTTTCTGCACCGATTCCACCTCAGGTCTGCTTTGCTGCCCCTTCTGTGGCCTTGGGCCCCAGCCTCCCTCCCCTCCCCCATCCCTCCCCTCCTCCCAGGGGGTATTCTTGGGAGGAGGAGGAGCTGTGAGCACCGAGCACAAAACACGCAGACAGCTGGGCCAAGGCAGGCCTCAGACCAAGTGGCCTGCGCTCCCCTGAGGTCACCTGAAGGGCTGGGTCTACTTGGGGTGCCTGTGTCCGTGGCTGCATGTGGGGGAGACTGTTGAGCCCTGGGGGGCTGGTGGTGGGTGGTGGGTGCTGGGTGCCAGTGCGCCCCTGGGACAGAGTCCCACGGCCCTGCTGTTGACACCCCCAGGTCTGGCTCTCCACTCGCCCCATGACTTTCATGCTCGGCGCTTTGCGGGGCTGTCCCGGAGGCTTTGGCTAGGCCCCAGGGTGGCCCTTCCAGTTGGCTTCCCTCCCCCTGCTGCCAGAGGTGGGCCTCTGTCATCCTTTGTCCTCTCCTGAGTGGACCTGTGTGTTCCTGGCCTCCTGATAGGACAGCGGTGTCTGGGTCTCAAGCTGGGGGTCCTTCGGACAACCCGAGGTGGCCTGGGCTCCACCACCCCCTGGCCCCCACCCCCGGCATCTGCTCCCTTCCCATATGCTGCCTGCTCCTGTTTGCAGACACCAGGGCCCACGTCAGCAAATGTGCCAGTCTTCCTTCACAGCCTCCCCCGCAGAGATCTCACAGCAGACTCGTCCAGCACCCACAAAGCCCCTCCCGCCTGCCCTGGCACTCTCCTGGCCTTCCGATGCCTGGCCGCCAGCCTGCCTCTGTTTCTAGGTCCCAGAGTCCTTTCGAGACTGCAGGCAGGAACCTTGTCTCTTTTTCTCTCTAGCTTTGGTGCCAGCTCAGGGCCCCTTATTCCGCGTTGGCGTTAAATTCAGCGGCCAGGTTCCCTGGGAGGGAAGTGGCTGAGGCCTGGGGCTCCTCGCAGGGTCAGACAGATGCTGCCTCGGGGCCCCCGGCTGCCCGTCCTGGCTCTCGTCCACCCAGAGCATATATCTCCACACCCAGTCTTGCCCCCTCCCTTGGCAGCTGGAGTCCTGCCGGCTCTGTCTCCCTCAGCCTTTCTCCTGTCTCCTCTAAACACCCTCCTGTCTGGCCCCAGAGTTCCTGGACCCTCTCTCTCCTCTGACCCTCTCCTGCTCCTCGACTCCGGGCCCTCCACACTCTTTGTTTCTCCACAGGTTTCCCAGTTCATGGCGTGCGAGGAGCTGCCCCAAGACGGACCCGCTCGACGCCTCTCCCTGCCGGGCCAGCTGGGGGCCCTAACCTCCCAGCCCCTGCACAGACACGGCTCAGACCCGGGAAGTTAGTGGGGCTTCCCAGTGTGGACATGTGGCTCACCCAGGGTTCAGCGCACTGCCTGGGCCCCTCCCCGTGGAGGCCCTGCCCGGGAGGCCCTGGCCGCCGACGGGAGAGGAATAGGAAGGCACGGCCCCTCCCCCAGCCCTTGGGGGCCCACCTCCTCCTGAGGTCCCCAGGGGCCCTGGTGTGGGGGCACAGGGGCAGGGACAGGGCTGGGCAGTGGATGGGGGTCTGTGGTCCCCCACTGCCCTGGGGCAGTAGCTGGTCTAACTGCCCGGAGGCACCCGGCCCTGGGCCTTAGGCACCTCAAGGACTTTTCTGCTATTTACTGCTCTTATTGTTAAGGATAATAATTAAGGATCATATGAATAATTAATGAAGATGCTGATGACTATGAATAATAAATAATTATCCTGAGGAGACTCCAGTGGTGCTGGGAAGTGTAATAGCTGCCTGCTGTATCCCGTGTTCGTGGCCATAGCACTGTGGGCACGGGCCTGCCCGAGGAATCCGGGCCAGTCCGTCTGTGTGCGCTGGGCCTGCACGGCAGCTCCGACACCTGGGTGTGGGGGTGCAGTGAGGGTGCTCCCTTGGGGCTGACACACATCACCTTCAGGGCTTCTTGCCTCCGGAGGGCCCTGCTTCCCTGCGGTCCTGGATTCAGGATGGCAAAGAGTCGCCTGGACTGAGATGAATATAGAGGTTGTCCTAATGAGATGCTGGGCCTGGGGTCCCACACTTCAGAGCCTTGGTGGCTAGCGGATTGGCACACTGGCCCCTGAAACTGACCCCACGGTGACAGCTGATACAGCCGTGTTCTCCCCCATGCACAGCTCTTGAGCCCAGCCCATGATGTTATATTTGGCCACGTCCCCATCTTGGCCTCGCATGCATGCCAAGTTCCTTCAGTCGTGTCTGACTGTTTGCTATCCCATAGGCTGTAGCCCGCCAGGCTCCTCTGTCCATGGGATTCTCCAGGCAAGAGCACTGGAGGAGGTTGTCATTTCCTCCTCCAAGGGATCTTCCTGACCCAGGGATCAAACCTGAGTCTCTCATGTCTCCTGCACTGGCAGGTGGGTTCTTTACCACAAGCACCACCTGGGAAACCCTTATCCTGACCTTTAACTCAGCCTCACGCGGATCTGTATGATTGGGCTCCCACAATGAACCGACTCAGGGCATGCTGGTTTTCTCAGCCCCTTATCAGAGCCCCATTGATGTCTGCCTGCAGACAGGCCTCATCCACCTGCATCCCTTGGTCACCTGTGATCCTTGACCAGAGGAGCTGGAAGTTTCAGGGTGGCTCATTCCCATCCCTGGAGGAAGAAGTCAGATGTCCTGGGGTCAGTGAAGGGTGGAGGCTGTGTGCACCTGTGCTCGTGTGTGCGTGCACGTGCTGCTGGTCTTGTGGGACCATGCAGCCTCTCAGAGGAGCTGCCATTCAGTGGCTGAGTCAGGGCATTGCAGCCAGCAGGAGGAGCTGATGGGCATCATTGCTGCCCAAGGCCTCCAGGGCCCTTAATCCTACAACCTCTGACCCTTCGAGCTGGGTTGGTTGGTTAGCTTTGAAGAAAACGCATTATTTCTCAGGCCTGGGGTCAGGAGGCTATTGGGAGAAGACCCTGGTCTCTGAACAACCTGGAGGGTGCCCTTTGCCCAGACGGGGTAGGAGAGACGTTCCCAGTGGTCCTGCATCAGGGCCCAGGCTCCCCTCCCAGAGGGTGTGACCAGCGAGGGGCCCCTGTGAGTTCAGTGTGCCCTGGGGCTCGGGACATGGAAGATGGGCATGGGCAGAGAGATGGGGAGAATGATTAGACCTCTGGGGCGTGGGGAGGGGGTGACACAGAGGGGGACCAGGCAGAAAAGGTAGCCTGTGTGACAGGATCTGGCACATGTGTTCAGGGGTCTACACATGAACATGAGCACGCATCTGTTCATGGCTCACACGCAGGCCTCCCTGGTGGACTGATGTGCGTGGGTGCGGGGGTGGGGGTTCTAGCTGGGGCAATGCCCCCTTGATCACAGGTTCCGGGCACAAGCGGGTGCCGTCAGGATGTCAGCCCAGGGCAGGACACAGACATGGTCAGAGGCTGCTGCAAGGCTGACGGCGAGAAGTAAAGGTGCAGACGAAGCTCACTCTGCTTGGCCCGCAGGGGGCAAAGCGCTGGGCCGAGTCCCTGCCTCTGTCTTTCTTCCATCTCCCCTGTCCTTAGAGCACTTTCTTCTGGGAGCTCAGCCCGATTCACAGCACTGTGTCCAAGGACAGGGGGCAAGGGCTGGGGGAGCCCGGGGGGGTGCCTGGGACAGAGGCTGGGGGCCAGCCCAGTGCGTCAGCGCTGCGTGCTGGTGGGCATGGGGATCAGGGGAGAGGAGAACTTCACGTGTGCTCTCTTGGCTTTGTATCAGGTTTGAATGGTGGTTATTTCTCTTCGGCACATGCCAGCCCCCTGGTCAGCTGCCTGCGGCTGGGGGAGGGTACTGGCTGGCCTGGAGTCCTGATGTATGCACTTCCAGGGATGAATGTGTGTGTGTGTGTGTGTGTATGTGCAAATGCACACGTCTATGCTCAGGGTGGGGGCAGGGCCAGCAGAGAAGAACCCCTAAGTGCTTGTCCTCAGTGAAAGCACATGGGTGCCTAGGGCTCGGTCCACTCCGTCCGGGTGAAGGAGCTTCCAGCGTGGCTGAGACACCAGCCCCAGGTCCCTGCCAGGAGCTGCCACTGAGATTTGAGAGGCTGGGCGAGGGACGACAGCCACGGTGGCTCCGTCTCCTGACAGCTCCATCTGTCCAGCTGCATCATTGAACCCTAACAGCCTGTAGAGGGAGGTGTCCACATGAGGACAGTCATCTCGGGGTGGTCAGTGACTGGCCGGGGGTCATGCTGCAGGCAGATGGCATTGTGAAGCTCCAGGTTGCACAGGAGGGTGGCGGTGACCCTCAGACACAATACTGTGGCCAACACTGGCCAGTTGCAGGGTGTGGGCTCAGATCTGGGCCTTGGAGGGACCTGAGAGGCTGGCGA
The DNA here is from genome assembly GCA_917880005.1 of Nanger dama. Classification (NCBI taxonomy): domain Eukaryota; kingdom Metazoa; phylum Chordata; class Mammalia; order Artiodactyla; family Bovidae; genus Nanger; species Nanger dama. The sequence goes on from CAKJTW010000098.1 coordinate 6,387,534, forward strand.
GGGTGCTGTGAATGGGCATCGCAGCTCAGCGTGGAGCCCAGCACAGAGACTATCCATTCTCAGCCTGCTCTGTCCTCCCCACCCCCCGGCCTGGCGGTAGCACTCTCTGCCTGACAGGAGGCCAGGCTCCACCCAACCCAGCAGTGCATAAACCCAAGCTATGCCTGTGTTCTGAGAACTCTCTGCTGGGCTGCATTAAGTTCTTGGGTAGGGCCAAGGCTGAAGGCTTCCTAGAGCAGTGGGGTAGCAGTGGGGTAGCCTTCAGTCTTGACCAGGCCCTGCCCAAGCACCCTAACCCTAACCCTACCCCTAACCTAAAGTGAGTGAAGCCGCTCAGTCGTGTCCGACTCTTTGTGTCTGTAGCTCACCAGGCTCCCTCCGTCCATGGCATTTTCCAGGCAAGAGTATTGGAGTGGGGTGCCATTGTCTTCTCAGGGGATCTACCTGACCCAGGGATCGAATCTGCATCTCCCATACTGTAGGCAGACGCTTTACTATCTGAACCCTAACCCTAACCCCCCACTCTAGGCTGGCTGCACCTCATGGGGGTCCTGCTGTGTCCCTGGCCGGTTTCCCAGGTGTGTTAGGTCGTGTGGGGGGCAGTTCTGGGGGCTGGCTGGGGGTATGGCAAGCTATTTTCCGCCGCTGTGCATTACCCACTCCTTTAAGGTCCAATTTCATCTTTTTTTTTTTTTTAAATAGAAATCATCAGCGAAAATGCTTTGGACAGGAGAGGAAGAACCTTCAGAAGCCAGTAGCCTGTGAGCCTGAGGGGCATCTTGTTACTGGGGGATCAGGAAGAGAGGAAAGAGGGAGGTGTGGGAAGCAGTGTGCACCCCTCTGCCCCCAGGGTCAGGTCCCACAGCTAAGGGAGTGAATCACCCCCTGCTGGCCCGAGGCAATGAGCGATGAATATCAGCTCTGTTGAAGGAGGGGCAGGGAGGCTTGTTCGACTTTGCAGGACCCGACAGTGCCGGGCACTGGGATATGCCCAGTGCTTCCCAAAGGAAGGCAGGCAGGGAGGCAGGAGGGCAGGAGGGCAGGAGGGAAGGCAGGAAGGAGGGTAGGAAGGCAGGAAGGCAGGAAGGAAGGAAGGAAGGAATGCAAATACTGCTTTTTGCCCTAGGACAGAAACCCTTGGGCTGGACGGAGACCCTTGGGCTGGACGGAGACCCTTGGGCTGTGCAGGCAGGGCTTGGGAAGCCCTCCAGTGGCTGGCAGAGCTGAAGTGGGCCTCTGCCCAGGGCTCTGGGCCCTCACCCTGGGCTTGCAGGCCACCACCTTCTCCTCCATGCCTGTCCTCCGGCTTGGCTGCCCAGCTCTGTGGCAACTGCTCGCTGCTCCAGACCCCCTCCCTGGCCTCCCCTGTCACACAGGACACAGGGCTCCCCCTTTGTCCCTGGGGCCCAGGACTCTGGTGGCAGAGGGTGGCGGGGAGCAGTCCCCCTCCTCTCCTGCAGGCCCGGCTACCCACTGCTGGGGGCTGTTGTCCAGAGCTCAGTGTTCTCCCAAACCAAGAGGACCAGAGGGGTGGGGCGGGACCTGGAGGGGTGACTGTGGCCGGGCCTGGGCTGCCTCCCCTGACTCCCACCTCTGCTCCTAAAGAGCCAGGAGCCGAGAGAAGCACTCCGGGTATGTCCCGGCCTCCTGACTCTGCTGCGCAGAGTCCAGGTGCAAACTCGCCCCGCCCTGTCTTTACCGGGACTCAGGAGCTCACGTTTCAGTCTCAAATAAGAATCCTGTATCTTACGGGGCCCATCTTTTGTGGTGAGACTTATTCTCACCGTCTGCCTGAAATCCGAGCCCCAGAGGCTGGTGGAAGCTGCTGGGTCCACGGCTCCCGAGGGAGGAGCTGGAGCGTGAACGCCGGCAGAACTTTGCCCATGTCTGAGATTGCTAGAACCTTCTTCCCCCTGCAGGCTTTTGTGCCTTCTACCCCTTTTGCCTCCCGGCCCTTTGTTTAGGGACTTCCTGCCAGTCCTCGGGTGACCCTTGGACACACGGGGTGGGCCCCCTACTGGGGCCGGGAGCCTTTTCTGCCTTCCCCAGCCTGCCCTACGTACCCTAGTCTGCCGAGTCCGGGGGCTTGTCACCGCTGTCCCCCATAACCACGCTCAGTGGCTCCCCCAGAGCAAGCACTCTATAATTTATTTACTTAATGAGCATTTCTGGATTTAGGGAGTAATGTGACTCAGCTGGTAAAGAATCTGCCTGCAGTGCAGGAGACCTGGGTTCGATCCCTGGGTTGGGAAGATCCCCGGTGAAGGGAAAGACTACCCACTCCAATATTCTGGCCTGGACAATTCCAGGGACTGTATAGTCCATGAGGTCGCAAAGACCTGGACACGACAGAGCGACTTTCACTTTCACACTTTGGCAGTAAAATCCTTACCCTCCAAAGGGCCGGTGTGCTTGGCTTTGGGGGCCTGTGACTTTCTGGGCAGCCAGAGCTGAAGAAGGGACTCTAGGGTAACTGGCATCCCCTGAGCCTCCTCAGCTCATAAGCAGACATGGGGTCTCATACCCCAGGGATGATCCCAAAGGCCCACGAGGTTTAAATCTTCTGCCCCACTCTGCTGGCTCCGCTCAGCCGTCAGGGCTCGTCCTTGGTCTGAGTTACCATTAGGGAATGGTCTGGTGCTCTGGAGGGCTGGAACTCCTTCTGATGGACATCTTGGGGCCACAGCTGGGTACCCCATGAAGGCCACCGCTCACCTGGGTCACAGCAAGCTCATCATCCTTTCAAACGCCGGGTCCCCAGCCTGGGTGTAGTTCCAAGCACAGCCCCTGACTTTTGCAGACTCCGTTCTGCCACAGGGCAGCTGAGGAGGCCTTCCTGCAGCCCACCTGCCCATGTCACAGGAGCAGATGGCTGGAGCATGCCCAGGTCCTGAAGGGACAGATGGCTCCCTTTTCTTTGTCCGCAGGATGCAACCCTCCTTGTCCGCTTGGTATTGAGGGTTCTCGTCTTCCTTTCCAGACTCACCTGCCCTTTTGCCTGCTGCTGCCACACGCCCGATGCCCCATCCATGTGAGAGTCCATCCTGTTCACTGTGCTCGAGTTCTCTTTGCATCTTTGCATCTTTCCCTCTCCTTGGAAATAAACTCTATCCTTCCTGGCCTGGAGAGAAAGCCTTCCATGTCAAGTCCTAGCACAGACGTCACCTCCTCCAGGAGGCCCTCTCTAGATGTCTCAGTGGATTTAAACCTCCCATCTTTCTCCTGTCTGTCGTCTGAGAAAGGACTGGCGGAGTACTGGCGGTCTGTGTGTCTCCTCAGAGGCCTCTGTCGTGGGGCCAGGGAGGTGGCAGGCACTTTGCCAGCTTCTCTTGCTCCGTCTCCCAACTGGCTTCTGGGTGGAGGGCTCCTGCCCGCCACCCTCTGTGACTGCTCATTTGTCCTTTGATGGTCAAGGCTGAGGGTGAGTCCCCCGTGGGCTCTTGTGTTCCAACTTCAGGTCTGCGGTACCCACAGTTCCGCAGGTGGTGGCCAGTCCAGTGGGAACTGAAGGGCGCTCATCTTGGCTGCTCAGGGTGGCCTCCATTGCTCACACGGGTTCTGAGTAGGAGTCCTAGTGGACTCACCAGGACAAGGGTCATGGAAAGCACACAAGCAGTGAGTCTAGTCTATCTTAAGTTCTCAAAAACCTGGAAACAAATTTGAAACATAAAGCCTTTCAAAGTGACTATTTGGCAGCAGTTTTCAGATAATTGTATAACATAAAAGAGTGGTTGGTGTAAAACTCAATGAGGATTCAGTAAAAGATTGAATAGTAACAGGTTTCTTTAAGTTGCATGGGTGTATGATTATCAAACCCTATAAAGAAATACTCAATTTGGTCATCTTATTACAGTAGAGTTTAAAATAAAGTGATTCTTGATACTTTATTTCCTAAAAGTGTAAGTCAAGGCTTTTTTTTTTTTTAAACTAACTTTTGTCTTTCAGAAAAAAAAGACCACAAATGAGTTCCAAGGCATTTATTAACTAATTAGCTTCATTATTTTATAATCACACCTTATAAGAGAGCTGAAAGTCGACAAGAGCCAGCACTTCGAAACCCAAACAGAAGAATTTAGCTCAACTGTCCCACCATTACTTTAAAATTAGCAATAGCATAAGGTCTGGCTGCAAAAAGCTGAGACGCTCACTGGCAAGAAGATCAGTCATTAGGGAAACATCTCGGCGAGGCTCCCGCAGCGGGGCAGCCGCACATAGCGGCTTGGCTTCCTCTTTCTGCGCTGCCAGGTGATGACAGCTGGGAACCCAGAGGGAACGTGATGGCCAGGGACACTCGGAAGGTCAAAGCAGTCTGATCTCATGGTCGCAGAGGCCTGCGTGTGCCGTGCTTTGGTCATATCCGGCTCTTTGTGACTGCATGGACTGTAGCCTGCCAGGCTCCTCTGTCCATGGGACTCCCCAGGCAAGAATCCTAGAGTGGGTTCCCATTTCCTCCTGTAGGGGATTGTCCTGACCCCGGAATCGAACCTGCGTCTCTTATGTCTTCTGTATTGGCAGAGGGTTCTTTACCACTAGTGCCACTTGGGAAGCTTCTTTAGAGGCCTCATTTCAGTCAGTTCAGTTCAGTCATTCAGTCGGGTCCAACTTTTTGCAACCCCACAGGCTGCAGCACACCAGGCTTCCCTGTTCGTTACCAACTCCCGGGCCTTGCTCAAACTCACGTCCATCGAGTCGGTGATTCCATCCTACCATCTCATCTTCCGTCATCCCCTTCTCCTCCTGCCTTCAATCTTTCCCAGCATCAGGGTCTTTTCCGATGAGTCAGTTCTTCCCATTAGGTGGCCAAAGTATTGGAGCTTCAGCTTTAGCATCAGTCCTTCCAGTGAATTTTCAGGACTGGTTTCCTTTAGGATGGACTGGTTTGATATCCTTGCAGTCCAAGGGACTCTCAAGAGTCTTCTCCAACACCACAGTTCAAAAGCATCAATTCTTCATCACTCAGCTTTCTTCACAGTCCAACTCTCACATCCATACATGACCACAGGAAAAACCATAGCTTTGACTAGATGGACCTTTGTCGGCAAAGTAATGTCTCTGCTTTTTTCTATGCTGTCTAGGTTGGTCATAGCTTCTCTTCCAAGGAGCAAGTGTCCTTTAATTTAAGAGGCCTAGGTGAAAGGAAACTGTTAACAGATGGGAAAGTGAGTGTAGAGGGCTTTATTTCATGTCAGTCTGCCTTAGGCCCCTGGACTTGGGACTGTCCCACAGGGAGGTTTGGTTTTACCTGTGACTCTGAGTGGCCATAAAGAAGTGTTGTTCTCGGGGCCAGTGGGAGGAGCATGGGGGAACGAGGTTAAACAGCGACGAGCGTCTTGACCCAGCTGCCCTCTGTCCACCAGCCCCAGGGGGGCCCTTTCGGTAGGAAGCTGAGAAGTGGCTGGAGCCCCAATGTGGGAGGAGGAAGGTGTGCCCAGTGCCTCCCTGGGTCTTGGCGGATGCTGCAGGGGTGAGGCTTCTGTTCTGGGGTAATGCCCCTGTGACCTGTGTCTCTGCAGACACCTGCCCCATAAGCGAGGGATAGTTCCTGTGCCTGCTGCCACCTCTCTTCCAGACCACCCTGACTCCAGATGGACCCCGTCCCCTGATGTACCACTAACCTGAGGTGTTGCCTGTGGTGGATGATTAGTGAAGATCCTGGGGGTCATTGTGAACGCTGGGGAAGTCATTCAGGCCAGAAAGCAACCTGAAAGATGACCTTAGACATCCTAGTCCTGGATTTTTGTCTGTTTCCATGTTGGTGCCTTTCTCCCTGGCTGACCTCTTTCCAAGTCCTTCCAAGACCCTCTTGGTCAGTTTCTGCTTCCGGAAGACCCTTCTCTGCCTCTTCTTTCCCCCGACTTCCCTGGCTGCCCCCAGGCCTCCCTCACTGCCTTGGGCAGATCCATGCAAGAGTCTCCCATTGGCTCTTAGCTGACCTTGCCCGGGGCTCCACCCTTTTCCTTCTTACGGACTATGGGACATGATCCAGACGTGTATCTGATGGACTTGGAGTGAGCTGCCCATGGCCCTAGTGGGGAGAGGCGGCCCTGGTAAAGCTGGCTTTCTTGTTCTCTTCCTTCTTTTTTGGTCTGCACTGCCTGTCTTGCGGAATCTCACTTCCCCAACCAAGGATGGAAATCAGGCCCTGGGCGGTGAAAGTGCAGAGTCCTAACCACTGTACCACCAGAGAATTCCCCTCCCTCCCTTTCTTCCTTCCTTTTTTTTTTTGGATTGGCAAGCAGTTTTCCTGAATAATAACTAGTGATGGCTAGTGAGGCACCTAGGGGCAGAGATCTGAGCTTCCCAGGTGTCAAAGTGGAAGAGAAACTGCCTGCCAGTGCAGGAGATGCAAGAGTGTGGGCTCGATCTCTGGGTCAGGAAGATCCCCAGAGGAGGAAATGGCCACCCACTCCAGTATTCTTGCTGGGAAAATCCCATGGACAGAGGAGCCTGATGGGCCACAGTCCATGGGGTTGCAAAGAGTCAGACACGACTGAGCACACAACAGGGGCAGAGCCAGCGATTAGAGAGGAGGTGAGGAAAATGCAAAGTAAAGAGCAGAGAGAGAGGCGAGGAGCCAGAAGGGGCAGGTCTGAGGACTGGTCGGCTCCATCCAGGGGTTCCGTCACTGTCCCTCCAGGCAGGCGTCCTGAAGGGCACGGAGGTAATGATTGGTTTGGAGCTGATTCTTGATTTGGGGGATATACTTGGTTTTGCACCACTGGGGCTGATGCTTGGTTTGGGGCTGGGCCGTCCAGCCTAGGTCTCAGGAAATTCGCTCCACGAGCCAATTTGCTTCCACCTTGTGGAGGCCCAGGCTTGTGAGAGCTCGGGCATTTGGTGGAGGATCAGGTCTGGAAGGGACAGTGGGAGTCACTGCTTATCAGAGATTCACCTCACACTGGACATGGCCCTGAGGCAGAGGGTTGCTTGCTGAAGCCGGAGTCTTCGTGGTTTCCTCTAATTTTTTTTCTTTTTTTTTTTTTTTACCAACATTGAATATTCTGGGTAACTGTCAAATTCGTGGTTTGGAAAGGAACAAAATGCAGAAGAGCTGTGACTGACCTTGGTGGAGGGGCAGCTCCTTGGACTAAGTGCTGGATGAGGGGGAGGAACGGATGCCCATGGGACCAGCACTTCTCTCCCGACTCCGTCCTCACCGGGTGGCCAGGTGGTGTCTCCCTGGCTCCGGACCCTGCTTAGCCCCATCCTGGGCCTGGGTTACACTGCTGAGGGTCCCGCCCTGTTGACCTGACTCCATGCAGAGCAAACTGGACTGTCTGCAGTGGTTTTTCCCACCCTGGGCTCCCTTATCTTGACCTCAACCAAGAGCAGGATAGTTTTCGAGTGAAATATTTCTCTTGAGCATCCCCTAGACTGGCAGAAAGTCAAGAAAGTTCCTTTGAAGACAGAGTGCACCCCCTTAATTTTCAGAGGAGGAGAATAAGGCCCAAAGTGGCCAAAAGCTAGAGAGTTAAGGGCAGCGCAGCGTCCTGACCCCCAGCCCGCGGCACGCTGGGCGCTGTGTTGATCACAACAGCGGTTGTATGAGACCTGGCCCTTTCAGTGGTCTTGTATTTCAGTTTGGAAACTGGTGGGAGAAGCGGAAGAACATAATGAAGCTCCCCTTTGAGAGTGCCCAACACAGCTTCTTTCATTCCTTCTTAAGTCCTTCTCACTCTCCAAGACCCGCCTCATGGTTGGCCGCTCCGTGGAGACTTGCCTGTGGCGTTCCGTGACCCGCCATGCTGACAGGCCATGACAGCTCTTAGATGTAAGACCTGTATGTTGGTCAAGCAGAGCTGGGGTTTAGGGGGACACTTCTTTGATGGGGGTGGAGACCATGATGACCTGTCCACTCCCCGACTTTTTAAAAAAATGTTATTTATTTTGGCTCCGCTGGGTGGCATGTGGGATCAGCATGACCAGGGTTTGAGCCCAGGCCTCTTGCATTAGGAGTGCTCCCTGAACTGAGAGTGCAGAGTCTTAGCCACTGAGCTACCAGGGAAGTTCCCCACTTCCCGAATTTTTAGAAAATTGTTTATTTTATTTTTGGCTGTGCTGGGTTTTTGTGCTCCCTGTGGGCTCTCTCTAGATTCAGTGAGTGGGGCTTCTCCCTAGCTGCGGTGCACAAGCTGCTCATCGCGGTGGCTTCTCTTGCTGCCGAACACGGACTCAGGACTTGCGGTGCGTGGATTTAGTAGCCCTGCGGCATGTGGAATTTTCCTGGACCAGGGACTGAACCCGTGTCCCCTGCATAAGCAGGTAGATTCTTAGCCACTGCACCACCAGGGAAGTCCCACTCTCCGACGTTTTGCCCAAACACAGGCACATCCTTTCAGCCCTGATGCGTGACGGGAGTCCCTGTGGAGTCTTCACGGATGGAGACAGGGATGCTGGCTGTCTAGCAAGAAAGGGCTGTTGCGCCCTGGCTAGTCCCCCGTTCAGCCTGTCCACAGTGTGGCCGGTTCACATTCTCAGTTCCTGATTTCCTCCCTGGATTCAGGATGGCCCCGACTTGTGGGCAGGTGCATCTGGGCCTTATTCTTCCTCGGCTCTGCGCTGCTCATGTGCAGCTGGTAATTCGTGGGGCGTGTTCACCCCTTCTTCAGCAGCAGAGACTCCCGTGACTGTCGGGCCTCTGGTTCCAGGCCCTCCCCACCCTCTCTCCCCACAAGGTCCATTTCTCCCGTGGGACCAGGGGTCTGTGTGAATTACAGCTTGGGAGCGAGGTAAACTTGAGTTAGAAGCAACCTCCTTTCAGAGCCACCCGTGTGCTACCTGGTTACCTGAGATTCTGGTCTCACCTGCCACCCCCATGCCCAGATGGTGGCTCCAGATGACTCTTGAATGGACTGAACTTTCACTTCTTGCTGGGAAGACAGCTGGGGTGGAAGCTTTCTGGGCAGATGGTGCATTCTTTTACTCTAAAGGAGAGCGTGAAAGGGGGCTTCTGTGGTTACAGCAATGCTCAATCATTTCCTGAATCTTTTTAGACACAAGGTGTCCCACATAGCAGAGGAATCTGCAGCTGGAATCTGAGCCTGGCAGGGTCCCATGTGTCCCCCAGCTCCTCAGATGGGGCCAGTCTGATGGCAATTCACCTGAAGTCACACTCTGATGCATGATGGCACCTGCACGGTTGTGTGGGGTCACTGGAATTGCAGCCCTGGAGGCTCTGTGAGGGCACCTGGGGAGGAGATGTGCGGAACAACAGCCCCTGAGGACTGCCAGGGGCTAGAGGAGTCTCAGCTGTGCAGGCTGCTGTAACAGAAACACCACAGATGGGGTGGCCTGTGAGCAACAGAAACTTATTTCTCACACTTGTGGAGACAGACAAGTCCAGCGTTGTCTGGTGCTGGCAGATCTTCCTGTCGAGTTCTGCCTCCTGGTTCACTGGTGGCCATCCTCACACGTATGAAGAGGTGAAGGAGGTCTTGGAGCCTCTTTCACAAGGGCACTAACTCCACTCACAAAGGCGCCACCCTCGTGATCTGATCGCCTCCCACAGCCCCCACACCCTAATACCATCACCTTGGGGATTAGGTTTCCATATATGAATTTTGGGGACACAAATATTCAGTTCCAGCAGAATGGACTAACCGGAGCAGGAAGTCTAGTTAGAACAACTGGTGCACCCTATAGGGACCAGAGAGATACCTGCTTCTCCATCAGGAAGGAAGAAGTGTTCGTCTCTCAGTTGTATCTGACTCTTTGTGACCCCCTGGACTGTAGCCTGCCAGGCTCCTCTGTCCATGGGATTCTCCAGGCAAAAATACTGGAGTGGGTTGCCATGCTCTCCTCCAGGGGATCTTCCCAACCCAGGGATCAAACCTGGGTCTCCTGCATTCCAGATTCTTTACCCTCTGAGCCACCAGGGAAGCCCAGAGGAGGAAAAAAGAGTACCAGGGATGAACTATCAATAATGGATTTGTTCTTGTCCTATTTTTTTGGTAAATCTTTTTTTTGGGGGGTAAATTTAAAATATTTGAAGTTTAGTTGACTTACAGTGCTATGTTAGTTTCAGGTATATAACAAAGTGTTCAGTTTCTGAGTTGTGTCCCCATGGACTGCAGCACGCCAGGCTTCCCTGTCCTTCACTATTTCTGGGAGTTTGTTCAAATTCATGTCTACAGAGTCGGTAATGCTATCTAACCAACTCATTCTCTGTAGCCCTCTTCTCCTTTGGCCTTCAATCTTTCCCAGCATCAGAGTCTTTTGCAATGAGTTGGCTCTTTGCATCAGGTGGCCAAAGTATACTTATATCAATATGTATATATACACACGTTTTCCAGTTCTTTTCTATATTATTATAAAATATTGACTATAGCTCCTCATGCTCTACAGTAGGTCTTTATTGCATTTTATATGTAGTAGTGTGTATCTGTTAATCCCAAAGTCTTAATTTATCTCCCCCCGTCCCACTTTCCCTGTTGGTAACCACAAGTTTGTTTTCTATGTCTGTGGGTCTATTTAAAGCAGAATTTAAAAGCCCATATTAAGGGTTAACAGTTATGAAACAGACCTGATATAAGCCAAGTTATTCTGGGGATCCGTCTTACTGGCTGCTGTGCTGGAGAAGGTGGCATTTTTCACCGTTGGCAAAATAAAGTAGAAACGTGTGTTAGTCTTGCCTTCCTAACACAACTATATATTCCCCTGATGGTGGAGCTTCGATTGGAGTTGAAATGAAGTGGGAGGCCATCTGAGAAAGTGTCCTAGCGGAGGAGGCCCCAAAGGCCATGGCAGACCTGGGTGTCTCACATCCCACATCCCTTGCCCCTAACGATAGGAAGGAGAAATAGATGTTTTCATGTGGTGCATTTTTGTGACTGTCGCTTGTCGCTAAGTGGCATAGGCTGAGTGGCTGATTGAAAACGCGGAGCTGCGTGGGGCCAGCAGGTCAGAGCCAGAGGACTCTTTGGAGAGCATTGGTTCCATCCATTCATGACAGAGACAATCAGCTGAGGTCCCGGGAGAACCCGCAGCCTGTCAAGTTCAGACAGGGAATCAGTGCAGGTCTGGGACACGGGGCTCCTGGCCTCCCCACCCCTCTGGCTGCCCAGCCCATGACCCTGCCAACCCCTGAAACACACTCTTGTGAAACCCAGCTGCTCTTTGGCATGAAGGTAACACACTAGACACTTGATGGACGGCCTGTGCGTGGAGGTCTTTCTCTGGGATCAGGAAAGCATTGGGCCCCTCCCACCCACTCCTCCTGGAGGTGTCCCCATCTAAGGAGAGAGGGCTGTGGACCTTGTTAGGACCGAAATCTGCCTGGATAACCAGCAACTTTCCCCCTCTCTATTGTCGCCCAGACCCTTTCTGAAACATGAGGCCTCTTAAAGAGAAACAATCACAACCACGTTACCACCCTGAAAATAAAAAATTTATTGATATAATAAATGTCTGATTAGTAGTTAACTTTTTCAGTTTTTATACACATTTGCAAAAAATTATTTGAATCAGAAGCCAAATAAGGCCTACACATTGCAATTGATGGGGTTCTTCAGTCCCTTTTAATCTACAGGATCATCTTCCATATTTTTCCCTCACTTTTTGGTTTTGATTGAAGGATCCAGGTTGTTCATATTTTGGAAGTTTCTACGACTGGGTTTTGCTGATTTTGCTGATTTAGCCCTTGTGAACGAAGGTGATCAATAACGTAGGGTAACCCATCGAGCCAGTTTGCTCTGTGCTCAAATCCGGAAGTCCTTAGCAAATCAGACTGGCCACTCAACATTTTTTCCCGTCATTTATATTTTCTTACTGTAAGTTGGTAATTAAGTTATACCATTTATCAGATTCATTTAAGTTTTTGACAGGATTCTTCCCTATTAGTGGTGTGTTATTCCAACAGCAGGCACATAAATAGCTGTTTGCCTCTCATTTTGTGATATTAGGGCCTTTCATGGCCAACGCTTACATCCATTCATTCATCACAGGTTGCAAAACGGTGATGAGCTCATTTTACCTTCCCTTTCCGTTTATTAGCTGGACTTCTTTTATTAGAGACACACTTAGCAACTCTTTGGTTACCCAGAGCTACAGTTCACAGATTGAAGGCTCTATCAACACTTGATTCTTTCTCTTTCTTTGCTGTCTTTTCAAAATATGGCTCCTTGGCATGCCCCCAAAGGGATGAATGGTTTCCTTTAGGGGCGTTATAAACTCATGGACACACAAAAAGCTTCAGTCTTTTGTAGCTATTATTCTTATCGATGTTTACATGTTACCCTCTTTGGCCAGTGGGAACTTCTTCAGGCTGGTTCCTGAGTTATTTTGACATAACCCTAGTAGTCTTGATAGTTTGCTTGTTTTACAATTTGACAAGATGTTCCAAACCAATTACTTAGTATACTCCTGTCCTGGTCTTGGGAATAGCCATTTCTCTAACGAATCCTGGTTCTTTTTAATGGAAAGTGTATTTACAGACAGAGATGCTCATTGCTACTAACCTGGTTGTTTTTTCTAGGTCCTTTCAGTGGCCATAGCTAGGAAACATGTATTACTTTTAAGAGACAAAATGTATAGTGTGTTCATACTGATGTTACTAATTCAAATTCAGAGCTGCAGAGTTTTACTTGAACCGCATTGACCGTACATCTTTATCTTTTTCTCACTCTGAAAATCCTGACTCTAAATGGTACCAGCGTAATTACTCCTTTGCTTTATGCCACGACCAGCACACACACAACAGTCTCTGAGTAACAATCTGAACCTACACTACTGATAACAATATGATTACAGGAAGCAGCGATATTTTTGAGGTTCTTTTTGTCCTTAGACTGTAACCCACTAGGGATATATAGTCAAATTACTGTGTTTAAGTTAGTGGGAATAATTCCTTCTTGGGTGTTTATATTACCAACCAGTGGTTATGTTACATAATTATGGTTCATTTGTATAATCCCCCTTTCATTTTTAGGGCTTGCTTTTTAAGTTTAATTCCGAGGTTGAATTTTCAAAGCAAGGTACATTCAAAGACATCTAGGTTCTCTTCTCATCCCCTCTATCCTGTCTCCGTTTTCCTCTTTTGCTACCTTAAGGTATTTTTGTGCATACTTCCATATTTTTTAAAATAAGCAAATGTCTGTTCATCTGTATTTATCTATCTGGTTCCTTTTTTAAATAAAATGAATGAAAACAGTCTTGGCGTATTTTTCTCTTCCTTGCTTTTTCACTTGCCATCTGGAAAGCATCCATGTTTGTATGTAGAAATATCCCTCACTCCTTTTCATGGCTATGTATGGCCTCCATCATGCAGATATGCTAATACTTAGTTTACCTAACGAGTCTCTTACTGATTGCCATTGTCTTCTAGTCCTTTGCTATTATTATAAAGTTGTGCTCCAATAAATCTTTGGGCATGTATTTTTCACATATCTGCTAATTAATGTAATATATCTTTGGGATAAATTCCCATATTTGCTGGGTCCAAAGGTCAGTGCATATGTAATTTTGTAAGACAATACTAAATTTCCCACCAGCAATTTAGGATGCTTCTTTCCCTTATGTTGGCAACAGAGCATGGAGTCACACGTTTGGCCTTATGCCCAATTTGATAGGTTAACAAATTGTACCTCGGTGTATTTTTAATTTGTACCTTCCTGTCACAAGTTGCATTCCCTGAGAGCAGACTCTGAGACTGACTAGCCCGCAAGGCGTTTTTTAAAGAGCAGTCTTTGGACGATCACTTGGGGAAGGAGCAAGATTGGGCAGAGGGACAAGTAGAGTCGTCTCGACATCTGAATAGGCTGAGCCCGCAGTGGGCCGTGGAGCGGGGAAGGCTCTTCAGAGATGCTCTGAGTCGGGATGATTGGCTGGGCTGCTCATCCTCCACGTTTCGTCTGTCGTAGGATGTGGGCTGCTCTGGGAGGAGGCGTGACCTTGGGCCAGGCAGTTTTCTTCTGCTGAGATGAGCCTGCATGAGTGCCGACAGCTGAGGGCCATCTCCTCGTGGCGCTTGCAGTAGGTGGGGGCGGGGATGAAACCTCTCCTTTCTGAAGGACAGTGGGTGGCATGTCACAGCACCCACTTTGTCTCTCAATTTATCTATCAGATCCGCCTCAGTGATTTTCTCTCTCTCAAGTTTTCTGCATGCAGTCTTATTTCTCTCTCTCTCGTCTATTTGTTTAGTTGATCTGTCTCAGTTTGAGATAGGTGTACTAAATAGTTTTGGATTCTAAAAACGCGTTTCTATGTATTTCTCTTGTCATCTCTTGCAGTTTCTGCTTCGTGAAAGCTGTTGCTCAGTCACTGCAGGCATACACAGTATACTGTTAAAACTTCCTCGCGCCCTGCAGACTTCAGGATTATGCGGCGTCCTGCTTTGTTTCACTCAGCACTCTTTGGCCTGAACTCTACCTTGCTGGGTATGTAGCCCACCAGGCTCCTCTGTCTGGGATTCTCCAGGCAAGAATCCTGGAGTGGGTTACCATTTCCTCCTCCAGGGGATCTTCCCGACCCAGGGATCGAACCTGCGTCTCCTGCATTGGCAGGGGGATTCTTTGCCACTGAGCCACCTGTTTATGATGCATGTGAGTGGTATTATATGCTATTTCTCTGTCTGACTTACTTCACTTAGTACGGCAGTCTCTTGGTTCATTCATGTTGCTGTGAATGGCATTATTTCGTTCTTTCTTTTCTTTATGGCTGAGTAATCCGTTGTATGTATGCACCATGCCTTCTTTATCCATCCATCTTTGGGTGGGCCCTTCAGTTGCTTCCATATATTCATTACTGTGAACAGTGCTGTTATGAACATTGGAGTGTGTGTATATATATATTTTGGCTTCCCTAGTGGCTCAGCTGGTAAAGAGTCCACCAGCAATGTGGGAGACCTGGGTTCAATCCCTGGGTATTTTTTATTTTTGAATTATGAAAATGAAACAAATTTACAAGAGACTTGGAAAATATAGATCAAAGTTACATATAGCTCCACTATATTTTGCAATTGGAGAAGGCAATAGCACCCCACTCCACTACTCTTGCCTGGAAAATGCCATGGATGGAGGAGCCTGGTAGGCTGCAGTCCATGGGGTCGCTGAGAGTTGGACACAACTCAGTGACTTCACTTTCACTTTTCACTTTCATGCATTGGAGAGGAAATGGCAACCCACTCCAGTGTTCTTGCCTGGAGAATCCCAGGAACGGCGGAGCCTTGTGGGCTGCCGTCTATGGGGTCGCACAGAGTCGGTCACAACTGAAGCGACTTAGCAGCAGCAGCATATTGCAATTATTATTAAGTAGATGAATTAAGATTTTTAGTTGGAGTTTTAATATTAAACTCTCAAAAATTAATAGAATGAATATACAGAGAAGTAGAAGGATACAGTAGGCCTGAAAAGCACTGTGAACCAATTCAATATAATTAAGATTTACACAGTTTTCACGCAATAGTAGAGTACAAATTCTATTCAAGTTTCCATAGACTATAAACTAGGAGACACTGGAACATACTCAGGGACATAACTCCCGATACAAAAATTTCATGGTCTGAAGGTATTGAAATCATACAGAGTCTGTTCTCTTATCATTGTGGTGTTATGTTAGAGATCAATATCAAAAGTTATTTGTAAACAACCCACAAATTTTCAAGTGTGATGTGACATTTACCTAGAGACATCTTTAGCTTAGGCAATGAAAACTGCTAAAGTTGGAAGACTGGGAACAAAAAAAAAAAAGAGAGTGATTGCAGAGAAGAAAGTATTTAAATGAGAAATTAATATCAAAGTGAAAAATTAAAGCTAATATCAAAGATACTTTAAAAATTCCATATATTTGGAAATTAAATGTTCACTTTTAAATGAGGGGTGCATGTATCTTTTTAAATGATAGTTTTATCCAGATATATGCCCAGGAGTGGGATTTCTGGATCGTAGGACAACTCTGTTTTTAGTTTTTTAAGGACTTTCCATACTGTTCTCCATAGTTTGCCTATTTCATGTCACTTTCCTTCGAGGAGCCGGTGAATTCTTCTTGCTCCCCTGAGTCTCCCGCAGTGTGTAATTTGAAGTCCAACGTGTTCACTTCCTATCAGGCAATTAGCAAGCTGGTCCTGCTTTTATGTACCTTTCCCACTCTTTCTCTCCCTCATCTGTGAGTACTGTGTTATACCCACAACGTCAGGGCACAGCCATTGCCTTCCCAGGAATGCCCCTTATTACTGTCAGTTAGTCTTGGCGCCAGGCTTGCTGTCCGACCCTCTCAACTCCTTTCAGTCAGTGTTGTTTGAAGCTTACTCTCGGGTCGATCCTTAGTAAGAGCTCATGAGAATACAAGCCTCCTGAACTCCTGACTGTTTACAGCAATCTATCTTTGGTCTTGACACTTACAGGTTGGCTTGGCTCCTGTTTTCTTTCCTTGCATAGCAAATATTCTGTTCCATTGCTTTCTGGCCTATGGTATGGCTGCTGAGAAGTCTAACTGCAATCTGATAATTTTTCTTTCTTTCTTTCTTTTTTTTTTTTTGACTGCACTGGGTTTCCTTTGCTGTGCCTGGGCTCCTCATTGTGAGTCAGTTGCTGTCTGGCATGTGGGAATCTTAGCTCCCCATCCGGGAATTGAACCCACATCCCGTGCATTGGAAGGTGGATTCCTCACCACTGCACCACCAGGAAGTCCCTGACACGTTTTCCTTTATAAGTGGCTTGGACTATGTAACCAACGTCCAGGGGTATTTTGCTTCCTGAAAGTTCGATGGCTCCCCTAGCATATATCTCGACTGTGGACGGTCTTGGGTGGACGGGGTGCCCATGAGGTGCAGTTTCAAGTATTTTTGCTTCAGGAAACATGTTCTGAACTTTAATTTTGAGTATTATCCTGTTTTATAGCTTTGATTTTCTTCTGAAGGTTTCCTAATACATGAAGATTTGACTTTTGCCTATCTCCTGCCACTTTCTCTGGAAATCTTTTCATTTCCTTACTCTTTCCTTTTGACTAAAATGTTTCCCCTTTTCATCTGTTTCACTTAAGACATTGTCCTTTGCATGTATTTGCATTTGTGATGCTGGCTTAGTCCTCATTTGATAGTCATTTTTACTTCATACCTAACCTCCTTCCCCTTTTATTCCACATTATTATTTTTTTGACTTTTTTTTTTTTTAAGCTGTGCTGTATGGCGTGTTCCCCGACCAGGATTTGAACCCATGCCCTCTGCGTTGGAAGTCTGGAGTCTTAATCCCTGGACCGCCAGGGAAGGGCCCACGCCATCCTTCTCTTTAATCGCCTCCTTTCTGAGCTTTTCTAATTCTGAATTCGTGATGTTCTTTCATACTCTTAACATTTTATTATCATTTTTAGCCCATTTTGAATACGAAGTGACCCGTTTTCGTCTGTGTCTGGCCATGCCAGTCTGCTGTGTCTTCATGGGCTGTGGTGGTCTCACATTACCTCTCATCTCCTTTTCCTCAGATGAACTTACTGTGATATCTGAAAGAAATTTTTTCAGTTGCTCGTGTTTAAGTAAAATAGTTTTGTGTACTTCTGGAGAAGAAGCTTGGGCTGAGAGCTCTTGTGTCTCCTACTTGCTATGCAGTTTTATAAAGTGTGGCTTGCTAGGCTCTGATGTCTCATGCCTTCCTCACTATTCACTGGGCCTTCTCTTCCCTCTGCCCCCATGGGCTTGACCTCGTCAGCTCAAACTCTTTCCACAGCAGTTTTCTGCTTAATGCGGGGTCTAGGTTTGCAGGGGGCTCTGGTGTTAACTGTGTGAGTTCACACCTCGGGCACGTCTGGCATGCTGTGGCTCCTCTTCTCACCTGCGACTTGGAGCCTTCAAGAACCCCCTCTCAGTTTCGGTCATTTTCCTCAGATGGGCCACAGTTCAGTCCAGTTCAGTTGCTCAGTCGTGTCCGACTCTTTGTGACCTCATGAACCACAGCACACCAGTCCTCCATGTCCATCACCAACTCCCGGAGTCCACCCAAACTCATGTCAATAGAGTCGGTGATGCCATCCAACCACCTCATCCTCTGTTGTCCCCTTCTTCTGCTGCCCTCAATGTTTCCCAGCATCAGGGTCTTTTCCAGTGAGTCAGCTTTTCACATCAGGTGGCCAAAGCATTGGAGTTTCAGCTTCAGCATCAGTCCTTCCAATGAATATTCAGCACTGATTTCCTTTAGGATGAACTGGTTGGATCTCCTTGCAGTCCAAGGGACTCTCAAGAGTCTTCTCCAACACCACAGTTCAAAAGCATCAATTCTTCAGTGCTCAGTTTTCTTTATAGTCCAACTCTCACATCCATACATGTCCACTGGAAAACCATAGCCTTGACTAGACGGACCACAGTGAGTACCTAGAAAAGTATCAGGTAAATTGTGTGTGTGTCTTTTTGCTGCACTGTGAGGCTACGTGGGATCTTAGTTACCTAACCAGGAACTGAACCCAGTCCTCTGCAGTGGAAGTGCAGAGTCCTAACTGCTGCTTTTAGGGACGCCCCTAAATTGCGTTTTGTGATTCTCAGGACCCGCAGGGAGAGGACCAGCCGGTTTTCCTCAGCATCCGCCTGCACACGCGTTCATCTCGTGCTGCCCTGCAGCTGCTAGCCGTTTGGCTTTAGACACTCACACGCTGGGTGTGTGGAGACCTTGTCAGCACTTTGCCGCAGATATTGTCCACCAAGCTTTGGTTTTGTTACTCCAGTTCTGTCCTCTTTTTATGTGGAGACTTGGGGCTTCCCTGGTGGCTCAGACAGTAAAGAATCTGCCCACAATGCAGGAAACCTGGGTTCAGTCTTTGGGTCGGGAAGATCCCCTGGAGAAGGGAATGGCAACCCACTCCAGCATTCTTGTCTGGAAAATTCCATGGATGGAACTTGGTGGGCTACAGTCCACAGGGTTGCAAAGAGTATGACTGAGGGGCTAACACGAACAGGTTGGGGATGTTCAAAATATATAGGCTGTTAATGTTCATCGCCTACCCGTTTTATTTTATTTTATGACTTCCCTGGTGGCTCAGATGGTAAAAGCGTCTGCCTGCAGTGTGGGAGACCCGAGTTCGATCCCTGGGTTGGGAAGATCCTCTGGAGAAGGAAATGGCAACCCACTCCCGTACTCTTGCCTGGGAAATCCCATGGATGGAGAAACCTGGTAGGCTACAGTCCATGGGGTCACAAAGAGTCGGACACGACTGAGTGACTTCACCCTTTTAATTAGTTGAAATTATTAAGAAATTTTAAATAACCTGGTGAAGAGCTAATCAGTCACTGTATCCTGTGTGTCAGAAATGTCCTCTCCAGGGCAATGTGTCTAAAAGGACACACACTGAACACAGGTTACAAAGATTAGGGGTTGTGTTAACTTTTCTGGAGCTGCTGTAACAAAGCACCCTAAGCCAGGTGGCTTGAAGCAACAGAAATTTATTCTCTCACATTCTGGAGGCCGGAAGTCCACAGGTGCTGGCAGGGCAGGCTCCCTGTGAAGGGTCTCTTGTTTCTTCTCCTGGCTGTAGTGGTGACCGGCGGTCTTTGGCTCGTGGCTGCATAGCTCCTATTTCTGTCTCTATCTTCACATGGCGTTCTGTCTCTGTCTCTTCTCCTGAGGTCACCAGTCACTGGATTAGCGCCCAAGCTTCAATACTTTGGCCACCTGATGTGAAGAGTCAATTCACTGGAAAAGACCCTGATGCTGGGAAGGACTGAAGGCAGGAGGAGAGGACAACAGAAGTTGAGATTCTTGGATGGCATCACCGACTGAGTGGACATGAGTCTGAGCAAAGTCTGGGAGATGGTGAAGGACAGGGAGGCCTGGCGTGCTCCCATCCATGGGGTTGCAAAGAATTGGACGTGACTGAGTGAGTGAATAGCAACAAACCCAAGATGGGGCTTCTGTGGTGGATCAGTGATAAAGAATCTGCCTGCCAAGCAGGACACGCCAGTTCGATCCCTGGGTCAAGAAGAACCCCTGGAGAGGGAAATGGCAACTCTCTCCAGCAGTCTTGCGTGTGAAATCCTATGGACAGAGGAGCCTGGCAGTCTACAGTCCACAAGGTCACAAGGAGTCAGAAACAACTTAGTGACTAAACAACAACAAATCCAATTTATGACCTCATCTTACAATTGTATCTGCAAAGACCTCATTTCTAATTAAGCCACTTTCCCAGGCATGGGGTGGACATGGACTTTGGGAGACATTATTCAACTCAGTACAAGGGTCATAAGCTAAATACATGTATAATAGGAGGATTTCCTGGATAAAGAGAAAGAAAAATGTTTCCTGCAGAGTGGAGTGAGAAGATTTAAGCTCTTTCCATCTCCTCATCAAGCAAAAGCATGTGCCTCACGACTCAGCTGAGGCCTGGGGGTCAAGAGCCCCCAGGTCGGCTCTGGGTTCCTCCTGAGTTTCCACTGTGCCCGTGGAGGTCTCCTCTGGGCTAATCGCCACGTGGACCTTGCACGAGGCTGGGGGCCTAATTCCCTGCGGTCCTTTCGGGAGGAAAGGACGTCAAACAGAAGCTGTCAAAGAGAAGCCTTCTATCTCTGGACCCAGTAGGTGGGAAGCCAAAAGAACTGCTCCGTGCTTCCCATTCTGGCCATTGAATCCCGATAATTGAGCTTCTTTTTTAAAAGCCCCAAACCCTCACACATGCAGAGAAGGAAGCAAGGAGTCAGAATAGGTGCCAAGAGCTATAAATTTTCCCTGTCTGTCTGGGGCCATTATTCCTTTGCCTACAGGCACTCTCTTGGCAGCTCAGAGTAAATCAGTCAGGTTCACCAGTCCAGGTGGAGGCACTGGTTATTGAATTAATTGGATGTACATAGTTCAGTGTCCTAGCTCTTGCACGGGGGTGTCTGCCAAATCCCCAGCAGTCTAGAAATATCCCAAAGAACTTTTCTGATTTATAAATAGAATTGCTATAAGCATCCCTCCCTTGTTCACCTCAAGGCCTATCTCTCCTCAGTCTGTTTTAACAACAATAACAACTCCATCCCAACCCAACATTTCTGGGTGGTTTTCTGTGTCTTTGGAACATTTACAGCTGCTTCACAATGAATGTGGGAGAAGTCTCCCAGCTTGTTGACATGGCCTCATGCCAGGTATTTGTACCTTTGCCTTTATGCATTATTTTGATTTGAGGAGTTTTCCGGGAACTTTAACTCTAGGGTACATCATCCGTTGGGTAGCCTTCAGTTCAGTTCAGTTCAGTTCAGTCGCTCAGTCATGTCCGACTCTTTGCGACCCCATGAATCGCAGCACGCCAGGCCTCCTTGTCCATCACCAACTCCTGGAGTTCACTCAGACTCACGTCCATTGAGTCCATGATGCCATCCAGCCATCTCATCCTCTGTCGTCCCCTTCTCCTCCTGCTCCCAATCCCTCCCAGCATCAAAGTCTTTTCCAATGAGTTAACTCTTCGCATGAGGTGGCCAAAGTACTGGAGTTTCAGCTTTAGCATCATTCCTTCCAAAGAAATCCCAGGGCTGATCTCCTTCAGAATGGACTGGTTGGATCTCCTTGCAGTCCAAGGGACTCTCAAGAGTCTTCTCCAACACCACAGTTCAAAAACATCAATTCTTCAGTGCCCAGCCTTCTTCACAGTCCAACTTTCACATCCATACATGATCACGGGAAAAACCATAGCCTTGACTAGATGGACCTTAGTCAGCAAAGAAACGTCTCTGCTTTTGAATATGCTATCTAGGTTGGTCATAACTTTTCTTCCAAGGAGTAAGAGTCTTTTAATTTCATGGCTGCACTCACCATCTGCAGTGATTTTGGAGCCCCCAAAAATAGTCTGACACTGTTTCCACTGTTTCCTCATCTATTTCCCATGAAGTGATGGGATCAGATGCCATGATCTTAATTTTCTGAATGTTGAGCTTTAAGCCAAGTTTTTCACTCTCCACTTTCACTTTCATCAAAAGGCTTTTTAGCTCCTCTTCACTTTCTGCCCTAAGGGTGGTGTCATCTGCATATCTGAGGTTATTGATATTTCTCCCGGCAATCTTGATTCCAGCTTGTGTTTCTTCTAGTCCAGCGTTTTTCATGACGTACTCTGCATATAATTTAAATAAGCAAGGTGACAATATACAGCCTTGATGTACTCCTTTTCCTATTTGAAACCAGTCTGTTGTTCCATGTCCAGCTCGAGCAGTTGCTTAGCCTTAGCAGTCTGTTCTCCAGATTTCAGTTACCCAGTTTGTCCCTCACTAACCATCACCATTCTCATCAGTCTTCTATTCAGTATCTAGTCACATTCTACCAACATCCCAGCAACCTCAGCAACAAATCTACCTCTTGGTTCCAACATCATCAGCCAGTCATCACTCATCCTCAAACTATTGCCCCTCGAAACCCTATGTCAGATGCTGCATGAACTTCCGTTTACTCTTTTTTTAAAAACAATTATTTGTTTATGTATTGGCTGTGCTGGGTCTTCGCTGCTGTGCGCGGGCTTTCTCTAGTTTCGCCGAGCGGAGGCTACTCTCTGATTGCGGTATGAGAGCTTCTCGTTGAGGTGGCTCCTCTTGTTGAGAGCACAGGCTTTAGGGCGTGTGGGATTTAGTAGCTGTGGCTCGCCGGGTCTATGCTCAGTGGCTGTGGCACATGGGCCTCGTTGCCCCGCTGCGTGTGGCATCTTCCCAGACCAGGGACTGGACCTGTGTCCCCCTGCAGTGGGCCACCCGGGAAATCCTTCCTTTACTCCTCTATGGAGCATCTTCTTGGGACACTGGTGGATGGTGCTTTCGGCTCATTTGGGCACTTGCATCAGTCACTGCATGTATATTTCTCCTCTCCCTCTGTTAACTAGAACTGTCTAACGAGTTTTCCTTCTATTCCTGTCAGGAGACTTAAGTTGCAGATGAAAGGAGCAGCTCTAGCTATGTCAGTCGCAAAGGGACTCCAATACCCAGAATCAGTTCAGTTCAGTACAGTCGCTCAGTTGTGTCCGACTCTTTGTGACCCCATGGATGGCAGCATGCCAGGCCTCCCTGTCCATCACCAACTCCTAGAGCTTACTCAAACTCTTGTCCATTGAGTCGGTGATGCCATCCAACCATCTCATGGACCACAGCCTTGTCTAACTCAATGAAACTATGAGCCATGCCATGTAGGGCCATGTAGGGCCATGTAGGGCCACTCAAGATGGTGGAGAGTTTTGACAAAACGTGGTCCACTGGAGAAGGGAATGGCCTGCATTGCAGGTGGATTCTTTTACCTCTGAGACACTGGGGTAGTGTGTTTCAACAATGCCTCAGCTATAATATCAGGAAAGGGAGTTCTCACACTTTTGGACTCAGGCCAGGATTGGGGGCATCACCTATGAGATGTGGGAGGCCACCTGAAGGAAAGACAATTCTAAATGAGATATCTAGATATCTCAGAGAAATGAAGGTGCTAAGAGGAAAGTTATAGAAATGAAAAATGGTGGGAAGCAATCAGGGCTAGTGCTAAATATAAATTCTTACTCGTGGAATATTCCATCATATCAATACAAAATGAAAATCCCCTCCACTGTATCCAGGTGGAAGGGCCTCTGACCAGGAATGGGGCATGTTCTCCTTTATTGTGTACATGCGTACACAGTCTGGCTCTTTGCAACCCCAGAGACTGTAGCCCGCCAGGCCCCTCTGTCCATGGGATTTTCCAGGCAAGAATACTGCAGTGGGTTGCCATTTACTTCTCCAGGGGACCTTCCCAACCCAGGGATCGAACCTGCATCTCTTGTGTCTCCTGCATCAGCAGGCAGGTTCTTTACCAGCTGAGCCATCAGGGAAGCCTGTTCTCCTTAATTAGACAATACCTATTATTCGATGAAAACAGTCTTCTTGTAACTTCCATCCACTGGTTCTATTTTTCCTATGTATGATATATGATTCTATTATTATTATGTGTTGTTTTAACTACTAATAAATATTTTTAACTATCAGTTAAGTTCAATCACTCAGTTGTGTCGGACTCTTTGTGACCCCATGGACTGCAGCACACCAGGCCTCCCTGTCCACCACCAACTTCCAAAGCTTGTTCAAACTCATGTACATTGAGTTGATTATACCATCCAATCATCTCATCCTCTGTCATCCCCCTCTCCTCCCACCTTCAGTCTTTCCCAGCATCAGCGTCTTTTCAGATGAGTAAGTTCTTTGCATCAGGTGGCCAAAGCATTGGAGTTTCAGCTTCAGCCTCAGGCCTTCCAATGAATATTCAGGAATTATTTCCTTTAAGACAGACTGGCTGGATCTCCTTGCAGTCCAAGGGACTCTCGAGAATCTTCTCCAACACCACAATTCAAAAGCATCAATTCTTCAGCGCTCAGCTTTCTTTGTAGTGCAACTCTCACATCCATACATGACTACTGGAAAAACCATAGCTTTGACTAGATGGACCATTATTGGCAAAATAATATCTCTGCTTTTTAATGTGCTGTCCAGGTTGGTGATAGCTTTTCTTCCAAGGAGCAAGCGTCTTTTAATTTCATGGCTGCAATCGCCATCTGCCGTGATTTTGGAGCCCCCAAAAGTAAAGTCTCTCACTGTTTCCATTGTTTCCCATCTATTTGCCATGAAGTGATGGGACCAGATGCCATGATCTTCATTTTCTGAATGTTGAGCTGTAAGCCAAATTTGTCACTCTTCTCTTTCACTTTCATCAAGAGGCTCTTTAGTTCCTCTTCACTTTCTGCCATAAGGGTGGTGTCATCTGCATATCTGAGGTTATTGATATTTCTCCTGGCAATCTTGATTCTAGCTTGTGCTTCATCCAGCCTGGCATTTCGCATGATGTACTCTGCATAAAAGCTAAATAAGCAGGTGACAATATTCAACCTTGACGTACTCCGTTCCCAATCTGGAACCAGTCTGTGTTCCAGGTACTTTTCTATCTGTTGCTTCTTGACCTGCATACAGATTTCTCAGGGGGCAGGTCATGTGGTCTGGTATTCTCATCTCTTGAAGAATTTTTCACAGTTTGCTGTGATCCACACATCAAAGGTTTTGGCATAGTCAAGCGGAAGTAGATGTTTTTCTGGAATTCTCTTGCTTTTTCTATGATTCAGTGGATGTTGGCAATTTGATCGCTGATTCCTCTGCCTTTTGAAATCCAGCTTGAACATCTGGAAGTTCTCAGTTCACATACTGTTGAAGCCTGGCTTGAAGAATTTTGAGCATTACTTTGTTAGTGTGTGAGATGAGTGCAATTGTGTAGTAGTTTGAACATTCTTTGGGATTAGAATGAAACTGACCTTTTCCAGTCTTGTGGCTACTGCTGAATTTTCCAAATTTGCTGGCATATTTAGTGCAGCACTTTAACAGCATTATATTTTAGGATTTGAAATAGCTCAACTGGAATTCCATCACCTCCACTAGCTTTGTTCGTAGTAATGCTCCCTAAGCCCACTTGACTTCACATTCCAGGATGTCTGGCTCTAGGTGAGTGATCACACCATCATGATTATCTGAGTCATGAAGATATTTTTGTATAGTTTTTCTGTGTATTCTTGCCACCTCTTCTTAATATCTTCTGCTTCTGTTAGGTCCATACCATTTCTGTCCTTTATTGAACCCATCTTTGCATGAAATGTTCCCTTTCTATCTTTAATTTTCTTGAAGAGTTTTTAACCATATCAGCTAACAAATAGCTAGATGGCCAGACTTTATTAAAATTAAAAATTTTTTTGTTTCATTGGTTCTGTTTCTTCTTTTAGCAGCTGCATAACCCAACCCCTGACAATGCCTCATATATATTAGGCAGATGTCTCCCCTCAACTGCAGCTCAGCCTCTTCTTTTCTAGGCAAAATAATGCCAGATACACCAACCATCCCTTGTAGGATGTATTGAGTTGGCCAAATCACTCATTAAGATGTTACAGAAAAGCCCAAACAAACTTTTTGGCCAACCCAGTGATTTTGAGATGCTGATAACAAATGGCAGCCCAGCCCTTACTGGTGGCCTGAAGTCACTGGCCTCATTGGCCTATAGAACTTCAACCTTGGGTTACCCCTGTGGGGAGGAAGTCGAGGGCCCTTCAAGACTCTGAAAGTCTGATCAATAAAATCAACATAAATGGTAAGAGACAGAGTGCTTCTGGGCCAAACACAAACCAAAGTGATGTCATTAATAGAGCTAAAGGAATAATGCGACAAGAGAGAAGGGAATTGGGGCATAGAGACACCACAAAGTGGGGAATCAGAGAGGTGAAAGTTGACAGAGTCTGTCCAGTACAGTCAGGGGACTGGATATTGAATCTGAGTGATGTGAGCAGTCAGCTCATGGGAGAGCTGGCCTGCTTGGGTGAAACATTCTCCAGTGATAGCCGCCTGCTGTGGGTCTGACTCCGTGTTCATCAAGCAGTGTTCAGATGAACGCTTTCACTTGCTGGTTTCCTGATACCTGGAAGAAGACTATTCTATGGGAAGCATGAGAATTCTGGTCACTGGAACGGGATGCCCTGCGCTGAGAATGAATACATTGGGGTCTGGTTAATATCTCAGTCTATTATAAGTTGGGACATGTCAAGTGTTCCCTGATTGCATCACCCATGGGTACTGTGTATCATGGACAGTTGCCTTCCTATCTGTTTTCCATTTTTCCTTGTTAACAGAATCCCACATGTCCAGCCAAAAGTCCCACTTCCCTGATCCCCTTGCAGCTAAACATAGCTGTGTGCAACAGTTCTGCCGAATGCAGTGTTGATGGAGGTCCATGGGGAGTGTTTCTTTTTCTGGTTAATGAAAGTAAAGCCTTACTAGAAGCTGTTTTTGCTTTTCCCACTTTTATCTACTAGAATATGAGTGTGATGTTCAGAAGCAAAGCAGCCATTTTGTGATAGTGAGGGCAAAAGTTTCACCCAAGGATGCTAGAGAAAGAAGTAGAGGGACCTCTGGCTCCTTGATGCATCCATGAGCAGCTGCACAAGCCCTGAATTGCTTTTCTTCAAAGACTGTTAGAAAAATAAGACCCTATCTGTTTAAGCTGAAGTTGGTAGGGCTTTCTACTATTTACAGCAAACAGTCTTCATTGGTGTAGGGTCCAAGTGGAATTTCCAGGGTAGCAAAGATGAGAACAAGACTATAGAATGTAGTTAATTTACAATGTGACGCATCTGTGATGCTCCTTGGTGGTCATGCCGTGAGGATAACTCTGTTATCTGCTCGTAATCTGCTCATAATCATAACTCATCTGTTGATGTTTTGTGAAAATTCAAATGAATCATAAATCATAAAGAACAAGGAAAAACATGGAGTGCACCACTCAGAGATGACCATTTCTTGCATAACAGAGAACGGCCTCATAGGTAACTATGGATGTAATACAAATATTTGTAACACATTTTTTTTTAATGTAAAAAGGACTACATTTTGTAACTTGCTATTCACTTGACAATTGTGGACATTGTTCCTGTGCCTTCATTTAGAAAATCCATTCTGATTAATGTCAGATTAAATATAGACCTGTTATTAATTTTAACACATTTAATATTAAAATATTGTATTTACTTAGGTCTACTATAATCTTGACTTCCCTGGTGGCTCAGACAGTAAAGCGTTTGCCTACAATGTGGGAGACCCAAATTCAATCTCTGGGTTGGGAAGATCTCCTGGAGAAGGGAATGGCAACCCACTCCAGTATTCTTGGGCTTCCCTGGTGGCTCAGAGATTGAAGCATCTGCCTCCAATGAGGGAGACCCGGGTTCAATCCCTGAGTCAGGAAGGTCCCTGGAGAAGGAAATGGTAACCCACTCCAGCATTTTTGCCTGGAGAATCCCGTAGACAGAGAAGCCTGGTAGGCTACAGTCCATGGGGTTGCAAAGAGTCGGACATGACTGAGCGACTTCACTTCACTTCACTATAATCTAACCAATAAATCTTTAGTTGGTATTGCCGACTTAAGAAAGATGCATGAAGTGAGAGTTGCAAGTTAAGTTTTATTTGGAGCAAAATGAGGACTGGCAGCCTGGGAGATAAGATAGCTCTGAGAGACTGCTCCAGAAAGGTTGTGGTGGAGCAGGGGCCTGGGGGGGTGGGGAGGCGGGGGAAGGTCAATGTATCTGATTTTGTTGAAGGGGGATTTCATGTAATCAAGCTCTTACTTTACTAAAGGTTTTCTGCTAGTCACAAGGAGATGATGTTAACACAAAGGGTTTTAGTGCTTTTCTAGATATGAAGAGATGCAAGTGTTTGGATCATAAAATCAGTTCCTGAAAATATCTAACTATCCAAAGACCTGCTGTCTTCCTGAAGCACAGAGAGCCTCTCTCTCCAGCTAGGACTCCTTTCAGGGCGTGTTGATGGTCAGCAGCTGCAGCAGCACAGGGTTCAGTCCTCGGGGAGGCAGACGGCAAATGCCCTGGGCAGGTGCAAATTTGTAGTTGATAGCATTTGATTTTTGATATTCTGTGTCAGTTCAGTTCAGTCACTCAGTCGTGTCCGACTGTTTGCGACCCCATGGACTGCAGCACACCAGGCTTCCCTGTCCATCACCAACTCCCAGAGCTTGCTCAAAGTCACGTCCATTGAGTCAGTGATGTCATCCAATCATCTTATTCTCTGTCATCCCCTTCTCCTCCTGCCTTCAACCTTTCCAAGCATCAGGGTCTTTTCCAGTGAGTCAGTTCTTCCCATCAGGTGGCCAAAGTACTGGATTTTCAGCTTTAGCATCAGTCCTTCCAGTGAATTTTCAGGACTGATTTCCTTTAGGATGGGCTGGTTGGATCTCCTTGCAGTCCAAGGGACTCTCAAGAGTCTCCTCCAACACCACAGTTCAAAAGCATCAATTCTTCGGTGCCCAGCTGTCTTTATAATCCAATTCTCACATTCATACATGACTACTGGAAAAACCGTAGCCTTGACTAGATGGACCTTTGTCAGCAAAGGTCTCTGCTTTTAATGTGCCGTCTAGGTTGGTCACAGCATTTCTTCCAAGGATATTCTGTGTAGGGCTGTAGTAAAAGTCTTGGGAAACACCTTTGAGCACTTTCTTGATTATCTCCTAAGACAACTGTGGAAGCTGGTTGCTTTCCCTGAGGCTTTTGCTGCATGTCTGGGTTCTCACACAGGCCCTCCAGGTCACACAGCTTCCCACTGTGATCCTTGCAGGGTCATTCTGGAGAAGATCATGGGTCTCTGCTGACTTGTCCTTCCACATGTTTAAGCTCTCTAGTTTCAGTGAACCCTCACTTACTGTTCTTTCTCTAATACACGCTTCATGAGAACTGTTCAAGTTCCCATCACATTTCTTAAGCTCCTAGTTTGGCCTGAGTTATGGTTCCCCCAATTCATATGTTGAAGTCTTAAGGCCTGGCGCCTCAGAATGTGACTGTATTTGGAGATAAAGCCTTTAAAGAAGTAATTAAGATAAAGTGAGGTCATATGAGTGGGCGCCGATCCAAGATGACTGGTGTCCTTATAAGAAGAGATTAGGACCCAGACACACACAGAGAGAAGGTCATGTGAGGACGTAGGGAGAAGACGGCCATCCACCGAGGCCAAGTGGATAAGCCTCGGAAGAAGCTGACTCTGCCAACCCCCTTGATCTCGGGCTTCTGCAGAATGTAAGAAAAGAAAATTCTGTTACATAACCAGCCAGCCTGTGGGACTTTGTTATGGCCAACATAGGCAGCTGTGTGCGCGTTCAGTTGCTGAGTCGTGTGACCTAGGAAACTGCTGCTGCTGAGTCGCGTCAGTCATGTCCGACTCTGTGCGGCCCCAGGGATGGCAGCCCACCAGGCACCCCCCGTCCCTGGAACTCTCCAGGCAAGAACACTGGAGTGGGTTGCCATTTCCTTCTCCAATGCATGAAAGTGAAAAGTGAAAGAGAAGTTGCTCAGTCCTGTCCGACTCCTAGTGACCTCATGGACTGCAGCCTACCAGGCTCTCCATCCATGGGATTTTCCAGGCAAGAGTACTGGAGTGTGTTGCCATTGCCTTCTCCACCTAGGAAATTAACAGAGGCCAAACCTCACCCTTCTGGAAATGCTCTCCAGGGAGGTTTCCTTCTCTGTAGACCCCAGTTAGGCTCAACTGGGGGGCTACTTTGGTTTGTAAAATTTGGTTTATAACACCATGAAAGGTTCCACGTTCTGAGACAGACAACAGTCAGAGTGGATTTACTTTCTTTTTTAAGAAAATCATTTAGTCTTGTTTATTTTTGGCTGCGCTGTGTCTTAGTTTTGCGTGCAGGCTCTAATTGCAGTGAGCAGGGCTGCTCTTCATTGTGGCTGGTGTGCAGGCTTCTCGTTGCAGTGGCTTCTCTTGTTGCGTAGCAGGGGCTCAGGAGTTGCGACCCCTGGGCTTTGTTGCTTCTCTGCACGGGGCATCTTCCCAGACCAAGGATCAAACCCATGGACCCTGCAACTGGCAGACAGATTCTTAACCACTGGGAAACCAGGGAAGTCCCCACAATGGATTTTCTTAACCACATCCCTTCGCTTTCCCATCAAGAGGACAATACTAATTGGATCCCACCCTCCGTGGTGTTCAGCCTCTTTGTAGAAGTGGTCCATCTCTGCCCAGCACCCAGGGCTCCCATCTGTGTTTCACCTTACCCACTTAGGAGACGCTGCCGGACACTCAGTGGGTATAACCACATTGCTGCTTTTCTCCGGGAGGCTGGCCGCATCCCTTCTTTCTGCTGAAGTTGACTGATGGTGAGGACGATGGATGTCTACGTTCCTGCCCTGGTGGGGGAAGAGAATGCGTTCCCTCTGATTTCTCACAGAAATTCTGTGAAGTAGCCAGCATACAAATTTTCTGGTGAGACGGTATAAGACAGAAAGGCTAAAGAAGATTCTGTACCTCATGCTAGTCATATCTCAGTCCCGTTAGGTTTATGCTCTCACTTAAGCAAAATTCCACCTGTGGGATTCTTAGACATTTTTGGGTGTTAGGGTGCCTGTTCCCCCTTGGCCTGGCCTCCCTGGAGACTGCTGTCCCCTGTGTGGGCATAACTAGGCTGGACCAGAGGGGTCCCGTGCTTCATGTGGTCTCACCGTGGCCAAGCATGGTTCCTGAGTCATTTGGTTAAAGGAGACTACAGGTCTCTGTCTCGGGGGGTGCCACCCTATGACTGGAAAGTATGACTGGGCCCAGGACAGGCCTGGAAGCCCCACCCTTTCTGGACAGAGACAGGGTCCTCTTTGCTCTGTGATGTCTAGGGTGGCCTAGGGCCTGCACCAGGCAGAGCCAGGAACCTTCATTTCCAGCCTGGAAGATGGCCAAGGATGCTTGAGCAAATCACATGTTGACGGGTGTTCAGGCTTTTCTAGCAGAATATTGGAATTGTGCATTTTGGCCAAATAAAGTTGAAATTTGCTGCCAAAAGAGGAAGAAAGAAAGAAAGATTCTGTGGCCTCTTGTATTCACTTGTTATAAACTACATTAGGCTTCCCTGGTAGCTCAGTGGTAAAGAATCTACCTGCTGATGCAGGAGACACAGGTTCAGTCCCTGGGTGGAGAAGATCCCCTGGAGAAAGGAAATGCTACCCGCTCTCGGGAGAATTCCATGGGCTGCATAGTCCACAGGGCTGGAAAGAGTCAGACACGACTGAGTGCCTTTCATTCTCACTTTCACCTCTAGTATTCTGGCCTGGAGAATCCTATGGGCAGAGGAGCCTGGTGGGCTGCAGTCCATGGGGTTGCAAAGAGCTGGACACGACTGACTGATTGAGCTCACACATTAGGTGCCTTGTGAGATCAGGACATCCACGGTTTGGGTACTAGTCATTTTTAGTGATAGCTTTCAAAATCCATATATTCTTAGGTGAAGTCTTTTATTTCCTCCTGGATACCAGGAAAAAGAGGTTTCTTTTTGCATATTTTACTTTTTAAAGATTTCAGTAGACTACTCAATGCAAAATTTACCATCTTAACCATTTTTAAGTGTACAGTTCAGTTGAATTAAATACACTCCCATAGTTGTGTAACCGTCACCTTCATCCAGGCCCAGAGCTCTTTTCATCTTATAAAACTGTAAGTCTAGGGAGTTCCCAGATGGTTCAGTAGTTAAGAATCCACCTTCCAATGTGAGGGTCTTGGGACAATCCCCGACTGGGGAACTGAGATTCCACAGGCTGAAGGGCAACTACATCTGTATGCTGCAGCGATAATGAGGACCTAGAGCCAAAAAAAAAAAAAAAAAAAAAAGCCAGAAAAGTTGAAAAAATGCTAACACTATCTGTTATACAGGAACTCCCCATTATCCCCTCTGCCGAGCTCCTGGCAACCGCCTTTGTACTTTCTGTGTTTATGATTCTGATTCCTGCGTGTGCTCCACATACATAGGCGCCCACAGTATTTGTTGGAGACAGGTGTGTTTCACTCACTCAGTGTTTCCTCATGGTTCATCTGTGTTGCAGTGGGTGACAGAGCTTCCTTCTTAAGGATGAGTAATATTTCGCTGCACAGTAGAGAGTGTCTTTTATCACTATGGCCTTGGAGTATATCTTCGTATCTTATAAGACCAATCCATCTTTGCCTTTCTGTTCTAAAATTACCTTAGTAATCTGGGAACTTTTATTATTCCTCATAAATTTTAGAATAAGCTTGAATTCCAAAAAAAGTACAGTTGGAATTTGATTAGGATTACTAGTACGGTGTGTTACCGTACTAATAATCGATGGAATTATTTTATATTAAGTTGTTGCATCCAACAACAAGGATTATTCCATTTATTTAGATCATCCATCGCATTCTGTTGGTGTTCAGTCCCTAAGTCATGTCTGACTCTTTGTGACACCACAGACTGCAGCATGCCAGGCTTCCCTGTCCTTCACTGTCTCCTGGAGTTTGCTCAGATTCACGTCCATTGAGTAACTGATGCCATCCAACCATCTCATCCTCTGCTGCCTGCTTCTCCTTTTGCTTTCAATCTTTCCCAGCATCAGGGTCTTTTCCAATGAGTCAGCTCTTCACATCAGGTGGCCAAAGTATTTATCTCACTTAATAGAAGGTAAAAATTTCCTACTTTGAGAATGATGTATTTTTTGTCATATTTAAAGATATTTTATAGCTTTTGTTGTTATTATTAATGTTACCCTATTTTGTTATGTATTGGTATATGAAGTGAAGTTGCTTAGTTGTGTCCGACTCTTTGCGACCCCATGGACTGTAGCCCACCAGGCTCCTTCCATCCATGGAATTTGCTAGGCAAGAGTACTGGAGTGGGTTGCCATTTCCTTCTCCAGGGGATCTTTCCAACCCGGGGATTGAACCTGGATATATAGTGGTACCCTATATTTGTTATATATATTTTGTGCTGCAGAGAAAGTGTTACTGATTTTTTTAAATTTGATGTACAGTTCAGTTCAGTTCAGTTCAGTTGGTCAGTCGTGTCCGACTCTTTGCGACCCCATGAATCACAGCACGCCAGGCCTCCCTGTCCATCACCAACTCCCGGAGTTCACTCAGACTCACGTCCATCGAGCCGTGATGCCATCCAGCCATCTCATCCTCTGTCGTCCCCTTCTCCTCCTGCTCCCAATCCCTCCCAGCATCAAAGTCTTTTCCAATGAGTTAACTCTTCGCATGAGGTGGCCAAAGTACTGGAGTTTCAGCTTTAGCATCATTCCTTCCAAAGAAATCCCAGGGCTGATCTCCTTCAGAATGGACTGGTTGGATCTCCTTGCAGTCCAAGGGACTCTCAAGAGTCTTCTCCAACACCACAGTTCAAAAACATCAATTCTTCAGTGCCCAGCCTTCTTCACAGTCCAACTTTCACATCCATACACGACCACAGGAAAAACCTTAGCCTTGACTAGATGGACCTTAGTCAGCAAAGAAATGTCTCTGCTTTTGAATATGCTATCTAGGTTGGTCATAACTTTTCTTCCAAGGAGTAAGAGTCTTTTAATTTCATGGCTGCAATCACCATCTGCAGTGATTTTGGAGCCCCCAAAATAAAGTCTGACACTGTTTCCACTGTTTCCTCATCTATTTCGCATGAAGTGATGGGATCAGATGCCATGATCTTAATTTTCTGAATGTTGAGCTTTAAGCCAAGTTTTTCACTCTCCTCTTTCACTTTCATCAAGAGGCTTTTGAGTTCCTCTTCACTTTTTGCCCTAAGGGTGGTGTCATCTGCATATCTGAGGTTATTGATATTTCTCCCAGGAATCTTGATTCCAGCTTGTGTTTCTTCCAGTCCAGCATTTCTCATGATGTACTCTGCATGTAATTTAAATAAGCAGGGTGACATATACATCCTTGACGGACTCCTTTTCCTATTTGAAACCAGTCTGTTGTTCCATGTCCAGTTCTAACTGTTGCTTCCTGACCTGCATACAGATTTCTCAAGAGGCAGGTCAGGTGGTCTGGTATTCCCATCTCTTTCAGAATTTTCCACAGTTTATTGTGATCCACACAGTCAAAGGCTTTGGCATAGTCAATAAAGCATACATAGATGTTTTTCTGGAACTCTCTTGCTTTTTCCATGATCCAGCAGATGTTGGCAATTTGATCTCTGGTTCCTCTGCCTTTTCTAAAACCAGCTTGAACATCAGGAAGTTCACGGTTCACGTATTGCTGAAGCCTGGCTTGGAGAATTTTGAACATTACTAGCATGTGAGATGAGTGCAATTATGCGGTAGTTTGAGCATCCATCCAACAACTCTCTTTTCAGTTCTAATACTTCATTCAAATTTCTGTGCAGTTTATCATACTGACTGCAAATAACAACACTTGTATTTCTTTCCTTCCAGCTCATACACCTTCATTTCTTTTTCTTGCTTTATAACAAGGACCTCTGATTCTTTGTTACGTAATAGCAGTTCTGGTAGGCGTCTTTGTCTTGTTGCCAGTGTTAACAGGAATGTTTTTTAAAGTTTCTCCATTAGGTATGAGGTTTGCTGTGGGATTTTGATATGTAGCCTTTAAAAATTGAGATAGTCCCATTCAAATTCTGGTTTTCTGAATTATTCTGTGTCTCTGTGCCAGGAAGGGCTGTCCATCCCTATGCAGTAGCACACGTGGTGTAGGCACCCTTCAGCCATTGGCTCCACATTGCAACTTGGTGACTTAAAGATTTCTAAGAAAATTAGTGATACCGAGGGAACACTTCATGCAAAGATGGGCACAATAAAGGACAGACATGGTATGGACCTAACAAAAGCGGATGATATTAAGAAGAGGTGGTAAGAATACACAGAAGAACTTTACAAAAAGATCTTTAACTCAGATAACCATGATGATGTGATCACTCACCTAGAGCCAGACATCCTGGAATGTGAAGTCAAGTGGGCCTTAAGAAGCATCACTATGAACAAAGCTAGTGGTGGTGATGAAATTCCAGTTGAACTATTTCAAATCCTAAAAGATGATGCTATTAAAGTGCTGCATTCAATATGTCAGCAAAAGTGGAAAACTCAGCAGTGGTCATAGGACTGGAAAGGGTCAGTTTTCATTCCAATCCCAAAGAAAGGCAATGCCAAAGAATGTTCAAACTACTGAACAATTGCACTCATCTCACAAACTAGCAAACTAATGCTCAAGATTCTCAAAGCCAGGCTTCAACAGCACGTGAAGTGTGAACTTCCAGATGTTGAAGCTGGATTTTGAAAAGGTAGAGGAACCAGAGATTAAATTGCTAAAATCCGCTGGATCATGGAAAAAGCAAGAGAGTTCCAGAAAAACATCTACTTCTGCTTTATTGACTATGCCAAAGCCTTTGATTGTGTGGATCACAACAAACCATGGAAAAGTCTTCAAGGGATGGGAATACCAGACCACCTTACTTGCCTCCTGAGAAATCTGTATGCAGGTCAAGAAGTAACAGTTAGAAGTGGACATGGAACAACAGACTGGTTCCAAATTAGGAAAGGAGTATGTCAAGGTTGTAAATTTTCACCCTGCTTATTTAACTTCTATGCAGAGTATATCATGCAAAATGCCAGGCTGGTTGAAGCACAAGCTGGAATCAAGATTTCTGGGAAAAATATCAATAACCTCAGATATGCAGATGACACCAACTTTATGGCAGAAAGCAAAGAAGAACTGAAGAGTCTCTTGATGAAAGTGAAAGAAGGGAGTGAAAAAGTTGACTTAAAGCTCAACACTCAGAAAACTAAGTTCATGGCATCTGGTCCCATCACTTCATGGCAAATAGATGGGAAACAATGGAAACAGTGAGAAACTTTATTTTTTGGGACTCTAAAATCACTGCAGATGGTGAATGGTGACTGCAGCCATGAAATTAAAAGACACTTGTTCCCTGGAAGAAAAGCTATCACCAACCTAAACAGCACATTAAAAAACAGAGACATTACTTTGCTGACAAAGTCCATCTAGTCAAAGCTACGGTTTTTCCAGTCGTCATGTATGGGTGTGACAGCTGGACTGTAAAGAAGGCTGAGTGCTAAAGAATTGATGTTTTTGAACTGTGATGCTGAAGAAGACTCTTGAGAGTCCCTTGGACTGCAAGAAGATCCAACCAGTCCATCCTAAAGGAAACCAGTCCTGAGTATTCACTGGAAGGACTGAGGCTGAAACGGAAATTCTAATACTTTGACCACCTGATGCAAAGAACTGACTCACTGGAAAAGACCCTGATGCTGGGAAAGATTGAAGGTGGGAGGAGAAGGGGATGACAGAGGATGAGATGGTTGGATGGCATCACCGACTTGATGGACGTGAGTCTGAGCAAGCTCTGGGAGTTGGTGATGGACAGGGAGGCCTGGTATGCTGCAGCCCATGGGGTCGCAAAGAGTCAGACATGACTGAGGGACTGAACTGAAGTCACATCAAACATATATAGGATGTGCCTGCTCATGGAACACATTCTCTATCACTGTCCTGCAGGGATACACTGGTGCCCAGGTGGAGATGAAGACACCTTCCTACTGTGGACATATATCACCTGGGTCACACCTGTGGGTCACAGTGTCCAGATGGGAGGTGACGAGGAGGGAACACTGAGAGTGAATCAGATTGTCTTGGGTTCAAAACTTTGACCTGCCAGTTACTAGCTCTGTGACTGTGGCAAATTATTTAACGTCTCTAAGCCTCAGTTTCTTCATTTGCAAAATAGAGAAAATAAGTACTTACTTCTCAGGGAAGCTACTTGGTAGGCTGTTAAATAAAATAATCCACAAAAGCATGTGGCAGAGAGTAGTAGCTGTCAGTTACTGTATCAGGAACTGTGAAAGGAATATCATTAACACACTAAAAGTATCTTCACAGAACTTTTGGTGATATGCAAAGGGCTCTTCATAAAAGGTTAAGTGAAAGCTGGGAATTTCACAAACTAAGTCAACCTGTGTTAAAAAATGTTTTTAAATCTGCATGAGTAAAAGACTGCAATGGATCAAAACGAAGCATTGCAGGTGATTTTTAATGATCTCCTTTCTATCTGTTTTCAAAGTTTTCTCCAGTGAGCGCGTGATTACTTAGATCATCTTTAAAACATATTTTATGGAAATAGAAAACTCAGTGTGATTCAGCTGTGACAAGGCTGCCAAGAAAGCTGGTGCTGTCTTTGGCTGTCTCGGGAGAAGTCCAGCACTCAGAGCTGGAGTAGCGGCCTGGCCACACTTGGCAGAAGCAGGCTAGGTTAGAGTTTTGTTTAGCTCTGGGCATAGGTAACCATGGGGACCTTAAATGTCATAGTGGAACAAAAGCGCTGTAAGTGTGCGAGGGCCTCAGAGTCTGGAGGAGAACAGGGCTGGCAAAGCAGGCAGGGAGTGAAGGCTGATTGGGAGAAGCAGAGAAGACCCCAGCCCAGGGTGGGGGTGGGGAGATGGGTGGGGGAGGGGAGGGAGGAAGGGCGGAAGACCCGGAGAGGGTGAGGGAGGGCTGGGGGAGGGCTGGGGGAGGAGGGCACAGCAGGAAGAGAGGGGAGCGTCAGCTGGGGAGGGGGCTGCCGCTGGGGGCCATCTGACTTGGAGCCGCCATCGCCTTTTTTCCGCAGGCATCTGGCACATTCTTCCGGCCCTGTCTTTTTCTACCCCAGTTGTGAGGTTGAGAGCGGCCACAGATTGCTCTCACATCCTGCCCACCGCTTCACGGTCCATGGACCCCAGCCAGTAGGCGTCCCTCTCCGGAGTTTGTAACCGGCCCCAGGGACAGCATCACCTCTCCCCCATCAGCGTGGGGGCCACCACTCCTGCGTGTGGAGAGCCCCCGGGGACTCCCTGCAGAGGCTCAGGCACAAGACCCAAGACCCGGACGTTGATCTCTGGCGGCGGTCCAGTCCTGGGTCTGAGCCGGTCTGTCCTCCTCCAGGGGTCGGTCCTTGAACCTGCCTTCCCCGGGAGTGACACCCGGCTGTCTTTTCAGAGCCTGTCCCTTCTTCCTCAACCTTGTTCAGGCTGGGTTTTTCTATCACTTGCAGCCTGAAAAGTCCTGAGGAATTCAGAAGAACAGAGACGAGCGGCCATGAGGAGCGGCAGCGGGAGGCTGTAAGGTGGCAGGTGGAGGACGCTATGGTCGTGTCCCGAGAGGCCAGGCTCTGCCTGCCGGCCGGGGCACACCAGCTCTCAGCACACCAGCTTTCATGCATTGGAAGAGGAAATGGCAACCCACTCCAGTGTTCTTGCCTAGAGAACAGTTCAGTTCAGTTCAGTTCAGTTGCTCAGTTGTGTCTGACTCTTTGCGACCCCAAGGACTGCAGCACGCCAGGCCTCCCTGTCCATCACCAACTCCTGGAGTTTACTCAGATGCATGTCCATTGAGTTGGTGATGCTATCCAACCATCTCATCCTCTGTTGTCCCTCCAGCTTTCAATCTTTCCCAGCATCAGGGTCTTTTCCAATGAGTCCGTTCTTCCCATCAGGTGGCCAAAGTATTGGAGTTTCAGCTTCAGCCTCAGTCCTTCCAATGAACACCCAGGACTGATCTCCTTCAGAATGAGCTGGTTGGATCTCCTTGCAGTCCAAGGCACTCTCAAGAGTCTTCTCCAACACCACACTTCAAGAGCATCAGTTGTTCGGCGCTCAGCTTCTGTGTCTGTCTCTGTGTCTCTCTGTTTCTCTGTTTATCTCTGTCTCTCACTCTGTCTCTGTCTTTCTCCCTCTGGTTCTCATTTTCTCAGCCTCTGTATCTATATTTGGCCCCTGTTTCCAAGATTCCTTGTTTGATCCCTGGGTTGGGAAGATCCCCTGGGGAAGGGAATGGCTGCTGCTGCTGCTGCTGCTAAGTCACTTCAGTTGTGTCCAACTCTGTGAGACCCCATAGACGGCAGCCTACTGGGCTCCCCCATCCCTGGGATTCTCTAGGCAAGAACACTGGAGTGGGTTGCCATTTCCTCTTCCAATGCATGAAAGTGAAAAGTCAAAGTGAAGTTGCTCAGTCATGTCCGACTCTTAGCGACCCCATGGACTGCAGCCCACCAGGCTCCTCAGTCCATGGGATTTTCCAGGCAAGAGTACTGGAGTGGGGCGCCATTGCCTTCTCCCCCACTCCAGTATTCTTGCCTGGAGAATTCCATGCACAGGGGGGCCTGGTGGGCTATAGGGAGCCATCAACACTCTCTCCGTAAGCCTTCCCCAGGCTCCCCTCCTACTCCTTAGCTATCGGTGCCTGTGTCTGTCTATGCCTCCCAGCTGGGTTTTCTCCATCTGGTGGTCCATGCTCTGTGAGCGCCCTTGGGCCGACCTCTTTCTCTCCGTTTGTCCCCAGCAGGCCCCTCTTCCTCCTGGACTGTCTCAGGGTCCTGGCACACCACTGCCGCCAGGCTGGAAGTCCCCTAGGGCTGCTCCCTTTCCTTCCTTTTCTGCATCCCGTCAATACAGCTGGCTCTTTAACTTCGGGGTTGTTCTGGAATCTACCTCTCGCTCTAACGCCCCACCCCCTGATTTGGCATCTTTGCTCTCTGGCACAAATACTTGCTGCATAAATGGTCTCCCTGCCGCCCGTTCACTCCGCTCAAGCCCCGCCCCTGGCTGTCATTGTGCTGCATCTAGATCCCATCCCCCCACCCTGCAGGG
Organism: Nanger dama; assembly: GCA_917880005.1. Taxonomy (NCBI): domain Eukaryota; kingdom Metazoa; phylum Chordata; class Mammalia; order Artiodactyla; family Bovidae; genus Nanger; species Nanger dama. The sequence goes on from CAKJTW010000098.1 coordinate 6,427,383, forward strand.
AACCCCGAGTAAAGCCTAGTAAATTCCAAGGGCCCCCTGAGCCTTAGATGGCAGCTCACGCCTTCTGCTCCTGCTTCAGTCACAGGGGGCTTCCCTGGTAAAGAATCTGCCTGCAATGTGGGAGACCCAGGATTGATCTCTGGGTCGGGAAGATACCCTGGAGAAGGAAATAGCAACCCACTCCAGTATTTTTGCCTGGAGAATAATCCCATGGACAGAGGAGCCTGGTGGGCTAAAGTCCATGGGATCCCAAAGAACGGGCCACGGCTGAGGGACTAACACTTTCACTTTCCGGTCACAGGGGGCCCTGCAGTTGCCAGCAACGTTTCTCTTCTCTGGGCCTTGCCTCAAGCGGCCACCCTGCCCAAATCCTTCCCTCCCTGCCTGGGCCACTCAGACCCTGGTCTCTGCCAGACCTTCGCCATCCCAGCGGCACTCCTGCCACACCCCAGCCCCCCCGGGGGGTGGGGTGGGTCTCTGCAGTCCCGTCACAGTTTCCAGTTGTTTCTGCAGAGATGGGCACTTCTCCCTAAGCTCAGGTGCATCAGGGGCAGGGCCTCTGCGTCCCGCCTCTGAAGTGTGGTCCAGGAGTGTGAAGAAGAGGGAGTGTAAGGATAAACGGGGGTGGCTGTGTGGGGATCAGGGCACCCAGGATGGCGTCCTGGTTCTTGGCTTAGGTGGGGACTGGAGGATGGAGCCCTGGAGCCGGGAGAGCAGGGGAAACGTGGGGGTCGGGGCTGGGGTGGGCGGTGCCGAGCTGGCCTGGATTCCTGCAGGCCATTTCAGTGGATGTGCAGATCCTGGGGTTTAGGAGAAGAATATGGGCATGGGACACACGTGTGGAAGTCCTATCAGTAAAGGGCAGGCAGGACGGGAGGTGGGCTTAGTGGCCGAATGGACACATGTATGTGTATGGCTGAGCCCCTTTGCTCTCCACCTGAAACTATCACAACACTGTTAAGTGGTTATACCCCAATACAAAAAAAAAAAAAAAAAGTTGAAAAGAGGGCAGGCAATGATGGCGTCCTCAATGTCCTGATTTCCGGGGGTTGGGAAATATGCTGTGTTGGCATAAAGGAATTTTTAGCATCTTATGTTGGTATTTGGCCAAGGGTGCTAGCTGCTTTCAGCTCTCCTTTCTTACATTTTCTTTCTTTCTTTTTTTTTGTTCTAAACAGAGCCATGAAATTATTTAGGGATAGCAATGCTCAGGTAAAGAACTCCAGTTCCAGCCTCCCTTCTGGCTGATGAATTGTAAGTAGAACTATGTAATGCCTTTGAATTCTGGGAAAGTTCCTTAGAGCAGGGGGACATCTCCCCTCCTCTATCCTATGGCATAGTACTCAGATGTGATGGCTGGAGCTCTAGCAGTCACTTTGGAGTAGGAGGCTGAGGGCCGTATCCTGCTGCTTTGAAGAGGGAGGCTGCACTGTGGCCGCACAGCTTTGTGGAGCTCTTATATCAGCCCAGGACACTTTCTACACAGAAACAAATAAAACTTCTCTCTTGCCAAAGTCGCCACGCCACTTTACTGTTGTGTTAGATTTGGCTGAACTTAGTCCAAATGAAAATATTATTGGTCAAGTGATCGCCTTGCAGCTGTGCACATTTCCAGCCACAGCGAGGCCAGCAGTGTGCACCAGGCTGCCGGTGGGAGCTGACCGCCGAGGCGTCCTGCGCCACCTGGCGGACACAGAGCAGAAAGCACAGCACTAAGCTGCTTAAGCCAGGGTGCTTTCCAGGCTGTCTGTCTTTTCCCAGCGGTCTGCACCCCAATTTGCTAACTTGACCTCAACCGTAAGACAGCGACTGAACGTCAGTGGACTTCCAGGACTTCCCAGCTGCACTGAGCTTCTTGGCTCAGGTGCGTGCTCGAACTTACCAGGGCTGTTTCCAGCTACCCCACAAGGTGTTCCCCACCCCCAGGCTGAGAACTTCGATGCTAAATAAAGGGTTCCATGTGACCTCTCCTTCTGCAGACTCTGGTCTCAGAGCAATACTTAAAGGAGAAGAAGCAGGAGGGAGATGACTCACCGCCTTTCTGAGCAGGAAATGAGCGTCAAGGGAGCCTAACCTTGCAGCCGCCTGAACAAATGGATCTGCGGTCCATGCTGCCGGCGGAGTGGGCTGCTGCTGTGGGTGAACTGATCATCCTTTCTTCTGCTGACCGCTGCTACAGGCCCCAGCGGCCAGCTCTGTCCAGAATAGAGTTCAAATTGCAGAAATCAGTCTTGGAGGTTTAGAAATACTAGAGGGCGGGTAGAAAGACCCCTGGCACCCGGGCAGACCGGTTCCCACCCCTGCCTGGTCACGGAGCATCTTTTGGCTAATCCAGGGCCCACTTTCCCTTTCTGGCAGCACTTGGAGCAGGAGGTGGCTGGGACCTCACTGTGTCCCTGCCATGGCCTCTGTGAATAAGCATGGCCCTGTGTCGCTAAAGCCTGATGCAGGAGGCTTTGGGGAGAAGCACAGATGCCAAGAGCAGGAAGGTGCCTTTGCCAGCTTTACCGGGAGCAGGGATGAGATGCCTGCCGTGCGGGGACGTCAGTGTCACCTGGGAAGTGATGGGCTTCAGCAGATTGATGTAGGTCCTTGGTTTTTCTGGGGTTGAGGGGGAACTGTGAGGCTGGGGTGTGGGAATGGGCAGGGAGGGAAAAGAGTCAGAGGGCAGACAGAGCAGCCCCAGCACCAAGGGCCGTGGGGCAGTGAGTATGGAGGGGATAGGGCTGGAAGAGGAAATGAGACCTCAGGGGGTCCTGAAGAGCACTCCCGTCCCAAAGCTGCACCTCTAGTCGCAGCCTGGAAGCTGAGAGTCGGGTTTTATTTGGTGGGAAGTTCTAGAACTTCAAGCCCGGGAGACGGTATCTTCATGTAACCAGGAGAAAACTGTTCCGAGTAGGTGGGGGCTGGGGAGAGGAGTCAGGTTATATAGAAGTTTGTGACAAAGGGCAGGTAGTCTGAACATCAAAATATTATTGTTAATTAAGGAACACTAGACATCTCATAGTAAGGAATTTAGTGTTTTTCTATGTATGGGACTTCCTTGGTAGCTCAGCTGCTAAAGAATCTGCCTGCAATGCAGGAGACCCTGGTTCGATTCCTGGGTCAGAAAGATCCCCTGAAGAAGGGATAAGCTACCCACTCCAGTATTCTTGCCTGGAGAATCCCCATTGACAGAGAAGCCTGGCTGGCTACAGTCCATGGGGTCGCAAAGAGTCAGACATGACTGAGGGGCTGAGGACACTATGCGTGGGAAGATGTTGGAGTCTGGGCTCACTGAAATCATTCTTTCACATGCATCACGGCTATCTGGGGCCAGCATCCTGCAATTTGATTTTTCACTTCCTTAGTTTCCTTGCTGGAGGAAAAGGGGATGACAGACGATGAGATGGTTGGATGGCATCACCGATTCAATGGACATGCTTTTGAGCCAGATCCGGGAGTTGGTGATGGATAGGGAAGCTTGGTGTGCTGCAGTCCATGGGGTTGCAAAGAGCTGGGCACGAGTGAGGGAATGAACTGAACTGAACTGAACTAGCTCCTTGCTCACCGTAGGGAGTGGTGGCAGCTCAGTGGCTGCCAGGCAGCAGGCATTGTTCTTCCTGGGCTCAAAAATTCACCTTTGGAGGTGGGAATCTCTGATAGCTGTGCCTCCTTGTTTACTGATATGGCAGGAAATCCACTGGCTCACCTGCCCCTCAGGCTGCAAGGAAGGAATAAGTGTCAAGCTGTCTTATGGCGGAGGAAGCTGAGTCCCAAGGTTGTGTGAGTTGCAAAAACCTGCATGGTGCAAACTGTGTGGTTGCAGTTCTTCATCATTCTTATACTTGAAATGGTCAAAATAAGAAAATTCTTAAAGAAATTCTACGTCTGTGGGCTCTGCTCTGAGATGGGGGCTCCTCTGCGTGGACCGGGGGTGGTCCCCATATGGCCCGTGTCCTGCCGCTCCTTCCTGAAGAAGGGCTCTCTGCCCCACCACCCCTGGGGCCACCTTAATCTGCCACCCATCCGCGGAAAGTCTCTCCAAGCAACAAGCTACTGTTTCGCTAAATGTTCTGGCTTCCTCGTCGTCATTATGTAAAACAGCCTCACTCAGTGTTTCCCGTTTACATCTCCACCTGGCAGCTGAGGAGCCACAAACAAAACAACAATTTGCTTTACATGGGGAGGAAGTGGGCGGGTCTCCTCTTGCTTCTCTGGGTGGAGCTTTTGGGGGCCTCTGTAAAGAAGGTTCCGGGTGCGGCGGGTGTCCCGTCCCTCTTAGACCTTGGTCACCTTCTTCTCCTTCTGCTGTGGGTCCACTTGCCGCTGTGCCGAGCCTGGCGTGGGGGAGCATGCCAGCAGTTCTTCCAGCAGAGCAAGGGCTTTGGCCTCATCCTGGGGGAAATGCATGGGACTAAGCGCCCCACCCCGAGCCTCTGGCAGGTACACATCAGACGCAGGAAGGTGTGTATGACAAGGGTCTCTCTCCTGGTGACATCCCCACTCCCCCAACCCAAACCAGACATATATTCCCAGTTCAGTTCAGGTTAATCGTTCAGCAGTGTCTGACTCTTTGCGACCCCCTGGACTGCAGCACACCTCCCTGTCCATCACCAACTCCCGGAGTTTACTCAAACTCATGTCCATTACATCGGTGATGCCATTCAGCCATCTCATTCTCTGTCGTCCCCTTCTCCTCCTGCTCCAGTCTTTCCCAGCATTGGGGTCTTTTCCGTGAGTCAGTTCTTCGCATCCACCCCTATATTCTGGGGTCTGACTGCTCAGACCCCAGGCCTGTCTAGGAGGCAGATTGCAGGATGCACCCACGACCCAGCTGGTGCAGTCCACCCACCCCAGGGATCCTCTCCTAGAGATTAGCCCGGCGCATGAGACTTTGGGTCAGACCACCCTGGCATTCCCCGTCTGAGCACCACCGGCCTTGTTTCCTGGGGCCAGCGAGGCAGGAGCCAATTTACTGAACCATCTGAGTCAGAAGGGGTGAGAAGTGGAAAGGGAGGCCTGCGTTCACTGCCTTTCCTCCTGCTGAGCAGGTCTTGGGACTCTGTCGCCCTCCCTCCTGTCTGTCTCTCTGGGGACAGGCCCTGCGGCTCTGTCTCCCACCCTGCTAGGAAGTGGGGGCAGGTCACCCCCAAACTTCTCCAGCTGTGGACAGACGCCCCCCAGGGTCCAACTTCTAGGGGTGAGCCTGCCCTGCCCTCCCTCTCTTCCCCCACTCCTGGGCTGGATGTGTTTCCTATAATTGCTGTGTCTGGAATGCCCACCCTGCTGTTTCTCTGTCTTCCTCTGTTTAAAAAATATTTGTGTATTTATTAGGGATCCCCTGGTGGCTCAGACAGTAAAGAGTCTGCCCACAATTTGGGGAGACCTGAGTTCGATCCCTGGGTCGGGAATATCCCCTGGAGAAGGAAATGGCAACCCACTCCAGTATTCTTGCCTGGAAAATCCCATGGATGGAGGAGCCTGGCGGGCTACAGTCCATAGTGTTGCAAAGAGTTGGACACGACTGAGTGACTTCCCTTTCACTTTCTTTCATTTATTTATTTGGCTGTGTCAGCTCTTAGTTGCATCTTAGTGACCTTCCCTTGTGGCACACAGGCTTAGTTGCTTTGGAGTATGTGGGATCTTAGTTCCTCAACCAGAGACTGAACCCGAGTCCCCTGCGGGGGCTTCCCTGGTGGCTCAGATGGTAAACAGTCTGCCTACAATGCAAGAGACCCAGGTTCGATCCCTGGATCAGGAAGATTCCCTGGAGGAGGGAATGGCTACCTACTCCAGTATTCTTGCCTGGAGAATCCCATGGACAGAGGAGCCTGGGGGCTACAGTCCATGTGACTGCAAAGAGTCGGACACGACTGAGCGTTAACACTTTCTCCCGCAATGCAAGGCAGAGTCTTAACTGCGGACCTGCAGGAAGCCCCTTTCCTTGTTTCTTAGCACCTCTGTCACTGGGGCCTCCAGCTCCCTGACTTCAGGGTCTCTGTGCTAAGTGGCCCAGGGCCCCCACTTCCTCACACCCAGATCTGCTGGACTTACCTTCCTAGCCTCAGTCACACTGGGAACAGGTCCTACCATTGATTTTTGATTATGTTCTGGTATTAAACACCCTGTCATTAATTTAAAACTCTCATCTGACAGCAAATTCAAAGGTTTTCCGCCTAGTTCTGCCTGACCCCAGGTCCATGAATCCTGGCCTTGGGATGGGTGGGGTCTGCTTTTCCCTCCCGGGGCTAGGGAGGGGTGGGGTGGGGATTGAGGGAAACTGGTCCCGGTGTGGGCAATTCCTGCCGTCCTCAGGTTCTGGATGGCAGGCGGCACGTACATGAAACCCATTAGATGGAGGACCAGGTGGAGCACAGTGAGGGTGTGGGGACCCTCTCCCGCTGGCTGGGGTCAAGCTGGAGACAACAGGGAACTCATGGTTGGGCCTCTGGGGCTCTGTGATGTCCAAGACCGCACATGACATCCGTGGGGTTCCTCTGTGTTTTTAGCTTGGTACTTTGGAAGAGGCTTGTGGACACAGAGAAAGTCTCGTTCAGTAATTGGCTGCCTTTCTCTCATCCTTCTTCCTAATTAGCTTTCCTAACGGGGGGAATTCAGGCATCTGCTCAGGTTTATGGTCAAGTCTAAAGCTGTCCAATTACTTCTTGGCTGTAAATGGTTTCTGCAATGACCTGACCTTCCAGCCCACAGCCTCCTGCTGGGCCACGGACACTCGGCTAGGGGTGGGGGTGGGGGTGCGGGTGCAGCAAGCAGCCAGGTCATTTGGGTTTTACTCTCATGCTAACACTTCTCTCTCGTCGACATGGACTGCTTATGGATCACAGCCAGGAATTCCTGTGTAGAAGCAGAGATCTTTGCAGGTTGGGACACAAAATACTCCTAATTCTAAGTCCTGTAGAAGGATGTAAGAAATGATGAGGGGTGAATGGGCCCTGTCCTTCTTTCCTTCTTCTCTCCCTTCCCCTCCTTCTTCCTTTCTTTTTGAAAACTACAACAGCTTTATTAAAAAATAATGCACACACAACACAGCCCACTCATTTAAGGTGTACAATTCAATGGCTTTTGGTATATTCACAGAGTTGTGCAACCATGACCATGCTGGATTTTAGAGCATTTTTTTATCATCTCCCCAAAGAAACCCTAAACCCATCGGCAACCACTCCCAATTTCTTCCCAGCACTCGCCAGCCCCAGGCGATCATTAATCTCACAGAAATAGTAGGAAGGCTGCACCACTTTCCATCCCCACCAGCAAAGTGTGCCAGTTCCCATTTCTGTGCATGCTCACCGACATGTGCCAGCGTCTGTCTTGTTGATTATAGCATCCTAGTGAATGTGAGATTGTATCTCTTTGTGGTTTTGATGTGCATTTCTCTAATGACTAATTATGCTGAGCATCTTTTTACATGCTCACTGGCCATCTGACATCTTCTTAGGAGAAATGTCTGTTCAATGCTTTTCCCAGTTTTAATTAAATTATTTGTCTGTTTTTTATTATTGATGGAGTATGTGTATGTGTGTGTGTGTGTGTGTGTGTGTGTGTGTGTGTGTGTGTATTATAGATTCTATACCCTAGACCCTTATCTGGTATATGATTTATAAATATTTGTCTAGGTTGTCCTCTTGCTTCATTGCTTAGAAGAACAAAAGTTTTTAATAGTAGTGAAGTCAAATTTATCTACTTTTTCTTTAGATCATTAAGACAGTTAGGACAAACTGCTAGTGGATACTGACCTCTGCCACTCCCCCCCACCCCCCACCCCCCTCCCACCCCCACCCCCCCGGGCTTCCTGTTGTGGCTGGTGTGTTGCTTTAGTGACGTTGCAGGATTATTTTTGTGAGTGTGTTTCTCTGCAGTGTGAACCCTCTGATGTCACTCCCCAGAGAGTGCAGACTCAGGCTGTGCGTGCTCACCCTGGGCCGACAGTGCTTTGCTCTCCCTGACTCCTCTGTTAAACCAGCTGTCTCTGCTGGCATCACACCCAGCCGTTAGGCTCCACGGAGGCCCCGCTGACCGCATGTGGGTTTCAGCCATGCCTGGGGGTGTAACAGTGCCTCGCGGTCTGCTCCAGCTAATCTGGGCCTCTTCCTAGGAGTGGTTTTGAAGTCGGACTTTGGCGTTTGTTCTGACTCCTGGGGAGTCTTAGCTTCCTCTGTCTCTGTTCTCTCTGACAAATCAGCTGACCTGCAGTTCAGCTCGTTGCTGTTACGGGGCTGTTCTCTTCACTGTTTACCACCAAAATCCCCATCGTTTTCGGGAGCGCCCTCATGCTAGAACTTCCCCCACAATTTGTCCTGAATAACGGCAGCGTTCTTTGTTTCTTCCTTCTTTCCTTTCTGTCTTCGGTATCATTGCTCTCTAGACCTACGGCCTTCTCTCTCCACGGGTGATCTGAGCCCCGCTTCTGCGCTGGGGCAGCGACGGTGGCTTGCTCTCTCTGAGTGGCACTCCTGTCCTGCACAGCGCGGCTTTGTGGGGGCACAGCAGCCGCTGGGCGCCTCAGCTTGCTGCTGCCAGCACGGAACTTCTGACCCACAAGCCACTGAGGCAAGAGGAGCTAGGCTCGGTCAGCTTGTCTTCCCATCTCAGGTAGCGCCTCCTGCTATGGGTGGAAGAAGGGAGCCACCATTCTCTCGGCTGCACTCGCCAGGAATTTGGTCTGTGTGATATGAGGGCTGAGGAATGTGGGTGGCCTGTTCCTCCTGGGGACATGCTGTCTTCTTTGACTGGGGTCTGGGGGTGGCGGGAGCCCCATTTTCTTGGCCACACCCACCCAGAGTAGAGCATCTGTTAAGGTGAGCAGTGAAGAGGGATTGGGTCATTGTTCAAGTGCCATAGACTCTCACCCTTCTTATCAAGGACAATTTCTAGAGAGTTTAAATGCTCAAAAATACAATTAAAATTTTTTTGAGCGGTTATGAGTGTTTTGCTGGGAAGGAAATTTGCAGTTCCTCATGCCACCATTTTGAAAGTGGACCTCTCCTTTTTCCTTCCTTTTCTTTCCTTCCTCCCTCCTTTATTCCCTCCCTCTGTCTTTCTTTGGGTTTTATTAACTTATGGGTTAATAATAGAATATGTCAGGTGTTAAGGATGATGTTGAGATGTAGAGTGCTATTAATGTTGAAGACAATCCTCTTAACTCAATGAAATTATGAACAGAAGTTAAAAAAAGTTTTTTTTAAGTATCATAAACTTTCTTCAGGAATTTTGAAGGTTAAAAGTAGAGTTTCAAAGCAAACACATTTCCTGGCTCCTCTTTACAAGAGGTTATTCTTTACTGAACTGTAACCCTTTATGTTTAAGAAGATTGGATTTTCCCCTAATGCTAAAAGATTTGCTATTTTCCTTTTCCTCTTATAGACATTCATAATCCATTGTATTTTAGTAGTTTCAAAGCTTTGAAAGAATGTTCAGATGACCTCAAAAATTCAAAAATGATAGAGAGGATAAAAATTGTTGATGCTTGAAATATTATATCAGTTATAAAACCGCTTTGTCCAATGTTAAGATGAAAGATTTAAGAATTACCTTCTTTCTGCGGGAAAAATAAAAGCTATTAAGACAAGTTTCTGGAATAGTAAGGGCTTCCCAAGTGGCACAGTGGTAGTAAAGAATCTTCCTGCCAATGCAAGAGACTCATGAGACAAGGGTTTGATCCTTGGGTCGGGAACATCCACTGGAGAAGGAAATGGCAACACACTCCTGTATTCTTACCTGGGAAATCCATGGACAGAGGAGTTTGGCAAGCTACAGTCTGTGGGGTTACAAAACATGGGCATGACTGAGCATGTATACATGCTGGAATATTAAGTGCAAGGCAGAACCTTATTTGCTTAATTCACATCCCTTGGACACCAGGTAACCTGGAATAATTCTGCTTCACCAGCATCCTGGGGGATAGGATGGGATTGGCAAGCAGGAACAACAGCAAAGGCAAGCAAGGCCACACGAGTTGTTAACTGGGGGTCCCGACGCTTTCAGGGGAGACTAGAGGAGAGATGGAGGGCTGCTCTGTGAGCTTGTGTCTGTGAGTCCTCTGACCACAGACAGTCTCAAATTCTCCCACCAGCTGGATGTGGGTGTGGGAAGGAGAAGAGAATGACAACAGGTGTGCTCTGCACCCTTGCCACCCTCTGACCCCCCGATCTTGATAGATGATCAGGAAGAACAGGAATGGGCAGGGTGGGGGCATCCCCCAGGTGGGACTGGCACCAGCTCTTTCATTCTGAGGCATGGTGGGGAGAGCCAGCTACACCCACAGGCCGATTCCCTTTTCCCCCATGTCTTCTTCTCAGAACGGAGTCGAAAGCTGGGGACGGTGGCGGTCCAGGAGGAAGCAGGCTTCTCTTCTAACTTGCATCCTCCACACTTTCTTGTCCTGTGTTAACCTACAAGTTTGATGGTCAAGTCTGGTCGGCTGGGAGCCTGGCTGATCCTTTTGGAAGGCGGCCAAGGAGTGGAGCCTGTCACTGCTCAAAGCCACTTTCATTATCCCCGCCTGCCCCTGGTTATCCTCCCTGGACTGGGAGATGGGTAATGTACACGGGGTAGCAAGATTCCAGAATTAGGTCACGGCCAGTCATGTACAGACAGCCCTGTGTGCTGGTCGCATGTTCTCCCCCTCGTACTGAGCCTAGTTGGAGACAGCTCTGTGACTTCTTCGACAGACAAGGTGAAGCTCATCTACAGAATTAAGATAACTCTCTCGTTCAATAAATCGGTGAGAATCCTTGAATGTGAGAAGGGTGTCATACATTTTGGCAGGTGCTCTTTCTGGCAAACATGTTGCTTGCTCAGAATTGAGCCACCAGGGGACCTGAGACAACCCAGGAGGTTTGGGAACAGGAGCTGAAGGCACATTCTTAGAGTATAAAACTAGAAGAAAACAACAGAAGGGGAAAGGCTACAGGTCTCTTCAGGAAAACTGGAGATATCAAGGAAAGATTTTGCCCAGAGATGGGCACAATAATGGACATAAATGGTGGAGGCCTAGTAGATGTTGAAGAGATCAAGAAGAGATGGAAAGAATACACGGAGAACTGTATTAAAAAGGTTCACATGAACTGAACTGGCCCGATCCAGTGTGGTCAGCCACCCAGAGCCAGGCATTCTGCAGAGAGAAGTCACGTGGGCCTTAGGAAACACTGTTACCAATAAAGCTAGTGGATGTGAAAGAATTCCAGTAGAATTATTCAAAATCTTAAAGGATGATACCATCAAGGTGTGGCATTCAATATATCAGCAAATCTGGAAGACCCAGCAGGGGCCACAGGACTGGAAAAGGTCAATCCTCATCCCCAAATCTTGCATGCTAGGCTCCAGCATTATGCGAACCGAGAACTTTCAGATGTCCAAGCTGGGTTTAGAAAAGGAAGAGGAAACAGAGATCAAACTGCAAACATTCTCTGGATCACAGAGAAAGCTAGGGAATTCCAGAGAGACATCTACCTCTGCTTCATTGACTGCACCAAAGCCTTTGACTGTGTGGATCATAATAAACTGTGGAAAGCTCTTAAACAGATGGGATTACCAGACCACCTTACCTGTCTTCTGAGAAACTTGTGTGTGGGTCAAGAAGAAACAGTCAGAACCCTGTATGGAACAACTAATTGGCTCAAGACTGAGAAAGGAGTACAACAGGGCTGTTTCCTGTCACCCTATTTGTTTAACTTCTACACTGAGCACATCTTGAGAAATGCCGGGCTGGATGAGTTACAAGCTGGAATCAAGATAGGTGGGAGAAACATCAACAACCTCAGATACGGGGATGATACCACTCTAATGACAGAAAGCAAAGAGGAACTCAAGAGCCTCTTATGAGGATGACGGAGGAGAGTGAAAGAGCCAGCTTAAAACTAAAAATGAAGAAGGAAGTAAAATGTTTCCCAGGGAGTTGAATACTAGGTCAGCTTTACTGGGACGGAAAGCCCCCAAATTTTAAAGGGAACAATGGATACCAGGTGTGTCACTGCAGTGTTTGCTCTGCAACCTAAGAAACAGGATCTAGCTCTAGGAAACAGGAACCTGACGCTAACTGCAAATTGTCACCAATGGTTACATAAACCTTACCTGCCTGCCCACCAATCATGCTCTGCCGAGTAGCCTAGTCCCCCTCCTCCCCTGCACAACAGGATAAAAGGCTCCCAAAGTGGGTGTTCTGGGGCTCCCCACCTTCGATCGGCTTGGTGGGGGTCCGGATCCGAAATTGCCAATAAACTGCTTTTCTCTGAACTCCGACTGGTGGTCTCTATTGGCAGCTAGTCTCCCACATTTGGGGGCTCGTCCGGGATAAGTTGCCTGGAGACTGCCAGTGCACTATTCATCTGGAACCCTGCACGGCGCGCCGGTAGGTCAGGCCTGTTTAATTTACTAATCTGGTATTAGTCTGAAGACACTGTTCTGAGTTGCGTGTGGACAGTGGGACGCCGCCGGGAGGTCCCACGCAATTGCCGAACGGAGTGACGACTCCAGGAGGCCTGGATCTGAGTTTCTGGTTTTAAGATTGCCTGCTTGGTTGTTTGGTGTCTGTTCCTTTTGTCTGATTGTCTAATTGTCAAAATCTGCCTCTCCCTCCCGGCACTTGAGCCCACTCGAGTGCTTGATTGAAAATTTCGCTGATTTTAAGCGACGGGCTGAAGGCTACGGACTGTCCGTAAGTGCCTTTGACCTAAGGAAATTCTGTGAGCTTGACTGGCCCACATTTGGAGTGGGTTGGCCGAGCGAGGGCTCTCTCAACTTGGCTGTGGCCAGGCGAGTTCAACGTGTGTGCTATGGAACCCAGGACACCCAAATCAGGTTCCTTACATTGATATATGGGCTGAGATTATTTGGGATAAGCCATCATACTTGAAAAAATGTGGGTGTTTGGAACCTGTTAAATTGGGAGCAAAGGGGGGTCGTCCGTCGCGCATAATGGTGATGCGGCAACCTAGGCCTAAGAAACCCTCGGCCCGGTGTTGCCCCAGGGGCTTGAATCGCCCCCTCGAAGGCGGCCCCCACCTTACCCTGGAAGAGACCCTGAGGGAGACCGGCCCTCTTCTCCTGACTCCACCGAGGCCAATCCACCCTTGGTGAGCCCCCCTCATACCCGTGCGGGCACCGCCTTTGGGCCGCCTAAACCCGCAGGACTCTACCCCCCTGCGAGAAACGGGTGAGGTGGGGCCCGCCGGGAGGCCAGTACCAACATATGTCCCATTCACTACCTCAGACCTATATAACTGGAAAAGCCAGAACCCCTCTTTTTCGGATGACCCCCAGGCGGTCATCACGCTCTTAGAATCTGTCTTTTATACTCATCAACCCACATGGGATGATTGCCAGCAGCTCCTCAGTACCCTATTTACTACCGAGGAGAGAGAAAGAATAAAAATGAAAGCAAGAAACAGGTCCGGGATAACCAAGGAGAACTGACAACGGACCCCAACCTTATTGAGGAAGGTTTCCCCTCCACTCGCCCCACTTGGGACCACAACAGTGCAGGGGGGTGGGGCCGTTAACCGGTACCGCCAGACTCTATTGGCTGGCTTACGAGCTGCGGCCCGGAAGCCTACTAATAGGACCAAGATTACTGAGACTAGGCAGGGACCGGAGGAGAGTCCCACCGCCTTTCTGGAAAGGCTCAACCAAGCCTATAAGACCTGGAGCCCGATTAACCCAGAAGCTCCAGAGAACCGGGCGGCTGTGGTGCTCTCCTTCGTAGCTCAGGGCGGCCCCAGATATTAGAAGGAAGTTGCAGAAATTAGAAGGATTCGAAGGGAAGTCTCTGTCCGAACTCCTGGCAGTGGCCCAGAAGGTGTTCGAAAATCGAGAGGACCCCACCAGGGCTACCCAGGAGCTCACTAAGAAAATGGCCAAGGTCTTCCCTAGCCCGCGAGGCGCCCTCAGGCTCCCAGGAGAAAGGCACCCAGAGGAAGGGTCAGCGAGGCGCTCTGGGAAGAAACCAGTGTGCATACTGCAAAGAGGAAGGACACTGGAAACGAGAGTGTCCAAAACGGCCAAGAAAAGGACCACGACCCGCCCCAATCTTGGTGGAGGAGACTGATTAGAGGGGTCAGGGTTCCTTGGGCCCCTGGGAACCCAGGGTAACCCTTTCTGTCGGGGGCCAGAAGATCGACTTCTTGGTGGATACAGGGGCCACTCACTCAGTGGTAAAACATCCTGTGGGGCCCGTATCCCAAGAGAAGATCCAGATAATCGGGGCTACAGGCCAGCCGAAGCGATATCCCAAGTCAGCCGGCCGTATTTCAGATCTTGGCCACGGGACAGTCACTCATTCCTTCTTGGTCATTCCTGAGTGCCCTGAACCCCTTCTTGGGAGAGACTTACTGCAGAAAATGGGGGCTACTATCTCCTTTCACTCCAGATGGAGATGTGGAAGTTGCTGGCGAAGGGCGAATTCTAGTCTCGCTGCCCTTGGAAGGAGAATATAGATTATACGAGACTTCAGCTGGGGAGCAGAGTGAGGAACTTCTAGACTGGCTGAAGCTGGAGATCCCAGAAGTTTGGGCCGAGGGCAATCCCCCGGGGCTAGCAAAACACCGGGCACCCATTGTTGTCCAGCTGGCGGCTACAGCTACCCCTGTCCGAGTATGGCAGTACCCCCTCAGTCTGGAGGCAAGACGGGGAATTAAAGTCCACATAAATAGGTTGCTGGAGGCGGGCATCCTAGTTCCTTGCCAGTCAGCTTGGAACACCCTCCTCCTCCCAGTGAAGAAACCAGGTACTCAGGACTATCGACCTGTTCAAGATCTGTGGGAAATTAACAAAAGGGTTGAGACTATCCACCCCACTGTTCCTAACCCTTACACTCTCCTCAGTTTGCTGCCGCCAGATAAAGAATGGTACAGTGTCTTGGATCTGAAAGATGCCTTCTTTAGCCTCCCCCTGGCCACCATAAGTCAGCCCCTCTTTGCCTTTGAGTGGGCCGATTCCGACAAGGGACTGTCGGGGCAGCTTACCTGGACAAGGCTGCCTCAAGGGTTCAAAAATTCACCTACTCTTTTTGATGAGGCACTAAACCAAGATCTTCAGGACTACAGGGCCAATCACTCTGGAGTCACCCTCCTTCAGTATGTGGATGATCTCCTTATCGCCGCCGCAGATTATTTGAGTTGTAAAAGGCCACCAAAGACCTACTCCAGACTCTGGCCCAGCTTGGGTACCAAGTGTCATCTAAAAGGCCCAACTCTGCAAGCAGCAGGTAACTTACCTTGGATACCAGATCAGCCAGGGACGCAGAGCCCTGTCTTCCAGCCGCATCCAAGCCATCCTTCAGATTCCCGACCGGAGACTAAAAGGCAAGTACGGGAATTTCTGGGAGTTGTGGGGTATTGCAGGCTTTGGATTCCGAACTTTGCAGAGACAGCTAAGCCTCTATATGCGGCTACCAGCGGCAAGGACCCTGCCCTTGTGTGGACAGAAGCCGCTGAGAAGGCTTTCGAGGACCTGAAGACCGCCTTGGTGAGTGCCCCCGCTCTCAGTCTGCCGAACCTAGAAAAACCCTTCCAACTGTTCGTGGCCGAGGCTAATGGGGTGGCAAAGGGAGTATTGACCCAAGACTTGGGTCCCTGGAAGAGACCTGTGGCCTATTTGTCCAAACGGCTGGACCCTGTGGCGGCGGGGTGGCCAGGGTGTCTGAGAACAATTGCGGCTGCAGCCCTGCTAGTTAAGGAGGCGACCAAGCTGACCTTTGGCCAGAGTCTCGAGGTCGCCTCTTCTCATAACCTCGAGGGCCTACTCCGGGCGCCGCCTGAGAAATGGCTATCTAACGCCAGAATTACACACTGCCAGCTGCAACTCCTCGACCCGCCCCGGCTCACCTTCCACCGCTCCACAGCCTTAAACCCTGCTACCCTGCTGCCGGCTCCGGACCCCCAGTTGCCCCCACACGAGTGCACGGAATTCCTGGACTCCCTCTCTTGTGGGCAACCGGACTTGTCTGACACGCTGCTATCACAAGCAGAGGCAACTCTTGACACCGATGGGAGCAGTTTTGTCAAGGACGGCATCAGGTATGCCGTGGCCGCCGTGGTAACTGAGGACTCTGTCATCTGGGCCTCGGCACTACAAAAAGGGACTTCAGCCCAGCGGGCCGAACTAGTCTCCCTGACCAAGGCCTTGGTTTCACCAAGGGGAAGAGGAAAACGTTTAAACATCTATACTGATAGCAGGTATGCTTTTGCTACCGTTCACGTCCACGGAGCCTTATACCAGGAGAGGGGACTCCTGACGGCAGGAGGAAAAACTATTAAAAATGCCTCTGAAATTATAGACCTTTTATCAGCTGTCTGGGAACCCAGAGAGGTGGCGGTTATACATTGTCGGGGGCACCAAACTGGGGACACCCCTGAAGCGCGGGGAAATAGGTTCGCAGATGAAACCGCCCGGGAGGCCGCCTTAAGACTAGTGGGGAAGGAGCCCCT
The DNA here is from genome assembly GCA_917880005.1 of Nanger dama. Taxonomy (NCBI): domain Eukaryota; kingdom Metazoa; phylum Chordata; class Mammalia; order Artiodactyla; family Bovidae; genus Nanger; species Nanger dama. The sequence continues at coordinate 6,443,807 of CAKJTW010000098.1, forward strand.
CCTCTAGTCTTAACCACCACCGAACCTACAGAGGAACCCCCTGTGTATAACCAAAAGGAGACCGATCTGGGCAAGAAACTAGGGGGGCAGATCACGGAACAAGGATGGCTAGTCCTACCAGATAACCGGGTGCTAGTTCCAGAGGCTATTGGTAGAGCCCTCCTTTCTGAGGCCCACCAGGCAACCCATTTAAGTGGAAACAAACTGGCAGAATTGCTGAGGAAAAAGTACTTAATCTGTGGGATCTACAGGATTGCTCGAGACATAGCCGCCCGATGACTGACTTGCGCCCGAGTAAACGCTAACCCGACTAGGATGGCTGAGAAGGGCATACGTCAGAGAGGAACTGAGCCAGGGGAGGCCTGGGAAGTGGACTTCACCGAGATGCCCCCTGCACGAGGAGGCTACCGCTACCTCCTCGTTTTTGTTGATACCTTCTCCGGATGGGCAGAAGCCTTCCCTACCAAGAAAGAGACTTCCCTGGTAGTAGTGAAACAATTGGTCTCTGAAATTGTCCCCAGGTTCGGATTACCTAGTAGTCTGGGGTCCGACAATGGCCCGGCGTTTACCGCCCAGATATCTCGTCAATTGGCTGAGGCTTTAGGAATCAAATGGAAACTGCATTGTGCTTACAGGCCACAGAGCTCAGGGCAAGTAGAAAGGATGAATAGGAGCTTAAAAGAAATATTGACAAAATATAAAATAGAGACTGGCGGAGACTGGGTTACTCTCTTACCCTTTGCGCTTCTCAGATCTAGGTGTACCCCCCTCTGTGACCGGATTCACGCCCTTCGAGATTGTCTATGGGCGGCCCCCTCCACTCATCCCCAAGCTGGGGGAGGAAACCCTTGTGGAAATAACTAACGACTATCTCCTTAGGTCTTTACAGGGCCTGCAGTTAGCTTGGACCCGAGCCCAAGCAGCAATCCGAGAGAGCAGACCCGGAGCTCCCAGCACTCCAGCCCGGCCGCCTCTCTGTGATCCTGGTGATCTGGTCCTGATTAAGAAACTGAGCCCGGAAACGCTCGCCACTCGCTGGGACGGGCCTTATACCGTCATTTTGAGCTCGCCGACTGCGGTCAAGGTGGCAGGAAGGAGTGCTTGGATTCACCACTCCCGGATCAAGAAGCACCCCCGCTGGAGGAAAAGAACTCAAAATGGAGAGTGGAACGCTCCAACGACCCACTACGACTCACACTGTTGGCATCCCCTTAGTTGTGCTGAAGTCCCCCTGCTTCAGACTGCCTCCTTTAGCTCCTATATGCTTGCACCCTACCGCTGGGAGTTAACTAGCACGTTGGACAGGAAGCTGGTTGCAAATGTGTCTACCCTGGGTGGGCCTACCTTTCGGTTTGATTTATGCAACCTCATGGGGGCTAATTGGAATAACGAAGGACCCCCTGCAGGGTATATGAGAGGAGGAAGAGCTGGGGTGAAGTCCTACGGATGCGGGACTAAATATTTGGAAGAGGCATTGAAGGACACAGAGTTCTATATCTGCCGCCAGGAGGGACCCTCGGAGTGCGGTGGTATTGAGGACTTCCACTGTAGTGAGTGGGGCTGCGAGACTATCGCCAGTTGGAAAGATGTGGACCCCCATATTCAATTCAAGCGGGTTCCGGGAGCATCTCCTTGCCATGTGGGATGGTGTAACCCCATAGGGTTGAGGGCAAAAACCTGGGAGCAAGGCTATTGAGAAACAGGGAAGACTTGGGGTCTGAGGTTTCATGTTAGGGGGTATGACCCGGGAGTATTGTTTACCATCCAGAAAAGACAGCTCCCATATCACCTAAAACCTATAGGACCCCAAATGCCAGTCCCCACTAGAGTGTTACCCCGCAGAAACGTCACCTCCGGCACTCCTGCATCCCACACTTTGCCCCCACTGGAGCCTCAAGCCCATTCTCTCTTACGAACTGTGGACCTTACCTTTTCATACCTAAATCGCACCGACCCGACCCTCACGCAGGACTGCTGGCTTTGCCTTAACCCAGAGCCCCCATACTATCCCTAGCTGAGGTAGTGCTGCAAAATCGGAGAGGACTGGACTTGCTATTCCTTAAGCAGGGCGGGCTTTGTTTGGCCCTAGGAGAGACCTGCTGCTTCTACCCCAACCACTCAGGGGTTATTAAGGAAAACTTGAGCCAGCTCCGAAAGAGATTTAAAGATAGAGAGGAAGCCAGGGGCAATCAGGAAAATTGGTATGAGTCTCTCTTCCAGTGGTCACCTTGGCTGACCACCCTTGTGAGTGCAGTGGCTGGACCACTCCTCTTGCTGATCATAGGTCTAGCCATCTTACCTTGTGCCGTTTCTACCATACGACAAATGGTGTCAAAATGGACACAAGACCTCCGGATCCTCCTCCTACGATCCCACTATCAGGAGGAGGTACCGAGTGAGGAAGAGTCGGGGGATGAATCAAAGATTTGATTCCCCGTTAAGACTAGTGGGGAATGAAGAAGGAAGTAAAATGTTTCCCAGGGAGTTGAATACTAGGTCAGCTTTACTGGGACGGAAAGCCCCCAAATTTTAAAGGGAACAATGGACACCAGGTGTGTCACTGCAATGTTTGCTCTGCAACCTAAGAAACAGGATCTAGCTCTAGGAAACAGGAACCTGACGCTAACTGCAAATTGTCACCAATGGTTACATAAACCTTACCTGCCTGCCCACCAATCATGCTCTGCCGAGTAGCCTAGTCCCCCTCCTCCCCTGCACAATAGGATAAAAGGCTCCCAAAGTGGGTGTCCGGGGCTCCCCACCTTCGATCGGCTTGGTGGGGGCCCGGATCCGAAATTGCCAATAAACTGCTTTTCTCTGAACTCCGACTGGTGGTCTCTATTGGCAGCTAGTCTCCCACAAAAAATATTTTAAAAAGTAAGACCATGGTATCTGGCCCCATTGTGTTGTGTGTTGTGTCAGTCACTCAGTCATGTTTGACTCTTTTCGACCCCATGAACTGCAATCTACCAGGCTCCTCTGTCCGTGGGATTCTCCAGGAAAGAACACTGGAGTGGGTTGCCATTTCCTCATGACAAATAGAGGGGGACAAGGTGGAAGTAGGGACAGATTTCCTCTCCTTGGGCTCCAAAATCACTATCACTGCAGATAGTGACTGCAGCCATGAAATCAGAAGACATTTGCTTCTTGGCAGGAAAGCTATGAGAAACGCAGACAATGTGTTGAAAAGCAGAGACGTTACTCTGCCAACAAAGGTCCGTATAGTCAAGGCTATGGTCTTCCCAGTGATCACGAAAGGTTGTGAGAGCTGGACTGTAAAGAAGGCAGAGCACTGAATAACTGATGCCTTTGAACTCTGATGCTGGAGAAGACTCCTGAGAGTCCCTTGGACTGCAAGGAGATCAAACTAGTCAATCTTAAGGGAAATCAGCCCTGAATACTCGTTGGAAGGACTGATGCTGAAGTTGAAGCTCCAGTAAAAGGTCATCTGATGAGAGCAGCTGACTCACTGGAAAAGTCCCTGATGCTGGGAAACATTGAGGGCAGGAGAAGAGGGCATCAGAGGATGAGATGGCTGGATGGCATCACTGATGCAATGAACATGAACTTGGGCAAACTTCGGGAGACGGTGAGGGACAGGGAGGCCTGGCAGGCTGCTGTCCACAGAATCGGACACGACTGGGCGACTGAACGACTTTCTGCAAACATGTTGCTTGCTCTATCCATTCAGAATTGAGCCGCCAGAGGACCCGAGACAACCCAAGAGGTTTAGAAACAGGAGCTCAAGGCGCATTCTTAGAGGTCGTGGAGGACTAGAAATGGACCCCGAGGAGGGTCAGTAAGAAGTCAGAGACTTGAATAGTATGGAATAAGACAAGCATGCTGCACTGAGGAGAAGACACTCCCTACAGGAAGGCAGGCATCTGGCACTGTCTTTAGCCTTGCATCCCTCCCAGCCCTCCCCAGGTGCACGCATCTGGACGCTGAGTTTGGGCCCAGTGATGATGCGTGCAGGACCGTAGAGGCGCCGGTTCCGGCGGGGACCTCGGGCGCTGGGGGCGCAGAAGCGCAGCAGCGCCACCTACCGCCCAGCCTCCGGCGGCGCCGGGCAAGCGCCTCGCTTTCTCCAAAAAGGAGCCAAGACTTGGAGCCCAGAAGGAACCCGTCTTCAGCGGCGAAAGGACGGCGAGAAGCGCAGGGACAGCCTGAGCCCTCCTTCTATTTCAAGCTGACACATATCCTTGCTTTCGTAGGTATTATAAAATACGGTTACTCGGCGCCACAGATTTCAAAATGACTTTTCTCTCTTTCCTTTGGCCCGGTCTCTGTCATTATCATTCTTATTATTTTTAGGAAAGCAGTAACTGCTGAATGGCCCCGATGCGGTGTTTTGTTCTCTTGACCCAGCTCTTGAATGTAGGAGGCTGAGACTAGGTGAAATATTCTTGTCACATATTTGTTCATGCCATGTACTTTATTTTCTATTTGAAAATTTCACTTGTTTTATGAGATACAATTGACATATAACGTTGGATTATAATGATTTGATATATGGATGTATTGCAAAATGATCACCACAACAAACCCAGTTAACATACATCTCCTCACATATTTATAAACTTTTTTTTCCTTGCAATGAGCGTTTTTAAGAATTCCCCTCTTAGAAACTTTCAAATAGAGTCTAGAGATTTATACATAAGTTTGAACTTTAAATATATTATTCAGATAACCTATATCTCTGTTATTTTTCTTCTGCTTGGCCTATCAGTTTCTGAGGTGTCTGCACTTTTTGCGTCTCTCACCGGAGACAATCTTGCTAGGCACACATATGTTGGGTCTTCATCTATTGCTTCTTTTATCAAGATGTGTCATCCTCTTTCAAGCATATACAGAAGGAGAGAAAAGAATAAAAGCAACCCTCCTGAATCTGTCATCCAGCTTCAACAACTCATGGTTTACTCTCCTTTCATTTATACCCCACAAAGTCTTCCACATCTCTTCTACTGGATTATTTTGAAGTAAATGACAAACATCCATATCCTTTTATTAGTAAATACGTTAGAGTCTATCTACAAAAGATAAGGAATTCTTTTTTATTTATTTTTTTAAATTTTTAAAATTACAATACTGTATTTGTTTTGCCATACATTGACACGAATCAGCCATAGGTGAACACAATCTCCCAATGCCGAAGCCCCCTCCCACCTCCCACCCCACATCCTCTACTTGAATCATCCTGTGCATCAGCCCCATGCATCCTGCATCCTACATTGAACATAGATTGGCGCTTCGTTTCTTACAGGAAAATATACATGTTTCATTGCCATTCTCCCAAACCATCCCACCCTTTCCCTCTCCCTCAGAGTCCAAAAGTCCACTCTATACCTCTGTGTCTCTTTGTTGTCTCACATATAGGGTCATCATTACTGTCTTCTAAATTCCATATATATGTGTCAGTATACTGTATTGGTGTTTTTCTTTCTGGCTTACTTCACTCTGTATAATCGGTTCCAATTTCATCCATCTCATTAGAACTGAGTCAAATTTGTTCTTTTTAAGGGCTGAGTAGTATTCCATAGTGTATATGTACCACAGCTTTCTTATCCATTCATCTGCTGATGGACATCTAGGTTGCTTCCATGTCCTGGCTATTATAAACAGCGCTGCAATGAACATTGGGGTACATGTGTCTCTTTCAATTCTGGTTTCCTCGGTGTGTATTCCCAGCAGTGGGATTGCTGGGTCATAAGGCAGTTCTATTTGCAATTTTTAAGGAATCTCCACACTGTTTTCCATAATGGCTGTACTAGTTTGCATTCCCACCAGCAGTGTAAGAGGGTTCCCTTTTCTCCACATCCTCTCCAGCATTTATTGCTTGTAGACTTTTGGATCGCAGCCATTCTGACTGGTGTGAAATGGTACCTCATTGTGGTCTTGATTTGCATTTCTCTGATAATAAGTGATGTTGAGCATCTTTTCATGGGTTTGTTAGCCATCCGTATGTCTTCTTTGGAGAAATGCCTATTTAGTTCTTTGGCCCATTTTTTTATTGGATCATTTATTTTTCTGGAGTTGAGCTGCATAAGTTGCTTATATATCTTTGAGATTAGTTGTTTGTCAGTTGCTTCATTTGCTATTGTTTTCTCCCATTCAGAAGGCTGTCTTTTCACCTTGCTTATAGTTTCCTTTGTTGTGCAGAAGCTTTTAATTTTAATTAGATCCCATTTGTTTATCTTTGCCTTTATTTCCAGTATACTGGGAGTTGGATCATAGAGGATCCTGCTGTGATTTATATTGGAGAGTGTTTTGCCTATGTTCTCCTCTAGGAGTTTTATAGTTTCTGGTCTTACATTTAGATCTTTAATCCATTTTGAGTTTATTTTTGTGTATGGTGTTAGAAAGGGGTCTAGTTTCATTCTTTTACAAGTGGTTGACCCGTTTCCCCAGCACCACCTGTTAAAGAGACTGTCTTTACTCCATTGTATATTCTTGCCTCCTTTGTCGAAGATAAGGTGTCCATAGGTGTGTGGGTTAATCTCAGGGCTTTCTATTTTGTTCCATTGATCTATATTTCTGTCTTTGTGCCAGTACCATACTGTCTTAATGACTGTAGTAGAGCCTGAAGTCAGGGAAGTTGATTCCTCCAGTTCCATTTTTCTTTCTCAAGATTGCTTTGGCTATTCGAGGTTTTTTGTATTTCCATACAAATCTTGAGATTATTTGATCTAGTTCTGTGAAAAATACTGCTGGTAGCTTGATGGGAATTGCATTGAATCTGTAGATTGCTTTGGGTAGTATACTCATTTTCACTATGTTGATTCTTCCAACCCATGAGCATGGTATATTTCTCCATCTATTAGTGTCCTCTTTGATTTCTTTCATCAGTGTTTTATAGTTTTCGATATATAGGTCTTTAGTTTCTTTAGGTAGGAATATTCCTAAGTATTTTATTCTTTTCGTTGCAATGGTGAATGGAATTGTTTCCTTAACTTCTTTTTCTACTTTCTCATTGTTAGTGTATAGGAATGCAAGGGATTTCTGAGTGTTGATTTTATATCCTGCAACTTACTATATTCATTGATTAGCTCTAGTAGTTTTCTGGTCGAGTCTTTAGGATTTTCTATGTAGAGGATCATGTCATCTGCAAACAGTGAGAGTTTTACTTCTTCTTTTCCAATTTGGATTCCTTGTATTTCTTTTTCTGCCCTGATTGCTGTGGCCAAAACTTCCAGTATGATGTTGAAGAGTAGTGGTGAAAGTGGACACCCTTGTCTTGTTCCTGACTTTAGGGGAAATGGTTTCAATTTTTCAACATTGAGGATAATGTTAGCTGTGGGTTTGTCATATATAGCTTTTATTATGTTGAGGTATGTTCCTTCTATTCCTGCTTTCTGGAGAGTTTTTATCATAAATGGATGCTGAATTTTGTCAAAGGCTTTTTCTGCATCTATTGAGATAATCATATGATTTTTATTTCTCAGTTTGTTAATGTGATGAATTACATTGATTGACTTGCGGATATTGAAGAATCCTTGCATCCTTGGGATAAAGCCCACTTGGTCATGGTGTATGATCTTTTTAATGTGTTGCTGGATTCTGATTGCTAGGATTTTGTTGAGGATTTTTGCATCTATGTTCATCAGTGATATTGGCCTGTAACTTTCTTTTTTGTGGTGTCTTTGTCAGGTTTTGGTATTAGGGTGATGGTGGCCTCATAGAATGAGTTTGGAAGTTTACCTTCCTCTGCAATTTTCTGGAATAGCTTCAGTAAGATAGGTGTTAGCTCTTCTTGGAAGGAATTCTTAACTATAATTTTTTTTTGGTCACGCCACACGGCAGTCACGACCTTAAGTTCCCTGGCCAGGGATCGAACCTGTGCCCCTGCAGTGGAAGCAGAGCCCTAACCACTGGACCTCCAGGGAGGTCTCAGTGAGACAGAGCAGGGCCGTATATATGGTCCTTGCCCACCCCCACCATCATGTCTTCTGCTTGCCTTTTGCCTAAACTTTAGTCAGACAATAAGTTTAATCAGAGAAGTGAGAAATGCCGAAACAAAGGAAAACAGTCAAAGGAGATTAAATAATAATGTAGTCTCTAAGCATGGGCAAGGACCTTTTGTTCTTTCTCAAGGATTGTAGATAATATTCTGAGCCATATCCTGTGAGCTGTCTTACAGATACCAAAACCCCAGGGGGAGAAATTAACTACACGGTGATCATACTGCACCCAGGACTTGAGCTGCCACAGTTCTGAGAACTGACTGCAAAGAAATGGGAACAAGTGCACCCTGGCACTGAAGATTAACTGTCCTAAAACAACCAGGATGATGCTAGGCAGACCACTGATGACCAATTTGAAGATGACTGTTACAGATGACTGTGCTGTTTCTGCATGTACCCCCCCCGACTCTGTCTATAAAAGCTCTCACCCCTGCTTGTTGGAGGTGGGGGAGTTGGCCTTTGGACAGATGTCCACCAGCCTCCCCCAGTTGGTGGCATCTGAAATAAAGCAAACTTTCCTTTCCACCAGCTTGGCCTGCTTTTTGGCTTTTGAGTGGCGAGCAGCCGGACCTCCCCAAGCATGCCTTTTGGTAACAGATTTTGGTGCCCAACGTGGGGCTGGCTACTGCTGGCTTCTGTGCTTTCATGACACCTGGCTCTCCTGGGTCTTCCAGGGGAAAACTGTGGCTATGATATTGTATTAGCCTGCTGCTAGGAGCTAGCCAGCCCCAGGTAGGGGATTTGGGGGACGTTCCTACCAGCTGATGAAACTATATGTTTTGAGGATCCTCCCTGTTTCTCCCCTGCTTGGCACTGGCTGCCAAATTACACTTTTCTTGGTGGAATGGAAACTTGCATTTGGGGTGAGCTGCCGACCTCTAAGACTGGGCAAGTCCCCAGGTGTGCACGCGGGCAGCCTTCCCATTTCTGAGCGCTAGTGCTATTTGGGCCTTCTTGCCAGTTGGTTCTGACCTGTGTTTGATGTTGAGGATCATTTGTGAGCACTGACTGCTATTTGGGCACTTTTCCCAATGGTTCTGATGTCTGTCTGCCATTGAGGGCCGTTTGTGAGCATGAAGCGCTTTTGGGCATTCTTGTCAATGGGTTCTGACATCTGACTACTGTTGAGGACCATTTGTGAGCACCAGGTGGCATCTGAGTATTCTGCCAATTGTTTCTGATATTTGCCTACTGCTGAGGACCATTTGTGTCAGGGAAGTGTTTGGGACTCCTTACTGGTAACCTTTGGAGAGGGTCTATGATCTGTCGTGTGGTGTGTGAGTTTATTTCCATTTGTATAATTGGTACTCTTGTTGCCTTATGTAAAATGGGGAATTCAGGTTCAACTCATTAAAAATTTTAGTTGTGAATTTATGACTAAAAAATAAATAATTTTTTGGATAATGGATGGCTGTTGTATTCTTCAGACTCCAGAGAAGATTGGTTAAGATGAAAGTCTTGAAATTCAAAATACTGGTTCTTTTTGCATATGCAGTTAGGGAAATCTAACTTGATAAAACACTTTTTCAGACCTTGAGAAACCAAAAATATGCCTAGGAGAAAACTTGAAGTTAACACTTATCATGTCCTTGAAATACAAACACAGTCCACATTGCCTGGAACTCTAGCCTTTGGTTGATTGTAAAACTTCAAGCTAAGAGAGAAAGAAAAAAAAAAAAAGGAAAGCCTTTTAAAACTGAGTGTGTAATTTGGCTATTCTGATTATTATCCATAAAGTGATAAGCTTAATTGCAATGCCTAATTCATGAAATGTAAAAAGATAAAACAACGAGATCTCTGTTTGTCTGATGTTTATGTGTCTCAATATGTATTTTCGTATTTGGATAATATCTCTGAGGTTAATTAGTAAAGGAACTCTATTTAATTGGCCTTAAAAAATATAAGTACTTGTTACTGAAAGGTATGCGTTAGGGGTCCAGCTACTCGCCACTCAAAAGCCAGTAAACAGGCCAGGTTTGTGGAAAGGAAAGTTTGCTTTATTTTAGATGCTGGCAACTTGGGGGAAGGGTGGCAGACATCTGTCTAAAGGCAGACACGCTCCCCTCTCCAACAAGCAGGGAATCAGTTAGGTTCAGTTGCTTAATCTTATCCAGCTCTTTTTGACCCCATAAACTGCAGCATGCCAGGCTTCCCTGTCCATCACCAACTCCTGAAGCTTGCTCAAACACGTGTCCATTAAGTCGGTGATACCATCCAACCATCTCATCCTCTGTCATACCCTTCTCCTCCTGCCTTCAATCTTTCCCAGCATCAGGGGCTTTTCCAGTCAGTCAGTTCTTCTCATCATGTGGCCAAAGCATTGGAGTTTCCAATGAATATTCAGGACTGGATTTCCTTTAGGATTGACTGGTTTGATCTCTTTGCAGTCCAAGGGACTCTCAAGAGTCTTCTCTAGCACCACAGTTCAAAAGCATCAATTCTTTGGTGCTCAACTTTCTTTATAGTCCAACTCTCACATCCATACATGACTACTGGAAAAGCCATACCTTTTACTAGACGGACCTTTATCAACAAAGTAATGTCTCTGCTTTTAAATATTCTGCTTAGGTTGGTAACAGCTTTTCTTCCAAGGAGCAAGTGTCTTTTAATTTCATGGCTGCAGTCACCATCTGCAGTGGTTTTGGAGCCCCCAAAATAAAGTCTCTCACTGTTTCTGTTGTTCCCCCATCTATTTGCCATGAAGTGATGGGACCAGATGCCATGATCTTAGTTTTCTGAATGTTTGAGTTTTAAGCCAGCTTCTTCACTCTCCTCTTTCACCTTCATCAAGAGGCTCTTTAGTTCTTCTTTGTCTTCTGCCACAAAGGCGGTATCATCTGCATACTGAGGTTACTGATATTTCTTTTGGCAATCTTGATTCTAGCTTGTGCTTCATCCAGCCTGGTGTTTTGCATGATGTACTCTGAGTATAAGTTAAATAAGCAGTGTGACAATATACGGTGATGGGATTCCAGTTGAGCTATTTCGAATCCTAAAATATGTTGCGGTTAAAGTGCCACACTCAATATGCCAGCAAATTTGGAAAACTCAAGCAGTGGCCACAGGACTGGAAAAGGTCAGTTTTCATCCCAATCCCAAAGAAAGGCGATGCCAAAGAATGTTCAAACTACTGCACAATTTCACTCATCTCACACACTAGCAAAGTAATGCTCAAAGTTCTCCAAGCCAGGCTTCAACAGTACGTGAACCATGAACTTCCAGATGTTCAAGCTGAATTTCAAAAGGCAGAGGAACCAGAGATCACATTTGCCAACATCTGTTGGATCATCAAAAAAGCAAAAGCAAGAGAGTTCCAGAAAAAAAAATCTACTTCTGCTTTATTAACTATGCCAAAGCCTTTGATTGTGTGGATCAAAACAAACTCTGGAAAATTCTTCAAGAGATGGGAATACCAGACCACCTTACCTGCCTCCTGAGAAATCTGTATGCAGGTCAAGAAATGACAGTTAGAATTGGACAAGGAACAACAGACTGGTTCCAAATTGGGAAAGGGGTATATCAAGGCTGTATATTGTCACTCTGCTTATTCAACTTATAAGCCGTGAGTGAGAGCATTTATAGGGAGTTGAGGGGGGCAACATCCAGAAACAGCACAGTCATCTGTAACAGTCATCTTCAAATTGGTCATCAGTGGTCTGCCTAGCATCATCTGGGTTGTTTTAGGACAATTAGTTAATCTTCACTTGTGGGGTGCAGTTGTTCCGTTTCTTTGGGGTCAGTTCTAGGAACTGTGGCAGCTCAAGTCCTGTAGTTAACTTCTCCACCTGGGGTTTTAGAATTTATATGACAGCTCAGTAGGATATGGCTCAGAATATTATCTACAGCCCTTGAGAAAGAACTTAAGGTCCTTGACCGTGCTTAGTGACTACATCATTATTATTCAGTCTCCTTTGACTGTTTTCCTTTGTTTCAGCATTTCTCACTTCTCTGATTAAACTTATTCTTTGACTGAAGTTTTCCAAGGGCAAAAGGCAGACAGAGGACATGGGGGGGCGGGGAGGGGGAGAAGGACCATATGGTTCTGCTTCATTTCATACTTCCAGATCGAACAAATCTAAATTTACCTACTTTTGTCTCCTTGTAAGACCAAGAGGGAAACTAAAGATGTTTGGGTTTATTAAGCATATATGTTGTACCACTGAAGAAAAATTGTCCTATAAAAAGTACATAGTTTTTGAAGTTATGAAATATGTTCTTAAGTCTGCCAATCAGAAAATGCCGGTGTAACATTTGCATTACTTGTTTCTTGGTTTTGTTAAAACTTTCAAGGGTTAAAAACTGTGATATGTAAAAATGATAAGTGAAGCATTTTGGTGTGTAAAGCAAAAGATACCAAAACCCCAGGGGAGGAGTTAACTCCATGATGACCAGACTACTCAGAACTCGAGCTGCCACAGTTCTGAGAACTGACCACAAAGAAATGGGGACAAGTACACCCTGGAACTAAAGATTCACTTTCTCTCTCTCTTTAGTTGCTCAGTCGTGTCCGACTCTTGCGACCCTATGGACTGTAGCCCGCCAGGCTCCTCTGTCCTTGGGATTCTCCAGGCAAGAATACTGGAGTGGGTTGCCATTTCCTTCTCCAGAAGATTAATTAACTGTCTTAAAACAACCAAGGTGATGCTAGGCAGACCACTGATGACCCATAGATAACTGTTAGGGATGACGGTGCTGTTTCTGGATGTTGCCCACCCCCGACTCTGCCTGTAAACTTTCTCACCCCTTGCTTGTTGGCGGTGGGGGTGGGTGGGGAGTCAGCCTTTGGACAGATGTCCACCACCCGCCCCTGCAGTTGCCAGCACCTGAAATAAAGCAAACTTTCTTTTCCGCCCAACCTGGCCCGCTTATTGGCTTTTGAGTGGTGAGCAGCCGGACTCTCCATGAGTACCTTTTATCAAGATAGGGAATTCTTACTAAAACATAATCACAATACTGTTATCACTCCTAAAAAATTTATAATAATTTCTTTGTTGCTGTTGTTCAGTCTCTCAGTCGTGTCTGACTCTTTGTGACCCCATGGACTGCAGCACATCAAGCTCCCCTGTCCTTCACTGTTTCCCAGAGTTTGCTCAGATTCATATCCATTAAGTCACTGATGCCATCCAATCACTTCATCCTCTTTCTCCTCCTGCCCTCAGTCTTTCCTAGCATCAGGTCCAATGAGTTGGCTCCTTGCATCAAGTGGCCAATAGTAATTTCTTAATATCATTAAATATCCAGAGTGTTCAAATTTCCTAATTGTCTCATAAACATTTTGATTTTCTTTGCTCAAATTAGGATCCTAGTAAGATTCATATATTATGATTACTTGATATGTTTTCAGTGTTTCTAAAATTTTTTAGCTTCCTGATCAGGGATTGAACCCAGGCACTTCAGAGTGAAGTGCCTCCCACCTGGAGAAGACCTGCAAATGAGTGCAGTGGCCCTGAGTATGTACATGGTCTTCAAGGAGAAATCGTCTGCCAGGGTGAGGCTGGCCTTCCTGGCCCAAGGATGCTGTGTACTTGAGAGTCGGGGTCAAACAATGAACTGTTGACAACTGTTCACAAAGGTCATGCTAGGATGACTCTTTAGGGGGTCATTTGCAGCTCTAGAGTCAGAGCAGACTTCCAGTCTTTATAAAATAAAAAATGCCCATCGGAGAGAAGCCCAGCTCTCACCATAGCATGTGACAGCATCCCACAGGCTGCACGTCTCTCTGGCCTGCTTGTCTCCCCAGCACGGCCATGGGTGGATGTCTCGAGGGTGGGGACTGAGCCTTCCTCGCCTTTGCATCCTTGGCCTGTCACATCCGGAGTTTGCATCATGCTTAGAACAAGGAGGGGCAAGCAGAGACATGCTGAGAAGGGATGAGAAGGGGAGCAGGTTGGAGAGTGGCTGCCTGCAGGGACCACCAGGGATTTGGGAGCTGCAAGAGTGGGAAGTGACGACGGCCCTGGGGAGGTTGGGGCTATTTTCAGGGAGTGAGAGTCAGGTTTTCTTGCCGTCTCATCAGGTGAGGGAGGCAGTGCTGTCGTAGCCAGGGGATGGCCAAGACTATCATTAGGGCCAAGGGACAAAAACTTGACAGGGTGGGGGAAAGGAGGATGTGAGGAGTAGGCATAATCTGGGATGTGCGTTTCCTGCCTGTTGGTCACTTAGTCACTCAACAAGCACTGAAGTTCCACCGAATGCACAATGTGATCAGACCTGCTGCAAAGACGCAGAGGAGGGGGGGGTTTTGGGCTTCAAGCAGCCCCCAGTGTGGATGGGGAGACAACAGTCCCTCCCACACAACAAAATGCCTGTAAAGGAGCCCCCTGTCCTCTGGTTTCTAACCTGCTCTCACCTGAGCCCCTTCAACCAGTCATATCTTCTGTTTGGGGGAAAGGTTGGAATCTATATACTTAACATCCAGTCACGGAGAAGGCAATGGCACCCCACTCCAGTACTCTTGCCTGGGAAATCCCATGGATGGAGGAGCCTCGTAGGCTACAGTCCATGGGATCGCTAAGAGTCGGACACAACTGAGCAATTTCACTTTCACTTTTCACTTTCATGCATTGGAGAAGGAAATGGCAACCCATTCCAGTGTTCTTGCCTGGAGAATCCCAGGGACAGAGGAGCCTGGTGGGCTTCCGTCTATGGGGTCGCACAGAGTTGGACACGACTGACGAGACTTAGCAGCAGCAGCAGCAACATCCAGTCAAAAGAAAGGGATAAAGAAAATCAGCACTTGCTGCCAAGTCTTCCATCTTATTAGACAAGAAACCTTGGGGTGATGAGACAGATACAGCAACTCTCGAGGAGTGCGTCAGAAGCTTTCGAGCTGAGGAATGCTTGCCTTGGCCTGGGGCTCTTCTAAACCAGTTCTGGTGGGGGGTGGAACTGAAAAACTTCATACACAGTGTGTCATTGAGGACGGTAAAGTTGGAACAGGTTTGCTGGAGGAGCAGATCACTGCTTTTGATGAATGTGTGCTGTCTGTGGATGTGGCTGCCTTCAACAAGGTCTAAAACTCACGGTGGATCGGTGACCTTGAATAAAAGCTTGCAAGAAAAGAAAAGCAAAACGCCGCTGACGCACCCCTCTAGTTTTGCCCTTTCTGTCTCACCATTATCCCAAGGTTCCACGTCTGATAAGACGGAACACTTAGCAGCAAATGCTGTCTTTTGGTTTCCTTTGGCTTTTTTTTTTTTAATAATTCACAAAGTGGAGGCACTGTGAGGATTACAGAAGACAAATCGTCCGCAGTTTCACCACCCAAATCAGTCGCTCCGACGTGTCCGACTCTTTGAGACCTGCCGGGAGCCACCCCGGGAGATCCCACCCATGACAAGGTCATGAGGAAGAGAACTGTTAAGCAAGGCTTCAGGACTCAACGGGCTCCCTAGGCTTTTTCGAGCATCTACCCCAAAACCAGAATCTGTTTTACTATTTTATGACTTTCACCAACTCTTTTGACATTAACTGGCTAACCCTGACCACCTTTTTCTGGAGAAAATCAACTTAGGGCTATATAGCTAATAAGTCTTCCGGACACGAGAGGAATATTTCAAATCAACCCCCTCTGTTAGCATTCTAGCTTGCTTGGCATGTATATCCAGACTCTTGCAGCTACACATATGATTATTTACAGCCTCCCAACTGTGAGAGGCACAGAAAGCCTAAAACACGGAGCCCTTCAAAGAGTTAAAAGTTATTAGAGTAGTGCTGCTGTAGGATTTCATTATTGGGCCAATGCTTGTTGCTAAGTTCCCGTATCTCTTATCCACTGTGCACCTGGGAGTGCATTAGTTAACACAGTTAGTAAGAAAAACAAGTGTAGCCTTGAAATTAACCACATCAGACGTTTGAGCTAATTGGTTCTTTCTTGTAACTCACTGCACCTTTGCTCCATGAGAAATGTAACTTGTTCAATACTTTCTGAGGCTGACATAGATTAGAAATATAAAGAAAAAACATTTCAAGGGAAAATAAGTTTTCTGGTTGAGAAGCCTTTATCAAAAGAGGGTCATAAAATGTCCACAGGCCTCCAAGGCCAGAAGATAATGTACACAATACTGTTTATGGGAAAGGTTTGCAGAAAAAATCCTGGTTTCCATAAAGACAAAACATATGTAATGTTTGGGCTGACTCTGTATGACTTTGCATCTTTCATTTCCCTCTATGTATAAGACAAGGTATAAAAGTACCTTTAAAAAATAAAGCTATGGGCCTTGCTTACTGAAGTAGCTTGGTCTCCTCGTGTCAATCATTTTCTCCCTCTCTCTCTCCCTCCCTCTCTTTTCAGGCTGATCCCTTGGAGCATAGAGGCTCCCTGCGTTCACTTATCTGCCCGGGTTTCTAAGACCTGAATGGGAAGACGATCTGTGTTTTCACTCCCTCAGGAGACCGGGAAGGCACCTGTGGCCTCCATGAACAGGGCAAACTTCCTGTCTCGAGGTTTTATTGGCTTTCTGTGTAAACCAAGGAATGTCAGCCTCTTTCTCGCCTCTATTTTCTCATCTATAATACTCTTTCTTTATCTCTGTCTCTAAATCATCCACTGACACCGTTTTCCCTTCAGGTTCCCCTGGAAACTGCGGGGCTGGACCGGGCAGAGACCCCAGGGACTGCAGCAGGCTAGGTTTCCCTGTCCTTCACTATCTCCTGCAGTTTGCTCAAGTTCAAGTCCATGGAGGCAGTTCAGTTCCATTCAGTTCAGTTGCTCAGTCGTATCCGACTCTTTGCAACCTTCCCTGTCCATCACCAACTCCCAGAGTTTACCCAAACTCATGCCCATGGAGTCAGTGATGCCATCTAACTATCTCATCCTCTTACTAATGCGAAATAATGAACAGAGAAAACAGCTTTTGTAGCTGAGGTAGGACCAGTCGAAGACCCCGGACTCGGCCCCCTGCCCCGGTGTGCCCCGGTTCTCTGTGGGCAGATCCTGGAACTGGGCTGGCCCGGGTGGCTGAACTCTGAGCAGAGGTCAGCGACACAAAGCTAGGGTGGGGCGCAGAGGAGGATCCACTTGCTCAGCTCCCTTCAGCCCACAGTCCCCCAGATGGAACTCCACACCCATCGTATTAGTTCCTATCGCTGCTATAAATAAACCACAAGCTTAGTGACTTCAAACAACATGTTTATTCTCTTACAGTCTAGAGTCCACACAGCTGTGTCGCTAGCGGCAGCTCTCAGGGACGATCCATCTCCTCGCCTTTTCCACTGACATCCCCCGCTTACTGTCCCTCCTTTGACTTCAGAGCTAGCCTCCTGTCTGACCCCTGCTTCTCTCATTCAGGAAAAAATCCACCCCCAATCCAACAGCAATATAGAAGGTTTACATCGAGAAATCCTTGTGATTATATTGAACCCACCGGGATAACCTAAGAGAATTTGCCATCTCAGGAGCCTTACCTTAATCACACCCGCTGAACACCTTCATTTTGCTGGGTAAAGTGACTATGTTCACAGGTCACCAGGAGGTTAGGATGTGGGGCGGGGTGAATCTGGCGCCTCCGTTCATCCTGGCCAGCTGCTATATCCCAGTAATCAGCAATAAGAGTTGCTTCCTTCCTCCTTCTCTTTTCCTTCTAAAATTTAGCTTTTATTAAGTAGGGGCTTCCCAGGTGGCCCAGTGATAAAGAATCTGCCTGCCAGTTCAGGAGATGCAGAAGATGTGGGTTCAAACCCTGGGTCAGGAAATCCCTGGAGAAGGAAATGACAACCCACTCCAGTATTCTTGCCAGGAGGATCCCAGGGACAGAGGAGCCTGGGGGGCTACAGTCCACGAGACAGCAAAGAGCTGGACACCACTGAGTGACTGAGCACCACACATTCTTATGATTGAAAAAGAGAGACAAAATAGCACCGGGGTGGGAGGCCATGGCACCTGGGAACCTACTGGTCTGGGTCTGCACTGTGGCCGGGACACTCAGAGGCCCCCTCAACACCCAGAGGGAGAAAGGAGACCCTGCCGCCCTCACTCTGCCCTCTCCCCCACATCACTCCACCCTCTCCACCCTGAGTCCCTTCAAGCTTTCTTCATCCAAAAAGGAAGAAGCTCTCCAAGAAACCCACCTCCAAAATAGACAGGTTCCCCTGAGCAATCCTGCTCCATCCCGTCTCTTTCACCCCATTTCCCCCCACCCCTTTAGGTGTGGTTTGGACGTCTGTGTCCCGCCTGATGCCCAGTGTGATGGTGTTGGGAGGTGGGCCTTTGTGGGGTGCTTAGGTCATGAGGGTGGAGCCTCATGAATGGATAAGAGAACCCAGGGAGACCCCTTACCCCTCTGCCCTGGGAGTATGCAGTGAAAAGTCAGAAGTCTTTGACCCGGAAGAGGGCTCTCACTTGACCTTGCTGACACCCTGATCTTGGACTTCCATCCTCCAGAACTGGAGGCAATAAACTTTTGTTATTGATAAGCCACCCAGACTGTGGTACTGTACGATGTTACAGAAGAACTCGAAACTTTTCGGCCAACCCAATATTTCAGCAGCTCAAATGGATGAAGACAACGGGTAACCACTTTTATTAGAATCATGTGTTATCTTTCAAGACTGTTTATGAGTACGTATATTTCTCTCTTTTCTAATACAAAGATTAGCGTGCCATCTATTGTTCTATACCTGTTTTCTGAGCACATCCTGAAGCTCTTCCCTATTAGGACAGTGAATATCCCTCTACATACGTTTCTTTCATAGTCACCTATGATCGCATTGTGTGGGCATTGCAAGGTTTATTAAGATCTATAGGCTCTCTCCTGTAGATGGAGGTTTGAGTTTTTTCCAGACTTTGCCAGTACAAACAGTCCTTCAGTAAAGTGCCATGTACATCTATTTCTCCGGGGTTTGTAGGTAGGTCTCCAGAATAACTCCAAGAAGCTGGATCAGTAAATCAAAGGGTGGAGGAGGCGGCAGTTTCACTGGATTTTTCCAGTGTCTTCCTGTGCTTGCATTACTTGGCATGCCTATCAGTGACCCCTAGTCTCCCAAGAGGGAGCCATCAGCCTCAGATACCTTACACTGACCTCACAGGCCAACCTAGCATTTTGGTGACTGTCACTTGCTGTAGCCATGGAGGTCTTCTCTGGGGTGGAGACCAAGGCCTTGGGTTTCTCATCTGTGTGTGTCCCACATGCCCGGCCTGGGGTGTGGCCTCACCCACTGTGCCTCCCTTAGGAAGCTGCCCCAGAGGGGTTTATTATCTATCCCTGGAGGGGGTGGGGTGCTTGGGCTTCAGGTGGGACTCAGTGGGGGGCAGGGGCTTCACACAAGCCTGTAGGTTCCATTGTAGCTGAAAGAGGGTGGCTTCAAGCAGTCCCCCTCTCCCTCAGGCATCCAGCTCTGGGTGTAGGTGGAGCCATTTTCCAGAGGTCGCACGATTATGAGGTCTCTGGATGCCAGGGACGGGTCCTCCGGGAAGAAGTTGAAAGGTCGGAGCAGGAAGCCCACGGAGTTCCCGGGCGTGGTCGTGTTGGGGATGTCCTCTGCGTGGGGGATGTGCAGGAAGCCCACTGTGACCCAGGCCACCAGGTCCTGCAGAAAAGAGGGCGGGCTGTGCTGAGGAGGCTCAGAGGGCAAGGAGTGGCCTGCACCCAAGCCCCAGGTATTAAGGAAGGGCAAATCTGGTGAACCCGGAGCTGGCTTTCCACCCAGTAAGCTGGTCCTTGCCCTCCTGGGACTCAGCAGTGCTCCTGGGACAGGACAGGGATCCTGGGACCTGGCAGGAATCCTGAGACTGGACAGGGATCCTGGGACTGGACAGGGATCTGTCTCAGGGTGGGGCTGGAAAAAGGCAGAGCTGGTACCTCATCTTCAATGTTCTCATTGTTGTGAAGAAACTCCTCAAAGACCACAGGTGGGTCCCAGGGGTCATTCTGGTTGTATATGCTGCTGCTGTCTCTCTCGGATTCCCGGTATTTGGTCACTGCCAGGGGGTACCTGTCCAGGCAGAGAAGCCGAGGGACTCTGGGTGTTGGGGGCCTCCCAGCCCCTCCCAGGGAACACCGTAAGGGTCAATGAAGGGGGAAGGTTACTGCCTTCCCCTAAATGCAGGATCATCCCCTGGGAGTTAGCCAGACTCACTGTCAGTGGAGGCTCTGGAGCTCCGCAGGGGCTCTGCACCCTCCATCCCCAAACACAGAGCCACACACCTAGGAACATGCACGCACACACACATACACATGTGCACACACTCAGATATAGCACTGGATAGGTTCAGAATGTCATGGACAGAAACACAGACACACACGGATACAGGGGAACACAGAGACAGAGAGGAGCCTCCAGTCCTTGCCAGCCTCCTGGGCCTTCCTCACCTGGCCCAGGTGACAGCCTGTTCCTCTTGCAAGCCTGGGGGCAGCACTTGGTCAGCCATGGAGTGGATCTGCACTCGGTAGCTGCGCTGGTGGCCCCAGGGGTTCCGCTCAGGGCTGGTAAAAAGCAGGTATTTGGGCAGAGTCTGTCCGAAGCGGAAGGCCGCCTGGCGCTCCCGAGAATACCGCATCTGCTGGAGAGCCGGCTGAACCAGGCGGTGTCCTGGGCTCCAGGGGTTTGTGATGTTTTCCAGCTTCATCTGCAAGGTCTGGAAGCTATTCTTGGTGCCTGCGGGTGTACAGGGAAGGAGTCGGAGTCAAGCACCTGGAACTGAAGCCTCCTCATTCCACTTCGGGCCCTCCATCCGGGACCACACCCAACAGCAGACCATGGACTGAAGGGGACGTTGGGGCCAGGCACTGAGTCAGATGGCAGTGGAGGGAAGGGGCTGAGGAACTAGAAGACAGCTCAGAGTTGGCACAGCAGCGGCAGTGACTCCACTGTGACCCTGGATAGTTCCTCTTGAGAGTGGCGTCTGAGGCTGTTTGCTGCAACTGTGGTCCCAGAGACAGGCAGCTGGCCTTTCCCCAGGGGAAGGGGCCATGTCAATGCCCTCTGGGTCAGGAGCAGACAAGGGGGAGCAGGAGAAGCAGCCCAGCTGGTCCTGGGGGCCTGCTTTAACATGGCACTTGATATCAGGCCAAATCCTGTCATTACACCCATGCCATCTTTTAAGGCACGCATGCTCAGTCACTCAGTTGTGTCCAACTCTTTGCGACCCCATGGGTTATAGCCCACCAGGCTTCTCTGGGATTCTCCAGGCAAGAATACTGCAGTGGGTTGCCATTCCCACTCCACTGGAGAAAAGATTCTCCAATCTTTTGTGGTGACACCACTAATTCAAGAGACATAAGGAGTATTCCCAACGACACTGCAGCCACTCAAAGCTCCAGGCAGGGGTGTCTCACACCTAGGCATTATCCCCTCCCCTGCCACGTGCACACCTTTGCACAGGGTTGCCGGGAGCCACCACGGGAGATCCCACCCATGACAAGGTCATGAGGAAGAGAACCATTAAGCAAGGCTTCAGAACTCAAGGGGCTCCCTAGGCTTTCTCGAGCATCTACCTCCAAACCAAAATCTGTCTGCTTTACTATTTCATGGCTTTCACCAACTCCTCTGACATTAATAGGGGGCTATCCCCGTACGGGCCACCTTTCTCTAGAAAAAGTCACCTTAAGGCTATAGCTAATACGTCTCCTGGACATGAGAGGAATATTTCAAATCAAATCCCTCTGTTAGCATTCTAGCTTGCTTGGCACGTATATCCAGACTCTTGCAGCTACGCATATGATTATTTACAGCCTCACAACTGTGAGAGGCATGGAAAGGCTAAAACATAGAGCCTTTTAAAGAGTTAAAAGTTACTAGAGTAGTGCTGCTGTAGGATTTCATTATTGGGCCAATGCTTGTTGCTAAGTTTCCGTATCTCTTATCCACTGTGCACCTGGGAGTGCATTAGTTAACATAGTTAGTAAGAAAAACAAGTGTAGCCTTGAAATTAACCACATCAGATGTTTGAGCTAATTGATTCTTTCTTGTAACTCACTGCACCTTTACTCCATGAGAAATGTAACTTGTTCAATACTTTCTGAGGCTGACATAGATTAGAAATATAAGAAAAAACATTTCAAGGGAAAATAAGTTTTCTGGTTGAGAAGCCTTTATCAAAAGAGGGTCATAAAATGTCCACAGGCCTCCAAGGCCAGAAGATAATGTACACAACATTGTCTATGGGAAAGGTTTGCAGAAAAAATCCTGGCTTCGCTAAAGACAAAACAAGTGTAATGTTTGGGCTGACTCTGTATGACTTTGCATCTTTCATTTCCCTCTATGTATAAGACAAGGTATAAAAGTACCTTTAATAAATAAAGCTATTGGGCCTTGCTTACTGAAGCAGCTTGGTCTCCTTGTGTCAATCATTTCCTCCCCCCACCCCCCTCCCTCTCTTTTTCAGGCTGATCCCTTGGAGCATAGAGGCTCCCTGCGTTCACTCATCTGCCCAGGTTTCTAAGACCTGAACGGGAAGACGTTCTGCGTCTTCACTCCCTCAGGAGACCGGGAAGGCACCTGTGGCCTCCGTGAACAGGGCAAACTTCCTGTCTCGAGGTTTTATTGGCTTTCTATGAAAACTAAGGAATATCAGCCTCTTTCTCTCCTCTATTTTCTTATCTACAATATTCTTTCCTTATCTCTTTCTAAATCATCCGGTGATGCCGTTTTCCTTCAGGTTCCCCTGGATCCTGCGGGGGCTGGACCCTAGCACAGGGTCCATCCTCCAAAGGGGTCAGTGCAGGGGCAGCCCCTGGCACTGTTCACGTCACCATTTTGCACGGACACACAGGTTTCCGCAGGCCCTACACCTCCAGGCTGGGTAAACTTTCCTGACATTATGTCTCCAAGGGAGACTCAGCACCATCATCTCCCAGGAGTGTGAGTTCCCGTGGGGATGCAGACATTTGGCCAGGGGGTGGTCCCAAGCCCGGGTCCTACCTGCCACGTCCAGGTCTACGCGGTAATGCACAAGGTGGGTGTGCATGTTGCCCACGAGGTGCGTGTGCAGGCGGGTCCCATGGCGCAGCCCCCTCGGGGGTGTAGAAGGTGGCGTGGATATAGCCAGTGGCGTGCATCTTGGCCTCCATCACCCCGTTGGGGTAGAAGATGAAGTCCCAGATGTAGTCATAGTTGTAGACGGTTGACGTGGTCCTTAGCACCAGCGCCTGACCCTTGAGCCCCGCATAGAAATTGAAGCCCCCGTTGAAGTTGGAGTTAAAGTGCCGCCGGATGGGCACCCCCGTGGGCATCTCGAAGAGACAGAGGGCCCGGGGGTAGAGGACGGGGCCATCGTCGTCGTAGTAGTGGAGGGCGTCCACGAAGGTGGCCGTCTCCGGGCAATCGATGCCAGGGGCCAGCTCATGAGTGACGCTGCCCAAGCCCCAGCCCACGTCCATGTACTTGGTCTGCATGCCGGCCGGCGTGTGTCCTCCGTACAGTGCCGCAGCCTCCTGCACGCTCACCTCGTAGGCTATGCGCTCACCGCCGAAGTGCACGTCCAGGACTTGCAGCCCCGAGGATGAGCGCAGGCGGGAGGAGAAGCTCCAGCCGGCGTAGCGCACTGTGTGGCCGTCCAGGCTGTAGCGCGCGCCCTGGGGCTGCACCAGGCGGGGGCCGCTCTTGGAGATGCCCATGTCCCGGCGTAACTGGTAGGAGGAGAAGAGGGCCGCCTCAGGCAGGTTGGCTCCGTCCTTGCCCTTGGCGGCGGGTCCTCCAAGACCACTGCATCCACCTCTCCGTCGTCGTACTTCTGAGCCAGCTCCTCAGGGCTCTGGTAGAACCTCCCATTGTACCAGACCCGCTCCACCGTCCAGTCCCGGGGGTTCAGGCTTCCGTGGTCCAGCAGGAGCTCCACCCCAGTGGGGTGCAGGAAGTAGCCTTCGATTTGCCGCTGCAGGATGAACCAAGAGCGGCGCTGGCCGGAGGCCACGCCCCGGGCGCCACGTCGGTGAAAGTCAGGCACTGCTGGGAGCAGTTTCCGAACACAGCGCCCGCGGTGCGCCCGGAAAAACGTGTTCAGGGGCTTAGTGGCCTCCTCCAGGGTCTGACTCAGAAGGGCGTACTCTGCCTTGGAGATGGGCCTGGAGGCCCAGGAAGCCTGGTGCCTGCGCCTGGGCGGCAGGTGTCGCAGGTAACGGGGCCTTGGCAGCGGCCCCACGGCAAACTCGGTGATGTTGGGCTGCTCCTGGGCTCCGAAGAAGATGACGGCTCGCGCCTCCCGAACGGGGAGGCCGGTGGCCTTTATCCAGAAACTTGAGCACGTGTTGCTTCTTGGGTAGCAGCATCTCAATGAGGAACACGGAGTTCTTGGCCACGGTCAGCGTGTTGGACGGCTCCAGCCTCAGCTCCTTCTGGGACCAGAGGAAGCTGTGCACGGCCTTGAGCTCTTGGGCGTTCAGGTCCGCAAATACCCTGCCCGTGTCGCCGGGGGTCCGCGGGGTGCCCTCTGCCGCCGCCAGCGTCTGCAACACCAGGATGGCAGCACCTGCCCAGCCGAGGGCCAGGGCCTCCCGCCTCATGGCTCTGGAATGCAGCAGAGGAGATGAGCTTGGCAGTTTTGTGGGAGGAAGTGAGTGTCCCCCAGGTTGGGTCTTGGATTACCCTGGCCCTTGATCTCATGGTTTTCCCACCGACTCACCTCCTGGCTTGCAGTCCTCTGATTTGAATTCTGCTTTCTCCTCCCTGGTCTGTAATCTCCCTGGTCTGTAAACTCTTTTAGTCCCATGGATGCTCTTGCCTGTGGAGACTCCTTCTCCCCTCCTCTGTGCCTTATCTCTGTGGGGCAGAAGTGCTCTCTCTCCAGCTTTAGGGCACTCAGATATTCATAGTGGCTCTGCCCTCAAATGCTGCAGCGTGCTGGCTGTGCCATGGGTGTTGGCAGCAAAACGGTGTTATGTCAAAACAGTGTTTTTGATACAACACAATGTTTTTTATGTAGATAATCTGAAATGTAGCGTGGAAGTTCAAAGAGTCGTCGGTTCTAGTGCTAATACACGCTACCACTAGGACCAGCTGTGTGACCTTGGGCAGCTTGCCTAAACTCTCTGGGCCTCCATTCTCACAACAGTGAAATGGAAAATAACAATGCAAGTACCTACTTACAGAATTGTTAGGAAAAATCAGTTGGACAATAAGGATAAAATGTTTAGCACAAAGCCTACTTTCTAGGAAGCACTTGAGAAATGCAAACTACTCATCTTTTTTCCAGTAGTCATGAAGAATGTGAGAGTTGAACCATAGAGATGGCTGAGCGCCAAAGAACTGATGCTTTTGCACTGTGGTTCTGGAGAAGACTCTCGAGAGTCCCTTGGACATCAAGATCAAACCTGTCCGTCCGAAAGGGAAATCAACCCTGAATATTCATTGGAAGGACTGCTGCTGAAGCTGAAACTCCAATACTTTAGCCATCTGATGCAAAGAGATGACTCACTGGAAAAGACCCTGAAGCTGGGAAAGACTGAGGGCAGGAGGAGAAGGGGACGACAGAGGATGAGATGGTTGGATGGCATCACTGACTCGATGGACATGAGTTTGAGCAAGCTCTGGGAGATGGTGAAGGACAGGGAAGCTGGTGTGCTGCAGTCCACGGGGTCACAAAGAGTCGGACACGACTGAACAACAGTATGAGGATACACTCTCTGGTGTCAGAATGTTTAAACTTATGAGTCATGTAGAGTGATTTGGCTGGTGCGGTTGTAGACCTGTGCCCACACAGGTGAGGGGGAGAATGGGGTGGCTGGCCCTGCCAAGCTTCTTTGGCCTCTTCACTGATGCCCCACAGTTGTGACCACTTGGCCAGAGGCCAAGTTGTGACCTCAGGCCAAGGCCACGAGGAAGGCGCCTCAGGATGTCATCATCCCAGGGGGCAATTCAAGATGATGTCCTTTTCCCTTCCCTTGTGAGGGGAGCTGTGGTCAGGGTCTCATGGCGCACCCTCTGGAGCTGACACTACAGTCTTGACCTCCCATCCCTGGTGGGGAGTTTCGGGGACTCTTGTGATCTTCTCTCCAACCTGAAGGGGTGGGGAAGCTCTCAGGGTTGCTAAGTGAATCCAGAGCAGAAAGATAAGCAGTGAGTTCTTGTTCTAATATTAAGTTTTGGTCCAGCCTAGTTTCTTTTTAAACTAGACTTGGAAAAGTTCTAAGTTCATAGCAAAATTGAGAGAGAAGTACAGAGAGATCCCATATGCCTCCTGTCTCCTCTCCCCCTCACATAACCTGGCCCACTAAGCATCCCACACCAGAGTGGTACCCTTGCTACAATCTGTGGCCGTACAGTGATACATCATTGTCACCCAGTAATTTACATGAGGATTCACTCTGGGTGCTGTACATGCTGTGGGTTTTGAGAAATGTGTAAAGACTTGCATCCATCTTTATGGACCATACAGAGCAGTTTCAGGGCCCTCAACATCCTCTCTACTCCAGCTCTTCGTCCTTCACTTCCTTCCCTGACCACTGATCTCTTTACTGTCTCCATAGTTTTGCCTTTTCCAGAATGTTGTGCCGTCAGGGTGATACAGCGTGTAGCCCTTTCAGACTGGCCTCTTTGGCTTGGTAATATGCATTTATGTTCCTCCATGTCTTTTTCATATCCAAGCCTCTTTCATCTTAACCTCTGATTAAATTAAATTTATATTTTAAGGCAGGACAAGAAAAAATTAAACATAGAATTTCCTCTCTGTGTTTGTTCGGGCCTCTTCCCTCCCCTACTCCCTAACATGCCGTGTGCATCTGCAGTATGCATTAACCAGAGCTCCTCAAAGATGGGGTGCCCGCTGGACAGTAAAGATCCATTTTTTCCCTTCTTCTGATGCCAGCAATGTAACCTCTTAGAAGACCACTGTTCTTTCCCAGCTCTACAGGGGCCATGGTTGCTTGCAGCTTGCTTTATATGTGCTTACCTGGACTATGTATCTTTGGTGAACTTAATGTAAAATATCAATATATTATTTTGACGTATGATCCCTTTGTCTTAAAAATGTATAAGACCGTGCCTTCAGCTTCCAACAAATGGAACAGTTCTCAGAGCTTTCTGAGAATCTGCTTCCAGGGTTATAACCCTCTGTTTAACTCAATTCAAATCCCCCCTTTTTCTTCTTAACTTGGTGGTTAATTGAATTTTCATCGACATTTTCTTGGCACAGTTGGTAGCCTATCAGAGGCACCTGGAGACCACCCTAAACTGAAGCTCAGTACCAGCACAGGCTCTTTGAGTCTCACCCAATTTTTGGTATTCTTCAGGTGCTTTGGTGAGGTCTCCTGATATCCAGACATCATTGCTTTAAATGATGTCCTGAATTTTACTGGACCTATTTTTCATTCTCTTTCTTTAAGAAAGAACTTTCCTTGGCTGTGCTATGCAGCATGTGGGATTTTAATTCCCTGACTATAGATCAAACCTGTGCCCCTTCCATTGGAGGCACAGAGTCTTAACCACCTGACCAGCGGGGAAGTTCCTCGAGCTGTTTCTCTTGGGACTTTTCTGTTTTTCTCGGAGTCCTAAAGTGGGTAACTGTACGTTTCCTAGGCAGGAGACCTGGGGATATTCTTAGGTGGGGACCCAGGGGAAACTTTGACATGAGTCAGGATGGCTATCCTTCTTAAAGATTTGGCTGAAATTGGAAAGATTATGTATATATGGTCAGGACAAACTTGTTTGCCAGGGAAATGAAGACCGAGCCTACTCAACTCCAAAGAGAAAAGGACATCTGCTCCTTCCGGGCACAATGTGCTTCCAGGTTGCTGAGAACCTAGCGGAAGTGTTTGAGGATCTATCCTTGTGATGTGTAGTGAGCCCACAGAGGGTCTCAGTATAATCATTTAAAAAATCCTGCTTGCTGGACAGGCATAACAAAGGCTGATCATCTCGAGTTCCGAGCACCCAGGGCAGTTTTAGACTGTCAGAGGGAGGAACCAAGACATGTAAGAGAGTCAGACCGACCTAGGATAACTCCTTGGGCAGCTAGACACAGAGGCAGCATGAATTCATGTAATTGGAACAAAGCTGGTGCTTGCAGGTACTAATCTTCAGTCTTAAATGGCCAGGATGGAGCTTTGTTGACATTGTAGAAAAAGCCAGCTTGATAAAAGACCTTTTCAAAATTCTGACCCTGAGAGAAAAAAATATTCCTCACGGGATGCTTGAAGGAAGTTATAACTCATACTATGTCCTTGAAACATAAACATAGCTCACATCACCTGAGACGACAGCCTTAGCTCAATTAATAGACCTTAAAACTGAAAGGAGAAAAGAAAAAGGAAAGAGACTTTTAAAAACTCAAGTAGGAAACTTATAACATCTCTATCTGTGTCTGTCTGGATATATTTGTCTGTGTGTACATTATAAATATGGTATGTCCCTACCTCTGTATAGTGTTATCAAAATTAATTTGTAAAAGAGCTCTATTTGACTTAAAGGTAAGTGCTTACAAATCAAATATTTCTAAATGTAACTTTAGCTCACTTCTTAAAGGATCATGTGATCCAGGATTAACTTTTAATGACTAAAAACCAGTTTAAATTGGTAGTTTAATTAATACAGACATGTCTTTAGAGTCTCACCATTAAGTATAATACTTTCATTGTACCTTGGTTTACTGAAAATCGATAAACTCGTATTATTTCTGTTTCAAAATTTGTAATGAGATAATTAATGGTATAATGATATTTTTATAAGTAATAGAAGAGAGATAAGGAGATAAAGCCTTTTGGGTAAACTTTCTTAAAATAATATGTTTTATGGTGTGTCTACCTAAGAACACTCTTGATGAAAGTGAAAGAGGAGAGTGAAAAAGTTGGCTTAAAGCTCAACATTCAGAAAACGAAGATCATGGCATCTAGTCCCATCACTTCATGGCAAATAGATGGGGAAACAGTGTCAAACTTTAGTTTTGTGGGCTCCAAAATCACTGCAGATGGTGATTGCAGCCCTGAAATTAAAAGATGCTTACTCCTTGGAAGGGAAGTTATGACCAACCTAGAGAGCATATTCAAAAGCAGAGACATTACTTTGTCAACAAAGGTCCATCTAGTCAAGGCTATGGTTTTTCCAGTAGTCATGTATGGATGTTAGAGTTGTACTGTGAAGAAAGCTGAGAGCCAAAGAATTGATGCTTTTGAACTATGGTGCTGGAGAAGACTTTTGAGAGTCCGTTGGACTGCAAGGAGATCCAACCAGTCCATCCTAAAGGAGACCAGTCCTGTGTATTCACTGGAAGAACTGATGCTGAGGCTGAAACTCCAATACTTTGGCCACCTCATGCAAAGAGTTGACTCACTGGAAAATGTAACATTCTAAATATAACTTTTGATCCCTCCCTGATGCTGGGAGGGATTGGGGGCAGGAGGAGAAGGGGACGACAGAGGATGAGATGGCTGGATGGCATCACCGACTCGATGGATGTGAGTCTGAGTGAACTCTGGGAGATGGTGATGGACAGGGAGGCCTGGCGTGCTGTGATTCATGGGGTCGAGAAGAGTCGGACACGACTGAGCGACTGAACTGAACTGACCTGATCCTAAGAACAATTTCTCCAGACTTCTGATGGCTTGAAACTTCAGGGTTCTGCTAAATTAAATGATAGAAATTCTTTGAATGTCTAGATCATTAAAAAATTATTTATTTGGCTATACTGGTTTTTAATTATGGCATTTGGTGTCTTTAGTTGCAGCTTGTGAGATCTAGTTCCCTTGATCAGTAATCAAACTTGGGCCTCCTGTATTGGGAGCATGGAGTCCTGGCCACTGGACAACCAGGGAAGTATGTAGATCATTGTTAATAAGACAAAATACTGTAACATTAATTGCTAAGGAAGTCTGTTTTTACTTATTTTTGACCTCTTATTCCAGAGAGACTTAATGTTTGAAACTGTTAATAAATATATTTTGTGCTTTATTGAAAGATTGTGAAATGGCATATATTTCTAGAAATTAAGTTTTAAAAGGGAACCTTCAGCAAAGAGTTTTAGGCATGGTTAAGACTAAAATTAGATTTAATTAAATAAGTGAATTTTAATATTAAAGATGAAATGATATAAAATAGACCTTTTTCTCTGTTTTGAGGGCAAAGTTTTGTTTTGAAATATTGATCTGCTTCTGCTTTTGGTAAGAGATTACAAAGTTTCTTTACCAGTAACTTCCTACACTTGCCTTTGAAATCTTTTGTTGTCATTTTATTAATAGTTTTATGAATAAATATTGTTTAACAGTTACTTATGACCCTACTTGGTCAAACACTTAAAACCTCTGATATCTGACGAACTTGCTCAAATCAAACTTTAAATGAAATTCTTTTGACTGCTAGCTAACTCTGGGATGCTTCAGGGGGCTCCTGAACATCTCAAAGAGGGATATTAAAATAATTTGGCTTATTTGTTATATTAAATTGCATGGGAAACGTTGTCAAATGAGTAACAAAAAAATCTTCTAAAGCTCTCTTTTATAGGTAAATATTATTAATATAAAAGTTCTAGAAATTATATGAAGTTCCTAAAGTTTGAAATGTCCTGGTATGCTGTCACTCATATTTCTAGTTATTGTCTTGAAATGTTGTATGTCACAACAAATTTCCTTGACAGTTGCATTGTGATCGGGTCTTTAACCACACTTTTCAAGTCTTCTGTCATTTATAGACGGTTATGGTCTTAATCTGATGCTTTTCAAAAATGCCTGTAGGGAGATTTCTCTGCTCCCTAAATAAGTTAGACTCGGTAGTGAAAGGACTTCCAGCTTGTATGAGGGTTATTTTAGAAACAGCTCTCTCATGTGAGCCTGCTGAAGACGTAGTAATAGGGTCTCCTTTAACGGCTCGTGTCCCATATTCAGTTGAGTCTCTTCTAAACTCCTGCCACACTCAGCACAATTCTGTAAGCCAGCTAACTTTTTAAGAAGTTGTTGCTTTTTCTTCCCAATACTACCTTGATTTGATGTAATAGCATTAACCTTGCAACTTTGCTTCCAGAACCACAGGAAGAAAGCAACTATGATCACATCTTGTTAGCGGTTTATCTTCTTGCTCCCAGGAATGATTTATAAGAAGTCCCTATTGATAAGGCTGATCTAATTTACAGATGGGTCCTACTTGTGGGATGAATGGGACATTAGCAAGCCAGATATGCAACAAGATCCACAATGGGCATAATTGAAAACTTCTATTTACCAGAAACAAAGTCAGCACCACAAGCCAAATTAATTGCCTTAATTCTAGCTTGTCAGCTAGCTAAAGACCAGGTAACAAATATTTATACTGATATTCGGTATGCTTTTTGAGTGGCACACAACTTTGGAATGCTATGAAAGCAATGAAGTTTTAAACCTCATCACGACATCTTATACAAAAAATAGAAAACAAGTTGAAGAGTTATTAATCAGGATCAGTTCAGCTCAGTCGCTTAGTCGTGTCTAACACTTTGTGACCCCATGGACTGCATGATAATGGATTAATGGATAAATGGATTAATCATGATACAACTGCCAAAACAGCAATTATGAAAACAGCAGAGCATTTCAAATTTGGCACTGTGGAGGCTGAAGGAAATCAACTTGCTGATGTTGCAGCCAAATGGGTAGCTTTAAATATTCATCCTGTCCAGCCTCCAGAATGTCCACTGCTCTCTGTTAACCCTGCAAACTCAATGAAAAATTTATTTCTATGGGCTCAAAAAATCACCACTAAAGAAGAGAGGCAGATTAGGCAACAAAAAAGGGAAATTTTGACCCCACCACACAAATATGGGTTAGACCCGATAAAACAAAAAATAGTTTCAATAGACATGTGTTTGGTTAGTCACTCAGTTGTGTCCAATTCTTTGTGACCCCATGGACTTCAGCCTGCCAGGCTCCTCTGTCCTTGGGATTTTTCAGGCAAGAATACTGGAGTGGGTTGCTATTTCCTTCTGCAGGGGATCTTTCTGACTGAGACATCGAACCTGCGTCTCCTGCGGCTCCTGCATTTCAGGCGGATTCTTTACCTGCTGAGCCATCAGGGAAGCCTTGTGTCTCTCTATGTGTGTTCAAAACTCCACCTAAAATAATGATGCCCGAATGGCTATTGATCATATCTATTATTCGATATAAAATAATGACCACACACAGTGCACATACAGAGCAAAACTGGCATAAGTCCCACTGTACCACTTAGAGTTGACTGTCAGCCTGTGGCATGCATTCTACTAGCCTAACCCCTTAAAAGGTAAGAAAGAACTGGGGTATTAAGATGGGGCACTGGGGAGCATGATAGATCCAGGGTAGGTAAGCAACCACCATGGTTTTGGGGGACCAAATACTGGCTCACTTAATGCTTTCTATCAAAAGATTAACGATCAAAGCGGGGGTGGGCATGATGAGATAAAATTTGCATTTCAAACCAGGACAAGGAAAAATTAAACATAGAAGTTGCTCTCTGTGTTTTTTGGCCTCTTCCCTCTCTCCTCGACTCCCTAATGTGCCAGGTACGTCTCCATTACTCATTAACCAGAGCTCCTCAAAGATGGGAGTGCCCGCTGGACCTCAAAGATCCATTTTCCCTTTCTTCTGATGCTAGCGATGTAACCTCTTAAAAGATCACTGTTCTTTCCTAGCTCTGTAGGGGCCGTGGTGACGCGCAGCTTGCTTTATATGTGCTTACCTGGACTATGTATCTTTGGTGAAACTTTTGTAAAATATATTACTTTGATGGATGGTCCCTTTGTCTTGAGGATGTGGATGACTGTGTGTTCTACTTCTAACAAGTAGAAGAGTTCTCAGAGCTTTCTAAGAATCTGCTTCCTGAGTTATAATTCTTGGTTTAGCTCAAATAAAATCCTCCTCTTTTTCTTCTTAACTTGATAGTTAACTGAATGTTCATCCACAGTTCTTATCCCCAAATTGCCTTCTGCTCTGCTAAGGAGAGAGGTGTGGAAGAGACCTGTGGTCCTGTGACCTGAGCTTGGCCATTCATTCAACCTCTCCCGGTACAATCCTTGGTTGCAGTGTCGATGGGCAGCGGGTGAGGTAGATGATGGCAATGAGGCCGTGGCAGAAGGGAGAACTCAGTGGCCACTGTGGCCTCCATGCTGGGAGATACAAAACATACCCTCTTCTGCCCACGGCTCATCTCCAGCGCCTGGAGAACAGCGGCCACCTGCTGGCTGCACCTGTCCCGTCTCAGCCCTGGGTGGTGTGTGCCTTGGAGTGGTCCTTTTGGGCTCTCACCTCTCCCTTCGGCCCCCCACCTCTCGTGTCTTTGTTTCTGCTGACCCCCCACTCCATGTCCACTTTCCCTCTCTGCCCCCTCCCCTCCCCAGTTCACCCCTGCTTGGCTCTCCCCGAATACCCTCCCCCGCCCAGAACATACCTGTGTGCTCAGCTCTGGGCTCACCTCTGCTGCAGCCTTTGTCTCTGACTCCTTGAACTTTATGGCTGGACCTTGCCCTGGGGGAGGGACGGGGCGAGGCTCGTGCTGACCACGGTGGTGACCTACGGCTCGGGAAGCTCCACAGTGGGCAGGGGCGGCGCACAAGGAAGTGTGTGGGTCTCTCGTGGCTGTGGCCCAGCGGGCTCCTGTCACCCCAAGTTCCGAGTATGGAAATTCCCCAGTCTTTCACCACTTCAGCAGCTGCGTCCACTTCTGTTTTCCCCAAAACACCCATGCCATCGATAATTCCCTGTCATTCTTCCTGCTGAAGCAGCACTTTTCACAAGAGTTGCCTGTGTCTTCTCCACTATGATCCGCAATGGGCTATAGTCTGTTAAAGTAGGTGGTGAGTTTCAGAGGTCAGAGATAAAGACAAGGGGAAATTTACTAGCAAGTACTTGCCAATGCGGGCTTCCCAGGTGGTTCAGCGGTAAAGAATCCCAAGAATGCAGGAGACTTGGGTTCGATCCCTGGGTCAGGAAGATTCCCTGGAGAAGGAGATGGCAACCCACTCCAGTATTCTTGCCTGGAGAATCCCATGGATAGAGGAGCCTGGTGGGCTACTGTCTGTGGGATCGCAAAGAGTCAGACATGACTGACTGATTGACTTTCACTTTCATACAGTTCATGAGGTTCTCATGGCAAGTATACTGGGGTGGTTTGCCATTCTCTCCTCCAGTGGATCACGTTTTGCCAGAACTCTCTGCTATGACCCGTCCATATTGGGTGGTCCTACATGGCATGTCTCATAGCTTCATCAAGTTACAGAAGCTCCTTTGCCACGACAAGGTCTTGATACTTGAATGGGGTCAAGAAGCAACAATTAGAACCCTGAATGGAACAACTGATTGGTTCAAGATTAAGAAAGGAGTGTGACAGGGCTGTCTGCTGTCACCGTGTTTTTTTTTTTAACCTATATGCTGAACACATCATGAGAAATGCCAGGCTGGATGAGTTACAAGCTGGAATCAAGAAAGGTGGGAGAAACATCAACAACCTCAGATATGCGGATGATACCATTCTAATGGCAGAAAGCAAAGAGGAACTAAAGAGCCTCTTATAAGGGTGAAGGAGGAGAGTGAAAGAGCCGGCTTAAAACTAAATATTAAAAAAGTAAGATCATGGCATTCAGCCCCATTCAGTTCAGTTCAGTTCAATTCAGTCACTCAGTCGTGTCCGACTCTTTGTGACCCCGTGAATTGCAACACGCCAGGCTTCCCTGTCCATCACCAACTCCCGGGGTTCACTCAAACTCACATCCATTGAGTCGGTGATGTCATCCAGCCATCTCATCCTCTGTCATCCTTTTTTCCTCCTGCCCCCAGTCCTTCCCAGAATTAGGGTCTTTTCCAATGAGCCAACTCTTCGCATGAGGTGGCCAAAGTATTGGAGTTTCAGCTTCAACATCAGTCCTTCCAATGAACACCCAGGAGTGATCTCCTTCATTGCAAATAGAAGGGGAAGAGGTGGAAGTAGTGACAGATTTCCTCTTCTTGGGCTTTAAAATCACTGCGGATGGTGACTGCAGCCATGAAATCAGAAGACAAACATAGACAGTGTTTTGAAAAGCAGATACATCACTCTACTGACAAAGGTCTGTAGTGTCGAGGCTATGCTCTTCCTGGTGGTCATGTATGGTTGTTAAAGCTGGATCGTAAAGAAGACAGAGTGCCAATGAATTTATGCCTTTGAACTGTGGTGCTGGAGAAGACTCCTGGGAGTCCCTTGGACTTCAAGGACATCAAACCAGTCAATCTTAAGGAAATCAGCCCTGAATACTCGTTGGAAGGACTGATGCTGAAGTTGAAACTCTAGTATTTTGGTCATCTGATGGAAACAGCTGACTCATTGGAAAAGTCCCTGATGCTGGGAAAGATTGGGAGCAGAAGGAAAAGAGGGTGTTAGAGATGAGATGGCTGGATGGAAGCGATGGACATGAACTTGGGCAAACTTCAGGAGACAGTGAGGGGCAGAGAGGCCTGGAGGGCTGCAGTTCATGGGGTTACAAAGAGCTGGATATGACTGGGTGACTGAACAACAACAAAATTAACTATCCAGAAGAGGCAAATCTATAGAGACAAAAGCAACGGCAGAAGCAGTTGCTTCAGGCTGGGGGAGCACATGTTGTGTGAATGGTGCTACCTAGTGCATGCGGGATTTCTTCTAGAAGTGATGAAGAATGTTCTAAAATTGACTGTGGTGAGGACTGCACATATTTGTGAATATACTAAAACCCATTGAAGTATTCACTTTGTGGGTGAATTATATAGTATGTGAATGATATCTCAAAAAGCTGTTTTTAAAAATAATGAGAGGGACTACTATCTAGAGACACACACAAAACTCCTAAAAATCAGCGAGAAATAAGCAATCATTTCTATTTCTTCACATGAGTGAGGACTCTCAAGGGCATGTGATAAGCTTCCCATATGTAGTAGTTATTGGTGGTTTAGTCGTTAAGTTGTGTCTGACTCTTGCGACCCCATGGACTGTAGCCCACTAGGCTCCTCTGTCCATGGGATTCTCCAGGCAAGAGTACTGGAGTGGGTTGCCATTTCCTTCTCCAGTAGTAGCAGTTATTAGAGCAGGGCGCAGTATTCTACAATGAGATGCAGTTTTGTACCCATTGCTGGCAAGAATGAGAAAACCACATGGCATAGAGGATGCCACGTGTTGGGAGATGTAGGGAAATAGGCTTGTGGGAGGGGATGCTGATCTTACAGGGCTTCTGGAATGCCGTCCCCAGTATGTGGGCACATCACAGAGCAGAAAGTCTCGGGAGGAGGTACCACTGCAGGGCTCGCTCCTGGAGAGTGAAGAATGGTGAGGCTACCACTTATTTTTGTGTGGGCAAAGGAGGGAGGGTGAACGAGCGTGCATTTCACATTTTTATTTGAAGGAGTACACAAAATGTCCATAGAAAGATAATAATCTTGCAAAGTAGCACAGAACAGGAGCTTCTTGGGTGGATCAACAGTAAAGAATCTGCTGTCAGTGCAGGAGATGCAGGTTCAATCCCTGGGTCAGGAAGATCCCCTGTAGAAGGGAATGGCAATCCACTCCAGTATTCTTGCCTGGAGAATTCTATGGACAGAGCATTCTGATAAGCCACAGTCCATGGGGTTGCAATGAGTTGGATACGACTGAGAGACTAACAGTTTCCCTTTTCACCACTTTCCCCCAGTTCACTGCAGTCTCTGCCTGCTGGTCCTTCCTGTATGTGACCTTGACTTCTGAGGTGCAGTTCCTCCCCTCTTGGTGTTAATGATTGGTGACAGCTACAGATAACACTTGAGCAAAGATCCTCTAAGTTCTGGGCTGCCCTCCCCCTTAAAGGGGCAGAAGCAATGGCTTTGGGAATGACGATGTTGTAGGAACAGGATGTCTGGTCTTGTGGAGGGGCAGCATGACAGGTGAGGCTGGATTTGGTATCTGTGATTAGTGGGCCAGAGCTCACAGCTCACAGCTTTCCCCTTGCTCACTCTTGACAGTTTGTTTTCAGAGGAGTCAACACATCAGCCATCCTGTGAAATAACCCGGGGTGTTTCCATAGAACCAGCAGAAAGAAATTGTTCAGCAGGTGCTGCCCCAGCTAAGCCACCAGGTTAGCTCTCTAGACTAATGAAGCCACCATCACAGGTTTCATCTCTGGTTAGGGAAGACTGGTTCACAAAGAGAAAAGTCTACTGTTTTCATCAGGAGTCCTGGCTCTATTTGGTCTCCCAAATCACTGCAGATGGTGACTGTAACCACGAAATTAAAGACACTTGCTCCTTGGAAGGAAAGTTGTGACAAATCTTTTTGCCGTTATTGTTGTTCAGCTAAGTCATCTCTGACTCCTTGCGACTCTAGGGACTACAGCACACCATGCTTCCCTGTCCTTCACTATCTCCTGGAGTTTGCTCAAACTCATGTCCATTGAGTCAGTGATGCTATCCAACTATCTCATCCTCTGTTACTCCCTTCTCTTGCCCCCTATCTTTCCCAGCATCAGAGTCTTTTCTAATGAGTTGGCTCTTTGTATCAGGGTGGCCAATGTATTGGAGCTTCAACTTCAGCATCAGTCTTTCTAATGAATATTCAGGATTGATTTCCTGTAAGACTGACTGGTTTGATCTCTTTGCTGTCCAGTGTTAGTCACACAGTTGTGTTTGATTCTTTGTGACCCAAGGGACTATAACCCACCAATCTACTCTGTTCATGGAATTCTCCAGGCAAGAATACTGGAGTGGGTTGCCATTTCCTTCTCCAGGGGATCTTCCCAACCTAGGGACTGAACCTGGGTCTCCTGCATTGCAGGCAGAATCTTTACTGACTGAGCCACCAAGGAGAGGATTGACTGTTTTGATCTCCTTGCAGTCCAAGGGATTCTCAAGAGTCTTCTCCAGCACCACAATTTGAAAACATCAATTTTTGGCCCTCAGCCTTCTTTATGGTCCAATTCTCACATCCATACTTAACTACTGGAAAAACCATAGCTTTAACTATGCAGACCTTTGTCAGCAGAGTGATGTCTTTGCTTTTAATATACTGTCTAGTTTACTTATAGCTTTTCTTCTAAGAAGCAACTGTCTTTTAATTTCATGGCTGCAGTTACCATTCGAAGTGACTTTGGAGTCCAAGAAAATAAAATCTGTCACCAGTTCCACATTATCCCTTCTTTTTGCCTTGAAGTGATGGGATTGGATGCCATGATCTTCATTTTTTGAATGTTGAGTTTTTAAGCCAGCTTTTCACTCTCCTCTTTCACCCTCATCAAGAGGCTCTTTAGTTCCTCTTTTCTTTCTGCCATTAGAGTGGTATCATCTGCATATCCGAGGTTGTTGATATGTCTCCTGGCAATCTTGATTCCAGCTTGTGCTTCATTCAGCCTGGCATTTCACATTATGTAATCTTCATGTAAGTTAAATAAGCAGGGTGACAATATACAGCCTTGGCATATTCCTATCCCAGTTTTAACCAGTCCATTATTCCATGTCCAGTTCTAACT
This sequence comes from Nanger dama, assembly GCA_917880005.1. Lineage (NCBI taxonomy): Eukaryota > Metazoa > Chordata > Mammalia > Artiodactyla > Bovidae > Nanger > Nanger dama. Next base: position 6,482,072 of record CAKJTW010000098.1, read on the forward strand.
GTTGCTTCTTGACCTGTATACAAGTTTCTCAGGAGGCAGGTACGGTGGTCTGGTATTCCCATCTCTTGAAGAGTTTTCCACAATTTGTTGTGATCCACACAGTCAAAGGCTTTAGCATAGTCGATGAAGCAGAAGTATATGTTTTTCTGAAATTCTCTCGCTTTTTCTATGATCTAATGGGTGTTGGCAATTTGATCTCTGGTTCCTCTGCCTTTTCTAAATCCAGCTTGTACATCTGGTAGTTCTCAGTTCCAGTACTGCTGAAGCCTAGCTTGAAAGATTTTGAGCATTACCTTGCTAGCATGTGAAATGAGCACAATTGCATGGTAGTTTGAGCATTCTTTGGCATTGCCTTTCTTTGGGATTGAAATGAAAACTAACCTTTTCCAGTCCTGTGGCCATTGCTGATTTTTCCAAATTTGCTGACATATTGAGTGCAGCACTTTAACAGTATCATCTTTTAGTATTTGAAATAGCTCAGCTGGAATTCTATCACCTCCACTAGCTCTGTTCCTCATAATGCTTCTTAAAGCTTATTTGACTTCACACTCCAAGATGTCTGGCTCTAGGTAAGTGACCATACCATTGTGGTTATCTGGGTCATTAAGGCCTTTATCATATAGTTCTTCTGTGTATTCTTGCCACCTCTTCTTAATTTTCTGCTTCTGTTTGGTCCTTGCTATTTATGTCCTTTATCATATCCATCCTTGCACGAAATATTCCCTTGATATCTCCAACTTTCTTGAAGAGATCTCTAGTTTTTCTCTAGTCATAGGTTTCAGTGAAGCTATGAGCCACACCATGCAGAGTCACCCCGGATGGACAGGTCATAGCGGAGAGCTCTGACAAAACATCATCCACTGAGAAGGGAATGTCAAACCACTCCAGTATTCTTGCCTTGAGAGCCTCATGAAGGGGTATGAAAAGGTAAAAACGTGTGACACCAGGAGATGAGCTGCCAGGTTGGGATGTGTCCAATATGCTACTGGGGAAGAGCAGAGAAATAGCTGTTGAAAAATGAAGAGGCTTGGCCAAAGCAAAAACAGCACTCAGATGTGGATATGTCTGGTGGCGAAAGTAAAGTCTCGTGCTGTAAAGAACAATATTGCATAGTGACCTGGAGTGTTAGGTCCATGAATCAAGGTGAATTGCATGCAGGCAAGCAGGAGATGGCAAGAGTGAATATCTACATCTTAGGAATCAGGGAACTAAAATGAGATAACTGAGTTGCCTATAAAATGGGGAAATCCCTTTGACTCTTTAACTGCACAAGGAAAACAGCATGCTTGGTTCACTGGTGGATCAACTGTTGGAAATAGAATCCACTTGCTATTAAAAAGTGGTGGCATATAATGCTGTCACTGCTAAACTGCTGACGATTACTAGGGAAGGTGAAAGTTGCCAGTTTGCTGAGTCATATGTAGTATATCAGGCTCTAAAACAAGAGAATTTAACTGAATGTCATATATACACAGATTCTTGGTTGGTAGCCAATGGACTGGCCTCTTGACTTTCCCTATGTGTAAAGGATAACTGGCAAATTCACTCCAAGGAGCTGTGCGGAAAGGAATTTTGGTCTGATATTTGGGAAAATTGTTCAGACTTCCTGGGTGGCTCAGATGGTAAAGCGCCTGCCTACAATGCAGGAGTCCCCAGTTCAATCCCTGGGTCAGGAAGATCCTCTGGAGAAGGAAACGGCAATGGCAACCCACTCCAGTATTCTTGCCAGGAAAATCCCATGAACGGAGGAGCATGGTCAGCTATAGTCCATGGGGTTGCAAAGAGTCAGACACGACTGAGTGACTTCTTTCACTTTTACTTCAGACTACGAATGTTTCAGCCTTTCATGTAGATGCTCAGAGTGATCAAATTCTACGGAAAGATGGTATAACTCTGTTACAGATGAGCAAACCTGAATCCAAGCAGTAGAAGCTGATCTAGACTCCAGCGATGTAAAAGGCTTGACTTTGTGAGCACACCAAAAATGTGGCCATCTGGGAGAAGCAACATATAGGTGACCTCCGGATCGAGGTATTTCCTTAACTACGTTGTTGTGTTCAGGTGCTCAGTTGCTCGGTTGTATTAGACTCTTTGCAGCCCCATGGACTTTAGTCCACCAGGCTCCTCTGTCCACGGGATTTTCCAGGCAAGAATACTGGAGTGGGTTACTCCTTCCTACAGCAGGGGATCTTCCTGACCCAGGGATGGAACCTGAGTCTCCTGCATTGCAGTGGAATCCTTTACCATTGTGCCACCTGCCTTAGTAATCTGAACACAGACTTACTAAAAGATTGATATGTGCTATTTCACCTGGTATTGGTATCAATATCTCCTAGACACTTTGGATTAATCGAGGAATGCTCTAGTCTAGCTTTAAAAGGGATCTGTGTCTGTGGGGGAGTTATAGACCCAGACTACCAAGGAGAAATCCAAACAATTTTACAAAATGAGGGAAAGGATAACTTGTTTACTAACAAACATGATCAAACTGTCCAACTGCTGATTCTTCCCTGTGTTACTGGCAAAGTACAAAAAGGAGAACTTTCCACCTTACTTACAACAGTTAGAGGTGATGGAGGGATTGGGTCCACAAATGAAATACATGCAATTGCAGGTAAATTCTGGGTGGAGCTGCCTGGTGGTCCTCCCAAGCCCGCTGATGCCACTGCACAGGGGAGGGGTAATATCATGTTGGTCATGATCCCTGGACAGGAAAATGGAAATACGTGTGGTTAACCCATTATTATTCTCATGAATAGATTATTCTTGGAAGCCTGACTGTAAGGTGGACTGTCATCCATGCCTCAACCTTCAAGGATATGCTACAATTAAAAGAAAAATATGAAGAAAACTATTGGGAGATCTTCAGCTGGAGAAACATGTTGTTCAGTTGCTCAGTCGTGTTCAACCCTTTGCGACCCCATGGATTGCAGCACTTTAGGCTTTCCTGTCCTTCACCATCTCCTGAAGTTTGCTCAAACTCATGTCCATTGAGTCAATGATGCTATCCAACCATCTCATCCTCTGTTGTCCTCTTCTCCTCTTGCCCTCAATCTTTCCCAGCATCAGGGTCTTTCCTAATGAATCAGCTCTTCGCATCAGGTGACCAAAGTATTGGAGCTTCGGCTTCAGCATCAGTCCTTCTAATGCATATTCAGAGCTGATTTCCTTTAGGCTTAACTGGTTTGATTTTCTTGCTGTTCACAGGACTCTCAAGAGTCTTCTCCCACACCACAGTTCGAAAGCATCAATTCTTCAGTGCTTAGCCTTCGTTATGGTCCAACTCTCACATCCATACATGACCACTGGGAAAACTATAGCTTTTGCAACTCCCGTTCTATAAGTTGCCTTTTTATTTTGTTGATTGTTTCTTCTGCTGTGCAGAAACTTTTCCCTCTGATGTTACCCTTCAGCCAGGTTACTATTGATATGACCACACTGATGGAGTCTAGGGTGGGTTCCTTGGGGCAAGAACAGCTGAGTGTGGTGTGAGCCAGCTTGGGCTTCAGTGGCTGCAACCGGTATGGTCTCCCAGGCCCCACCCTCAGGGGTGCCCCGCCCTCCATTTAATGCTCTGCAGCAAGAGCTGTCTTGAAGTTCTTAACTTCTGAAGAGGGATCCTGCATTTTCATTTTATATTGGACTCTGCAATTTCTGTAGCTGCTCCGATCTGTATAAGGACAAGATTTAGACCTGGCTTTGGAGGCTAGATTTCCCTGGTGGCTCAGATGGTAAAGCGTCTGCCGACAACACTGGAGACCTGGGTTCAATCCCTGGGTCAGGAAGATCTCCTGGAGAAGGAAATGGCAACCCACTCCAGTATACTTGCCTGGAAAACCCCATGGATGGAGGAGCCTGGTAGGCTACAGTCCATGAGGTGGCAAAGAGTCAGACACAGCTGAGCGACTTCCCTTCAGGAGGCTAAGGAGGGGTAGGACAGGGACACAGGGTGGAGGGCAGTCGGGCTAGCCCATTGATGGTATCAATAGACGAACAGAGTTGATAAGACAGAGGCATGAGGCTGACTTGCAGAGGGATCCACATCAGGGATCAGGAGAAGCTCCAGAAAGACTAGTGACAGCAGTAAAAATGTAACAGTTAATTGAGGCCAAAGTCTCAGATGTCTGGCTCTAGGCTTAACCCATGCTGACTCCTATTTCTCACTATTGTGTGCTCAGTTGCGTCCGACTCTTTTTGACTCCATGAACGATAGCCTGCCAGGCTCCTCTGTCCATGGAATTTTCCAGGCAAAAATATTGGAGTGGTTTGCCATTTCCTACTACAGGAAATCTTTCTGACCCAGTGGTCAAATCCATGTTTCCTGCATTGCAGGCAGACTCATTACCGCTAACACCATCTAGGAAGCCCATTTCTTACACTGATCAGTGCTCTTTTAGTTCCATTCTTCTTACATCTCTTTCTCTCTCTCTTTTTTTTTGAATTTTATTTTTTGGCTGTGCTGCATGGCATATAGGATCTTATTTCCCCGACCAGGAATCTAGCCCACTCCCTCTGCATTGGAAGCTCACCGTCTCAACCATTGGACCACCAAGGAAATCTCAGTCTCATTCTTCATATATAATTCCCCATTTGCTGGAGTGCTGGACAAAGGCTTATTTATCTCAAAGCAAATGCTGCTGCTTAGTTGCTAGGTCATGTCCAACTCTTTGTGACCCCACGGACTATCTCCCGCTAGGTTCCTCTGTTCAGGGGCTTTTCCAGGCAAGAATACTGCAGTGGGTTGCCATTTCCTTCTCCAGGGGATCCTCCAGACCCAGAGATCAAACTTGCAACTTCTGCTGCGTTTCCTGAATTGCAGGTGGATTCTTTACTTCTGAGCCTCTCGGGGAAGCCCACTTGCAATGCTGACAGCCCCTGGGTCTGGAGGGAGATTGGGGGCTGAAGGAGCAAGATCAGAGAGGCCACTCTGAGCCACTGACATTCATGCTGGAACCCACAGGAAGCTGCCCGGGGCTATTGGGAACCCACACTCCAGTCTGCAGCCAGCACCCAAAATGCAGACGCCCTCGACAGGCTCCTCCCCCACTGAAGCTGCTCCCTGGCTGCTGCTTCTCCTCTCCTCCATCTTCCTGCTGGAAGCTGTAGGATTTTATAAACAGCAAGATAAGGAAACATCTATTATCATACATTATCTACATCACTGGAGGGACTAACGGGATCCCAGCAGAGCTCAGATTAACAGACAGAAAATCAAGCTCTCAGGGTTGGGGTGGGGAGAGGACACAGCGAGAAAGGCTTCTCCAGACCTGGCTCTGCTGGATCCACAAGCCCAGTGCCCCCGAGCCATGCTCCATCCTTGCTATCCCTTTGATTTGTTCTCTGCTTGGTAGAGTTTTGTTTCACAGGTTTTGAGGGTGAGGCAGGGCATGCTCGTTAAAACAATGTACAGTCCAGGGACCTAGAGGGGTGACATTCAGCGGGGCAAACGGGGGCTGCTGCCCAGCTCCTCTCTGCAGTGAGGAAGTTCTCTTCCATGTTACTGTGGAAGCTTCTGGGTTTCACTAAGGAGTGAATACCTCCATCAGGCCCACCACTCACCCAGGCCCAGGTGCTGCTGTGCCAGGGACTCTGTGCAAGGCCTCAAGTAACTCCAGAGGTGGCCCTGCAAACAGGCCTTGTCCCTGAGGACACACTGCAGGTCAGTGGCAGAACTGGGATTTGCACTGGGGTCTCTCTGCCTCCCAAGGGCTTCCCAGGTGAAGAACCCGCTCAGCAATCCAGGAGACATTAAGAGAAATGGGTTCCATCCCTGGGTCGGGAAGATCCCCTGGAGGAAGGCATGGCAACCCACTCCAGTATTCTTGCCTGGAGAATCCCATGGACAGAGAGCCTGGCAGGCTGCAGTCCATGTTGTTGCACAGAGTTGGACCTGACTGAAGCGACCTAGCACTCCCCCGGCTCCCAAAACTGCAGCCATCCCTGTTCCCTGGTATCCAGTCCTGCAAGGGGCAGGGCAGGGCAGGTGGGCACCCTCCTTACAGAGGTATAAGCTGAGCCTCTTTATTGTGTGGGCAGTCCTTCCACGTGTGTCTCAGGAAAGGGACTTTTGTGTCCAGGCCAGGATGGGTGTATGGGAAAAAGACCCACTGCTAGTGAAGAACTTTTAGGTTAAGAAATTATAGTAGTTTGATGTTAGTGAAACAAGGCTCTTTGGGTTAATGAACTTCTCTTTGTTATAAATCATTGTATTCGTCCTTCTGTATGAATGTAACTTCATTTAGTGCTTTCTGAGAATGGTACTGGAAAACTTCTAGGTTAAAAGTTAAACCTGGAAGGCAAAAAATGTGCCGCCTAGAAAATAGTTTTCCCCCTTATCTTGATGACTCAAAGCCTCCTGGCTGATCTCTGTGACTTATGACTTAGTTTCCACTATGTTACAGACCTTTCCTTAAGAATGTAATTCCCTGTACCAGGCACCGCTGGGCCGGGTGGTCAGTCAACTGTCTCCACTAAATCACCTGTAAACCGCTCACACCAATCAAATGTCTCCACTTCATCCCCAGACCCCCTTATCGCCTTGTTCCCTACATTACGATCTCATTCCCAGTTGTCTTTGATTTTTCTGTATAAAAATCCCTCTCGAAAAGTGTTCGGGGTTCACTCCTCCGGGAGATCGAACCCTGGCGCGCTGGCCAAATAAATCCTCCTGCTGATTGCATCGAATTCGAGTCACTGTGGTCTTTGGAGCGACGTTTCCTGAGAAAAGGCCGCGAGGTCTTACACTAGGATGCAGACACTTTTGCTCACATAGACTTAAAAAAATCTTCAGACAAATAGAGCATCTCCAGGATATCTTTTACCACCTCGATGGCATTGTAACTTATCCTGGAAGGTAGAGCCTAGGTTGGAGAAATTCACTTCTTTGGTAAAGACTTTTGCACATAACGGGTGTTTAAATCTGGTATTAAGCTATTGGAATCTGTCTAGGATAAACCCAGATTCCATGCCCTGGGAGGCTTTCTCTGACAACTCTGGATCCCGTTCTGGATGAGGAAGGACACTCTTCAGTGGTTCAGCCATCCCTCAACCAGAAGGATGGCCTGGTGGTCCACACATGACAAGGCTGCATACTCTTGGAAGTCGGAGGAGTTCCCTGTCCCTCTCTCCCCTCTCCCTCCCCCAGGAAGGTGCCGGCTTCTCAGGGCAGGAGCTGAGTGGCTCTGCCCCGCATGGGCTCTCAGGACTGTTAGCAGGCTGCCTTTGCTGTGGACACAGTCCAAGGCTTCTCGAGAACTGTAGGAGCCTATGAGCCAGTGTTTTGTAGCCTTCAAGGCTTTGGAGATTTGTGAGCACTCAGGGTAGAAAGAGCTTCTCAGCCTTGGGGCTCTGACAACTTGCTTAAAGAAGCAAGGTCTTGGCTCTTCTACCTCAAGGAGGCAGGAAGAACTGAAAACAAATACAGAGTGCTAGTTGATGATAGTTCAAGTGTGCTGAAGTGTCTAGGGCGATGGGAACGGACATCTACGGCTTGCCTTAAAATGCATTAAAAACAAAATGCATAAAATGAGGGAGAGATAGACAGGTATGTGATGTGATCAAGTATATATTGGCAAAATGATAACTGTAGAGTCTCAGTAATGGATGCATGTTAATTACCACCCGCCCCCCACTGCTTTTCTGTGGGCTTCCCTGGGGGCTCAGATGGTAAGGAATCTGCCTGCAATACAGGATACATAGGTTCGATCCCTGGGTCAGAGAGATCCCCTGGAGAGGGGAATGGCAACCCCTCCAGTATTCTTGCCTGGAGAATTGAATGGATTTTCTACGTGTTATGTTTGAAAATGTTTGCAGTAAGATGTTAGGGGGAAGGAAGCTCCCTTGGTCATGTTTAGGGGCAGACAGCTACTTTACACAGCGATGGTGTTTGTCTTGTTGAGGGAGCAGTTGGCACAGCCAGTAAAAATGCCAGAGGTGGGCGGAGGCCAGATGCGGACTTTATCCTGGAGACAAGGAGGAGCCAACAAAATGTTTGAACTGGAAATCTTCAGACCTGGATTCTCATTTTCACCTCTCAATTCAAAAGTCATATCCCCAGCTTGAATTTTCCATACTGCTGGTGACTTGATTTGAAATGCAAATCATCTGGAATGGAGTTAGGAGATAATCCTCCGTTACTAAAAGCACTGCTTCCCCCGGTTTGCTTTCTCTTTAGTGGGTGGGGGCAAAGTCCAGGCTCTCTCAGGAACACATACAGATTGTTTTGAAGAGCTCAGAGTTGGCAGACAAAGGGCAGTGAATTCTCATTTTATCGTTAAGAACAGGTTCTTGGGTGTAAACACATGAAGAAAAAAACATAAAGCCCGAGTGTAGATCGAGCAGCTGAGGTGCTCATTCAGTGAAATGATTAACAAAAAGCCCTGGGTCAGGAGTCGGACTTTCTGGATGCAGCTGTTTGTTATGAAGTTTTTCTGGCTGTGTGCCCTTTGGCAGGTTATGTACCTTCTCTGAGCCTTAGTTTCCTGTTTGTAAAATGAGGGTAACACTAGTCAGTGCCTCAGAGGGTTGCTGTGAGGTTTATAAGTGAGGTAAAGGTATTCATTTCCATAACATACTTGGTATAGTGCCGGGCATGCAGCCAACGCTAAAGAAGTGTTCAGCCTTATAATTATTGATCACGGGTCTGCTTCTCTACATGCAACTGAGCTGTAGAGAAGCCATGCCATCCCTCCTATATCTTTAAAATGATTGTTAAGGCAAGTCCCTGATGGTCTGGTGGTTAGGACTCTGTGCTTTCACTGCTGAGGGTCTGGGTTCAATCCCTGGTTGGGAACTAAGATCCCACAAGTGGCCCAGTGAGGCCAGAAAAAAAAAAAAATAGAAGATTATCTTTAGTCCAGACTATTTGGAGCTCCAGACCTCTGGCTCCCTTCTCACGGGAATGCCCTTTCCACTCCAGCTAGGTGTCTGATGGGCTGCCAGCCCTGGGCCTCTTGACCTCTCAGCACTCCCTGCCCCGCAGCCCACCAGCCAGTTCTGTTCCCGAGCAGCTCCCCCATCCATCGGCTGCTCTTTACTCTTCCTGCTGTTGCCCTTGTTGTTGTTTAGTCCCTAAATTGAATCGGACTCTCTACGATCCCATGGACTGCAGCCCACCAGGCTCCTCTGTCTTTGGGATTTGCCAGGCAAGAATACTGGAGTGGGCTGCCATTTCTCTCCAGGGGAGCCTTCCTGACCCAGGGATCGAACTTGAGTCTGCTGCACTGGCAGGCGGATTCTTTCCAAGTCACCTAAACTCCTGCAGTAGAGGGCCTCCCCTGCTCCCAAACTTGCCTCCTCCGATCTGTCTCCGCCAGACAACCTTTCCACATGGAAGGGCCCTTGCCTCCACTCCAGTCTTGTCCAAGTCCTCTACAGACCCCCTGCTGGGGTGGGAGGGCTCTGTTGGGTCTCCTGTTCCCATGGCAATGACCGCCCCACCTCAGTCGCTGCAGCACTCAGCTCCCTGCGGCCCCTCCCTCTTCTCTGTGAACCACCCTCTGCTAGGAGCATTTCCACCCTATCTCCCCGCCTTATCCTTGCTGCCTTTAGACTCTGCTGCCCCATTGACCGCCTTCTTTCCCAGGCCATGGCCCTGCCTGGCGCAGATCCAGCCAGCCTACTCCTCATGGTCTCAGAGATGGGGGGACTGTCCTCTGACTTCTGCCCTTGCTCCCCGAGTGCTTAGCTCATAACCATCACATGGCAGAGTCTATGTTTGGACAGTAGATGAAGATGATGGCAGGGTCAGAGAAGAGTAGAGCTGAAGAGAAGGAAAGCTCAGTGTGTCAGTTAGGGTCTTATTGGGAGACAGATGGCATTCTCACAGGGCAGGGGGTGCAGGGAAGAGAGTTTAAAGGAGGGACTGTTCAGGGGGCTTTCCTGGTGGTCTAGTGGTGAAGAGTCCACTTTGCAATGCAAGGGGAAAACCAGCTTGATTCCTGGTCCAGGAAGATCCCATATGCCATGGAGCGTGTGCGCCACAACTACTGAGCCCAGGTGTCAAAACTGCTGAAGCCCATGCACCCTAGAGCCCGTACTCTGCAACAAGAGAAGCCCCCGCAATGAGATGCCCGCATGCCGGAGCTAGAGAGCAGCCCCTGATCTCCAAGCTAGAGAGAGTCCACGTAGCTATGAAGACTCAGCACAGCCGAAAAGTAAATTAAAAAGAAAAGGAAGGGACTGTGAGGCTGGGGTAGGGGATGGGAGTCGACCCACTCCTGGGCCTGGCCCTGTAGAGTCACTGGGGTCATGGAGACACACGACATCCAGGCTCTCCTGGATGGTCTCAGCTGATGCCAAGGCCTTCCCACGGTGAGCCACGGTTCTCTTCTGAAAACATCGGAAAGCTGGAACGAGTTTCCATTGCTCACAGAGGTCAGAAGTGAGTATAATCTTTTGCTCACTTGAGTAAACTTGAAGAATAAACTTGAAGCACCTCTCTATTTTTGTCTTCAGATCTGGCCATGTGCTCTGTTAGGAAAACGGCTCATAAGCCTCTAGGGCAGAACCTAATTGGTTTCCATATTTTCTATTCTGAGTATCCAAATGCATCCTATGTGCCTCCAGGCAGAAAACATCACGCCCAGAATCACGGGCAGGACTAATCTCAAGAGTTTGGAGTCCTAAAGGAATTCGATGTCACCTGCCATCCTGCAGTTGTCTTTCCCCGGGAATGGAGTGACGGGAAAGTCTCACTCTATTCTGCATAAGCAAAGTGAACTGGCATCGCCCTAGGAATTAGATTGAGTTGGGTAAAAAATTTTTTCTCAAGATGAAAACTCTTATGATTTACTTTTTTAGTGACTTTCAAATTTACAGTACGATGCAGGAGACGGAAGAGACCAGGCTTTGATCACTGGATCAGGGGATCTCCAGAGGAAATGGCAACCCACTCCAGTACTCTTACCTGGAAAATCCCATGGACAGAGGAGCCTGGTGGGCTACAGCCCATGGGGTCACAAAGAGTTGGACACACCTGAAGCAACTGAGCACACACACACTCATTAGATTGAATCATATGAAGGTGCTTGTATTTGACCACTTTTGACCTACCCAAAGTTAGTTTCATAAGGTTCAACGTGATACATTCTGGATACTGGTCCTTTGTTAATTATGCATGCTGACAAGTGTTTTACCATGTTATAAGGCTTATATAAGTTTTCTTTATTTTTGAGGGTCAGAAGTTTCTAATTTTAATGTAGTCAAATGTACTAGTCTTTTCTTTTATGGATGGTGCTTTTGGGGTCCTGTCCAAGAAATCCTTCTTGTCTTTCGTGCTGAGGGTGGCCAGAATGTGTTAGAGGCTGGAGCTGAGCTCTCAAGGTGTCCACCTTGGGGTCTGGGTCACACTGCTTCCACTGCAGCCAAGTTCCTCTGCAACCCCAGATTTGGCTGGGTCGGGGGGAGGGAGAAGCTATTTCTGGGGACCCTCTACTGGGGGAGTCCGTTTCTAACAAGAGATCTTCCATGGGCTGTTTCCCCACTACTCGTGTGAGCGTGGAAGGTCTTCCCAGTGGGTGGGTAGATGCATGTCCCACTGTGCCAGGGTTGGGCAGGTCAGGCTAACACCTCTTGGATGCTCCAGGCTTGGTGGGCTGGGAAGGAGGCTGACTCCAGCTCAGAACTGTGATCTCTGGTTCCTGAACTGTGTGTCCCTGGAGCACATGAGGTGCGGTGGGGAGACAGCTGGCTGGAGACCGTGGAGCAGTAGGAACTCTCCCATCTGCGCTGCAATTCTGGTTCTGGGGGGATGTCATTGAATGAATCTAATCAATTGACTCAAGCAGAGCGGGTGGCGGGGGCATGCCTGCAGGGGGAGGGGCAGGATAGCATGGCCTTTGGCCCTTATTCCTCAAGGTCACTTGGGTTTTGGCGAGGCAGAGGATTGTCCCACTATTTACAATTCCGTTCCCAGGACCCACAGTGTCTGCAAATGGGAAGTATTAGCAGATGTTTGTTCAATAATGCACTGGCAATTTTTAAAGAACAGTGTGAAAAAAATTAGTTTTTTCTTTTCCAGTTTCTTCTGAAGAACACTGTAGCCACTAGGTGGCGGAGTCAGTTACATCAAGCAGCCTTGTCAGGGAATTCTGGTAGGAAGCAGATGTTCATGTGTGCTAAGTCGTTTCAGTCATGTCCAACTTTTTGGGACCCTATGGGCTGTAGCCCACCAGGCTCCTCTGTCCTTGGGACTCTCCAGGCAAGAATACTGGAGTGGGTTGTCATGCCTCGCCCTCCAGGAGATCTTCCCGACCCAGAGATCGAACCTGCACCTCTTACATCTCGTCTCCTGTGTTAGCAGGCAGGCTCTTCACCACTAGCGCCACCTGGGAGGCCCAGGGAAGCAGGCAGGAAGCAGGCATTTGAATTTAAATTCCATCTTGTTCTAATTCTATTTTTGAACTTGTTAATCACGAAGTTAAAAAAACACATTGTCATAAGAAATATTTGCAGAGTAAATCCAAGATAGAGACCCTGGAGGATTACTTTCTTCCTCAAGCTAAAGATGGTATGAATTTCTCTTCTACAGTGTTTCTAAATTCAGGCCTTTTAAGGCTCCACTGAATGTAAATTCTTTCCACTCTTCATTCAGATAAATGAAAGTCAACTCAGTTTGCCCTTCTGCTCAGAAGCAGTCTTTTACTGTCTGAATGTGACAGTCTTCTTTGTTTATTCCATCTGGCGGGTCTGAGTCTCTGGGATCGACACCTTCCCAAGGTTCCCCCACCCCCACCCCAGGTCCTCTTCCACTTCCATCCCCCTTGGTTGCTCTCCCTTCCTTCCAAATACCTTCAGAGAATCCTGGGTCTTTGGTTTCCTTCTCTGAAGGAAATGAGATATCTTGGCAGCCCTGACTTTTGTTTAAAATTTTTTTCAAAAGCATATTGTTTATTTGAAAATACAGCTAAAGTCACAGGCTTGCATTAAACAGGTTCCTGTTTTGAGGGGGGTGGGGGTGGGGGGGATGAATATATTCAGTTAAGTTCAGTTTCTCAGTCCTGTCTGACTCTTTGTGACCCCATGGAATGCAGCACACTAGGCTTACCTGTCCATCACTAACTCCTAGAGCCTGCTCAAACTCATGTCCATTGAGTCGGTGATGCCATCCAACCATCTCATCCTCTGTCGCCCCCTTCTCCTCTGGCCTTCAGTCTTTGTTAGCATTAGGGTCTTTTCAAATGAATCAGTTCGAGGCGGTCCTAAGATGGTGGAGGAATAGGATGGGGAGACCACTTTCTTCCCCACAAATTCATCAGAAGAACACTTGAACACTGAGTAAATTCCACAAAATAACTTCTGAATGCCGGCAGAGGACATCAGGCACCCAGAAAAAGAAAAACAAATTAGAAGAAATGAGGACATTCTCAGAGACCTCTGGGACAGTGTTAAACTCCCCAACATTCTAATTATAGGAGTCCCAGAAGAAGAAGACAAAAAGAAAGACCATGAGAAAATACTTGAGGAGATAATAGTAGAAAACTTCCCTAAAATGGGGAAGGAAATAAGAAACCCAGAGAGTCCCAAACAGGATAAAACCAAGTTGAAACATCTCAAGACACATATTAATCAAACTAACAAAGATCAAACACAAAGAACAAATATTAAAAACAGCAAAGGAAAAACAATAAATAACACACAAGAAGATTCCCATAAGGATAACAGCTGATCTTTCAATAGGAACTCTTCAGGTCAGAAGGGAATGGCAGGACATACTTAAAGTGATAAAAGAAAATAACCTACAGCCCAGATTACTGTACCCCAAAGGATCTCATTCAATATGAAAGAGAAATAAAAAGCTTTACAGACAAGCAAAAGCTGAGAGAATTCAGCACCACCAAACCAGCTCTCCAACAAATGCTGAAGGATCTTCTCTAGACAAGAAACACAGAAAGGGTGTATAAACTCAAACCCAAAACAATAAAATAAATGGCAACAGGATCATAAAGTGAAGTCGCTCAGTCGTGTCCAACTCTTTGCAACCCAGTGGTCTGTAGCCTACCAGGCTCCTCAGTCCATGGGATTTTCCAGGCAAGAATACTGGAGTGGGTTGCCGTTTCCTTCTCCAGGGGATCTTCCTGATCCAGGGATTGAACACAGGCCTGTCACATTGCAGGCAGACGCTTTACCTTCTGAGCCACCTTAAATGTAAATGGGTTGAATGCCCCAACCAAAAGACAAAGACTGGCTGAACTGATGCAAAAACAAGACCCTATATATGTTGTCTACAAGAAACCCACCTCAAAACAAGGGACACATACAGATTGAAAGTGAAGGGCTGGAAAAAAGTTATTCCACTCAAATAAAGACCAAAAGAAAGCAGGAGTAGCAATACTCATATAAGATAAAATAGACTATAAAATAAAGGCTGTGAAAAGAGGCAAAGAAGGACACCACATAATGATCAAAGCATCAATCCGAGAAGATATAATAATTATAAATATATATGCACCCAATATAGGAATGAAGAAAGTAGGGAAAACCATTAGACCATTCAGGTATGACCTAAATCAAATCCCTTATGATTATACAGTGGAAGTGAGAAATAGATTCAAGGGACTAGATCTGGTAGATAGAGTGCCTGATGAACTACGGAATGAGGTTAGTGACATTGTGTGGGAGACAGGGGTCAAGACCATCCCCATGGAAAAGAAATGCAAAAAAGCAAAATGGCTGTCTGGGGAGGCCTTACAAATAGCTGTGAAAAGAAGAGAGGCGAAAGGCAAAGGAGAAAAGGAACGATATAAGCATCTGAATGCAGAGTTCCAAAGAAAAGCAAGAAGAGATAAGAAAGCCTTCCTCAGCGATCAATGCAAAGAAATAGAGGAAAAGAACAGAATGGGAAAGACTAGAGATCTCTTCAAGAAAATTAGAGATACCAAGGGAACATTTCATGCAAAGATGGGCTCGATAAAGGACAGAAATTGTCTGGACCTAACAGAAGCAGAAGATATTAAGAAGAGGTGGCAAGAATACACGGAAGAACTGTACAAAAAGATCTTCAAGACTCAGATAATCATGATGATGTGATCACTCATCTAGAGCCAGACATCCTGGAATGTGAAGTCAAGTGGGCCTTAGAAAGCATCACTACGAACAAAGCTAGTGGAGGTGATGGAATTCCAGTGGAGCTATTTCAAATCCTGAAAGATGATGCTGTGAAAGTGCTGCACTCAATATGCCAGCAAATTTGGAAAACTCAGCAGTGGCCACAAGACTGGGAAAGGTCAGTGTTAATTCCAATTCCAAAGAAAGGCAATGCCAAAGAATGCTCAAACCACCGCACAATTGCACTCATTTCACATGTTAGTCAAGTAATGCTCAAAATTCTCCAAGCCAGGCTTCAGCAATACATGAACCGTGAACTCCTGATGTTCAAGCTGGTTTTAGAAAAGGCAGAGGAACCAGAGATCAAATTGCCAACATCCGCTGGATCATGGGAAAAGCAAGAGTTCCCATGATCCAGAAAAACATCTATTTCTGCTTTATTGACTATGCCAAAGCCTTTGACTGTATGGACCACAATAAACTGTGGAAAATTCTGTAAGAGGTGGTAATACCAGACCACCTAACCTGCCTCTTGAAAAATCTGTATACAGGTCAGGAAGAAACAGTTAGAACTAGACATGAAACAACAGACTGGTCCCAAATAGGAAAAGGAGTACATCAAGGCTGTATATTGTCAGCCTGCTTATTTAACTTATATGCAGAGTACATCATGAGAAACGCTGGGCTGGAAGAAACACAAGCTGGAATTAAGATTGCTGGGAGAAATATCAATAATCTCAGATATGCAGATGACACCACCCTTATGGCAGAAAGCGAAGAGGAACTAAAAAGCCTCTTGATGAAAGAGGAGAGTGAAAAAGTTGGCTTAAAGCTCAACATTCAGAAAACGAACGTCATGGCATCTGGTCCCATCACTTCATGGGAAATAGATGGGGAAACAGTGGAAACAGTGTCAAACTTTATTTTTGGGCTCCAAAATCACTGCAGATGGTGACTGCAGCCATGAAATTAAAAGACGCTTACTCCTTGGAAGAAAAGTTATGACCAACCTAGACAGTATATTCAAAAGCAGAGACATTACTTTGCTGACTAAAGTCCGTCTAGTCAAGGCTATGGTTTTTCCTGTGGTCATGTATGGATGTGAGAGTTGGACTGTGAAGAAGGCTGAGCACCGAAGAATTGATGCTTTGAACTGTGGTGTTGGAGAAGACTCTTGAGAGTCCCTTGGACTGCAAGGAGATCCAACCAGTTCTTTCTGAAGGAAATCAGCCCTGGGATTTCTTTGGAAGGAATGATGCTAAAGCTGAAACTCCAGTACTTCGGCCACCTCATGCGAAGAGTTGACTCATTGGAAAAGACTCTGATGCTGGGAGGGATTGGGGGCAGGAGGAGAAGGGGACAACAGAGGATGAGATGGCTGGATGGCATCACGGACTCGATGGATGTGAGTCTGAGTGAACTCCGGGAGATGGTGATGGACAGGGGAGGCCTAGCGTGCTGCGATTCATGGGGTCGCAAAGAGTCGGACACGACTGAGTGACTGAACGGAACTGAACTGATAGGAACACCACAATATGTAAGTCAAATGCTAACTAGTGTGAAAGGGGAAATGAACAATAACACAATAATAGTGGGAGACTTTAATACCCCACTCACATCTATGGGTAGATCAACTAAACAGAAAATTAACAAGGAAACACAAACTTTAAATGATACAATAGACCAGTTAGACCTGATTGATATCTATAGGACATTTCACCCCCAAAACAATGAATTTCACCATTTTCTCAAGTGCGCACAGAACCGTCTCCAGGATAGATCACATCCTGGACCATAAATCTAGCCTTGGTAAATTCAAAAAAATGGAAATCATTCCAAGAATCTTTTCTGACCACAATGCAGTAAGATTAGATCTCAACTACTGGAGAAAAACTTAAAAATTCCCACATATGGAGGCTGAACAACACACTGCTGAATAACCAACACATCATAGAAGAAATAAAAAAGAAATAAAAATATGCATAGAAATGAGTGAAAATTAAAACACAACAACCCAAAACCCATGGGACACTGTAAAAGTAGTGCTAAGGGGAAGGTTCACAGCAAGACAGGCATACTTCAAGAAACAAGGAAAAAAAATCAAATAAATAACCTAACTCTACAGCTAAAGCTACTAGAAAAGGAAGAAATGAAGAACCCCAAGGTTAGTAGAAGGAAAGAAATCTTAAAAATTAGGGCAGAAATAAATGCAAAAGAAACAAAAGAGACAATAGCAAAAATCAACAAAGCCAAAAGCTAGTTCTTTGAGAGGATAAATGAAATTGACAAATCATCAGCTAGACTCATCAAGAAACAAAGGGTGAAGAATCAAATCAATAAAATTAGAAATGAAAACGGAGAGATCACAACAAACAACACAGAAATACAAGGATACAATAAAATGGACAACTTGGAAGAAATGGAAAATTCTTAGAAAAGTACAACTTTCCAAAATTGAACCAGGAAGATATAGAAAATCTTAACAGACCCATCACAAGCACAGAAATTGAAACTGTAATCAGAAATCTTCCAGCAAAAAAAAAAAAAAAAAGCCCAGGTTCAGACAGCTTTACAGCTGAATTCTACCAAAAATTTAGAGAAGAGCTAACACCTATCATACTCAAACTCTTCCAGAAATTTCAGAGGAAAGTAAACTTCCAAACTCATTCTATGAGGCCACCATCATCTTAATATCAAAACCAGACAAAGATGCCACAAAAAGAAAACTATAGGCCAATATCACCAATGAACATAGATGCAAAATCCTTAATAAAATTCTAGCAATCAGAATCCAAGAAAACATTAAAAAGATCACCAGTTCAGTTCAGTTCAGCCGCTCAGTCGTGTCCGATTCTTTGCAACTCCATGAATCGCCGCACGCCAGGCCTCCCTGTCCATCACCAACTCCCAGAGTTCACTCAAACTCACATCCATCAAGTCGGTGATGCCATCCAGCCATTTCATCCTCTGTCGTCCCCTTCTCCTCCTGCCCCCAATCCTTCCCAGCATCAGAGTCTTTCCAATGAGTCAACTCTTCACATGAGGTGGCCAAAGTACTGGAGTTTCAGCTTTAGCATCATTCCTTCCAAAGAAATCCCAGGGCTGATTTCCTTCAGAATGGACTGGTTGGATCTCTTTGCAGTCCAAGAGACTCTAAAAAGATCATACATCATGACCAAGTGGGCTTGGTCCTAGGGATGCAAGGATTCTTCAATATCCACAAATCAATCAGTGTAACACATTACTTAACAAATTGAAAAATAAAAGCCATATGATTATCTCAATAGATACAGAGAAAGCCTTTGATAAAATTCAACATCTATTTATGATAAAAACCCTATAGAAAGCAGGAATAGAAGGAACATACCTCAACATAATAAAAGGTATATATGACAAACCCACAGCAAACATTATCCTCAATGGTGAAAAACTGAAAGCATTTCCCCTAAAGTCAGGAACAAGACAAGGGTGTCCACTCTCACCACTACTATTCAGCATAGTTTTGGAAGTTTTGGCCACAGCAATCAGAACAGAAAAAGAAATAAAAGGAATCCAGATTGGAAAAGAAGAAGTAGAACTCACTGTTTGCAGATGAAATGATTCTCTACATAGAAAACCCTTAAGACACTACCAGAAAATAACATTACTAGAGCTAATCAATGAATATAGTAAAGTTGCAGAATATAAAATCAACACACAGAAATCCCTTGCATTTCTATACACTAATAATGAGAAAATAGAAAAAGAAATTAAGGAAACAATTTCATTCACCATTGCAACGAAAAGAATAAAATACTTAGGGATATATCTACCTAAAGAAACAAAAGACCTATATGTAGAAAACTATAAAACACTGATGAAAGAAATCAAAGAGGACACTAATAGATGGAGAAATATACTGTGTTTATGGATCAGAAGAATCAATATAGTGAAAATGAGTTTACTACCCAAAGCAATCTATAGATTCAATGCAATTCCTATTAAGCTACCAATGGTATTTTTCACAGAGCTAGAATAAATAATTTCACAATTTGTATGGAAACACAAAAACCTCGACTAGCCAAATCAATCTTGAGAAAGAAAAATGGAACTGGAGGAATCAACCTACATCACTTCAGGCTCTACTACAAAGCAACAGTCATCAATACAGTATGGTACTGGCACAAAGACAGAAATATAGATCAATGGAACAAAATAGAAAGCCCAGAGATAAATCCACGTACCTATGGACACCTTATCTTCGACAAAAGAGGCAAGAGTTTACAATGGAGAGAAGACATTCTCTTTAACAAGCGGTGCTGGGAAAACTGGTCAACCACTTGTAAAAGAGTGAAACTAGAACACTTTCTAACACCATACACAAAAATAAACTCAAAATGGATTAAAGATCTAAACATAAGACCAGAAACTATAAAAACTCCTAGAGGAGAACATAGGCAAAACACTCTCAGACATAAATCACGGCAGGATCCTCTATGACCCACCTCCCAGAGTATTGGAAATAAAAGCAAAAATAAGCAAATGGGGCCTAATTAAACTTAAAAACTTCTGCACAACAAAGGAAACTATAAGCAAAGTGTAAAGACAGCCTTCAGAATGGGAGAAAATAATAGCAAATGAAGCAACTGACAAAGAATTAATCTCAAAATATACAAGCAACTCCTGCAGCTCAATTCCAGGAAAATAAGTGACCCAATCAAAAAAATGGGCCAAAGAACTAAACAGACATTTCTCCAGAGAAGACATACAGATGGCTAACAAACACATGAAAAGATGCTCAACATCACTCATTATCAGAGAAATGCAAATCAAAACCACAATGAGGTACCATTTCACACCAGTCAGCATGGCTGCTATCCAAAAGTCTACAAGCAATAAATGCTGGAGAGGGTGTGGAGAAAGGGAACCCTCTTACATGTTGGTGGGAATGCAAACTAGTACAGCCACTATGGAGAAGAGTGTGGAGATTCCTTAAAAACTGGAAATAGAACTGCCATATGACCCAGCAATCCCACTGCTGGGCATAATTACTGAGGAAACCAGAATTGAAAGACACATGTGTAGCCCAGTGTTCATCACAACACTGTTTATAATAGCCAGGACATGAAAGCAACCTAGATGTCCTTTGGCAGATGAATGGATAAGAAAGTTGTGGTACATATACACAATGGAGTATTACTCAGCCATTAAAAAGAATACATTTGAATCAGTTTTAATGAAGTGGATGAAACTGGAGCCTATTATACAGAGTGAAGTAAGCCAGAAAGAAAAACACCAATACAGTATACTAATGCATATATATGGAATTTAGAAAAATTGTAATGATAACCCTGTATGTGAGACAGCAAAAGAGAGAGATGCATAGAACAGTGTTTTGGACTCTGTGGGAGAGGGCGAGCATGGGATGGTTTGGGAGAATGGCACTGAAACATGTACATTATCATATGTGAAACGAATCGCCAGTCCAGGTTTGATGCATGATAAAGAGTGCTCGGGGCTGGTGCACTGGGATGACCCAGAGGGATGGGATGGGGAGGGAGGTGGGAGCAGGGTTCAGGATGGGGAACACATGTTCACTCATGGCAGATTCATGTCAATGTATGGCAAAACCAATACCATATTGTAAAGTTAAGAAAAAGAAAAGTCCTCTAAAAAAATAAGATAAAAGTAAAAAGACTCTTCAAAAAAAACAAAAACAAAAACAAATGAATCAGTTCTTCACATTAGGTGGTCAAAGTATTGGAGCTTCAGCCATAGCACCAGTCCTTCCAATGAATATTCAGGACTGATCTTTAGAATGGACTGGTTGCAGTCCAAGGGACTCTCAAAAGTCTTCTCCAACACCACAGCTCAAAAGCATCCATTCTTTGGCACTCAGCTTTCTTTATAGCCCAACCCTCACATCTATACATGACCACTGGAAAAACCATAGCTTTGACCAGATGGGCCTCTGTTGGCAGAGTGATGTTTCTGCTTTTTAATATGTTGTCTAGGTTGGTCATAGTTTTTCTTCCAAGGAGCAATGTCTTTTAATTTCATGGCTGCAATCACCATTTGCAGTGATTTTGGAGCCCCAAAAGATAAAGTCTGACGCTGTTTCCACTGTTTCCCCATCTATTTCCCATGAAGTGATGGGATCAGATGCCATGATCTTCGTTTTCTGAATGCTGAGCTTTAAGCCAACTTTTTCACTCTCCTCTTTTACTTTCATCAAGAGGCTCTTTAGTTCCTCTTCACTTTCTGCCATAAGGGTGGTGTCATCTGCATGTCTGAGGTTATTGACATTTCTTTTGCCAATCTTGTTTCCACCTTGTGCTTCACCCCAGCCCAGCGTTTCTCATGATGTACTCTGCATATAAGTTAAATAAGCAGGGTGACAACATACAACTTTGATGTATTATTTTCCCAATTTTGAAGCGGTCCATTGTTCCATGTCCAGTTCTAACTATTTATTCTTGACCTGCATACAGGTTTCTCATGAGGCAGGTTAGATGATCTGGTATTTCCATCTCTTGAAGAATTTTCCACAGTTTATTGTGATCCACACACTCAAAGGCTTTGGTATAGTCAATGAGGCAGAAGTAGATATTTTTCTGGAGCTCTCTTGCTTTTTCTATGATCCGATGGATGTTGGCAGTTTGATCTCTGGTTTCTCTGCCTTTTCTAAAACCAGCTTGAACATCTGGAAGTTCATGGTTCACATATGCTGAAGCCTGGCTTGGAGAATTTTGAGCATTACTTTGCTAGTGTGTAAGATGAGTGCAATTGTGTGGTAGTTTTAAACATTCTTTGGCATTGTCTTTCTTTGAGATTGGAATGAAAATTGACCTTTTCCAGTCCTTGGCCACCACTGAGTTTTCCATATTTGCTGTCATATGAGTGCAGCATCATCTTTTAGGATTTGAAATAGCTCAGCTGGAATTCCATCACGTCCACTAGATATGTTTGAAGTGATGCTTCCTAAGTCCCACTTGACTTTACACTTGAGGATGTCTGGCTCTTGGTGAGTGAATGTATACACATCTGGAAATGAGTTGGAGATGCTGAGATACGGAAGGACAAATAACCACAAATTTGTCTTCTTATCATTATGAATTGTCATGAGAATAAAACTGATCTTTGTTTTTCTGTGTGTGGGTCTTTGTATTTTAATACATTCATGTAACCAGTACCACGATCAGGACAAAGACCGGGACAAGGACCAGACCATCACCACCCCTTTCTCCCCCTGCTAAGCTCCTATGTGCTGGCTTCTTTTTACTTACACTGAAATGTTGATGCACAACATTGTTCATATGTTAAATACAATTGTGTGTTAGCTGCTCAGTGGTGTCCGACTCTTTGTGATCCCATGGACTGTAGCCCACCAGGCTTCTCTGTCCATGGAATTCTCCAGGCAAGAATACTGGAGTGGGTTGCCATTCCCTTCTCCAGGGAATCTTCCCAACCGATGGATCAAATCTGGGTCTCCTGCATTGCAGGCAGATTCTTTACCATCTAAGCCACCAGGGAAACCCAAATATAAATACAAATATAAATTTTAAAATATTGTGCCACTTGGCTTGCCATCATGGTTTCTGATGAGAAGGGTCATTTGGATTCTCCATGAGAAATGCTGGACTGGAAGAAACACAAGCTGGAATCAAGATTGCCAGGAGAAATATCAATAACATCAGATATGCAGATGACACCACCTTTATGGCAGAAAGTGAAGAGGAACAAAAAAGCCTCTTGATGAAAGTGAAAGAGGAGAGTGAAAAAGTTGGCTTAAAGCTCAGCATTCAGAAAACGAAGATCATGGCATCCAGTCCCATCACTTCATGGGAAATAGATGGGGAAACAGTGGAAACAGTGTCAAACTTTATTTTTTTGGGCTGCAAAATCACTGCAGATGGTGACTGCAGCCATGAAATTAAAAGACGCTTACTCCTTGGAAGAAAAGTTATGACCAACTTAGATAGCATATTCAAAAGCAGAGACATTACTTTGCCAACTAAAGTTCGTCTAGTTAAGGCTATGGTTTTTCCTGTGGTCATGTATGGATGTGAGAGTTGGACTGGGAAGAAGGCTGAGCACTGAAGAATTGATGCTTTGAACTGTGGTGTTGAGAAGACTCTTGAGAGTCCCTTGGACTGCAAGGAGATCCAACCGATCTATTCTGAAGGAGATCAGTCCTGATTTCTTTGGAAGGAATGATGCTTAAGCTGAGACTCCAGTACTTTGGCCATCTCATGTGAAGAGCTGACTCACTGGAAAAGACTCTGATGCTGGGAGGGACTGGGGGCAGGAGGAGAAGGGGACGACTGAGGATGAGATGGCTTGATGGCATCACGGACTCGATGGACGTGAGTCTGAGTGAACTCCGGGAGATGGTGATGGACAGGAGGCCTGGTGTGCTGCGATTCATGGGGCCACAATGAGTCGGACACGACTGAGCAACTGAACTTAACTGAACTGAATAGGTCATTTTTGTCTGGCTTTTTTCAAGATTTTTCTTTGCCTTTCGTTTTTAGCCACAAGACAGCTCCTCCAATGCAAGGTATGGGGTCCTGATTCCAGGAAGGAACGAATGCAATGTGAGAAGGATGGAGAGCCTGACTGTACAATGGCCACAAGTGGCCTCTTTATCTCTAGGAATGTTCTTTGCCTGAAAGTCTGATTTTAATGGCACTGTGTCAATTTAATTGTTAGATCTTTTCCCCCATCCTCTTACTTGCAATCTTTCCATACCCTTGAGATATGCTCCTTGTAAATAGTATATGGGTGAATTAAAAAAACAAACAAACACAGTCTATCTATGTGCTTTAAATGGACTATTTTGCCCATTCATATTTATCACAGATTCTCATAAAATTTAATTTATAGTCATTTTCTATTTTTTGCTTCACTGATTGATTTTTTTCTCCAAACTGAAAGTTAAAATTGTAAGATTATTTCTATTCTTTTTTTGTCTATTTTTTTTTTTTTATCAAACTCTAGTTGATTTACAATGTTGTGTTAGTTTCTGGTGTACAGCAAGCTGACTCATATATATATATATATATACACATATATAGTTTATTACAAGATATTGAATATAATTCCAGGTGCTTTATAGTAGGACCTGGATGCTTATCCATATTATATATAGTAGTTTGTATCTGCTAATCCCAAACTCGTAATTTATGCCCTCCACCTTCTTTCCCCTTTGATAACTGTCAGTTTGTTTTCTATGTCTGTGAATCTGTTTCCGTTTCATAAATAGGTTCATTTGGATAGTTTTTTAGATTTCACATATAAGTGATATCATATGATATTATCTTTCTCTGTCTGACTGACTTCACTTAATATGACAATCTCTAGATCCATCCATGTTGCTGCTAATGGCATTATTTCATTCTTGTTTGTGGCTGAGTTATATGTATATATATATATAAAAACATAAATAAAATATTATATATATATATATACACACCACATCTTCTTTACCCATTCATCTGTTAAAGAACATTTAGGTTGCTTCCATGTGTTGGCTATTGTAAACAGTGCTATGAATATTGGGGTGCATTTATCATTTTGCATGTCTGTAGCTTTTCTTTTTATTGGCATGTATCATTTTGAATTAGAATTTTCTCCAGATATATGTCCAGCAGTGGGATTGCTGGGTCATATGGCAGCTCTATTTTTAGTTTTTAGGAAAACTCCATACTGTTTTCCATAGTGGCTGGACCAACTTTCATACCCACCAACAGTGTTGGAGGGTTCCCTTTTCTCCTCACCCTCTCCAAAACTTATTATTTGTAGACTTTTTGATGATATCCATTCTGACTACTGTGAGGTGATATCTTATTGTAGTTTTGATTTACATTTCTCTAAAAATTTGCAATGTTGAACATCATGTGTGACAAAGGTTAAATTTAATCAATATCTTTAATTCTTTTCTCAACTAGACTCCAGGATTGTTGCCTAGAGAATCCTGTGGACTGGAGGAGCTTGGTGGGCTGCTGTCCATAGGATCGCACAGAGTCAGACATGACTGAAGCGAGTTAGCACGCACGCTTGCACTGGAGAAGGAAATGGCAACTCACTCCAGTACTGTTGCCTGAAGAATCCTAGGGATGGAGGAGCCTGGTGGGCTGCCTTCTATGGGGTCGCAGAGAGTCAGACATGACTGAAGCGACTTAGCAGCAGCAGCAGCAAATAAGGAGTCATGTAATGTTGCAATTTCTTTTTAGTTAGTGCCATTTGACACATTTAAGACATTCTCTCTTTTTTTTAAAAATTTACTTTGATGCATTTAGATGATAATTTATTTCTATTTACTCTGCTTTGTATCTGTCATGCTTTTTTTCTCTGAGAATTCTTTCCCCTTATTGACACTGCTGTGCATCCTTTTGCTCTAATAAAACTCAGCGGTGAGCACAACTCGATGTGGAGTTCATTCCTTCAAGCGAGGCACTGAGCATGAGGGTGGCTGTGGGACTCCGAATGGGCAGATGCTGGTTTCAAGACTCAGTTCTCTGAATTCATGCTCCTGCTTCTATTATGGCGTATTCAGGTTGGCCATGAATTTAAAAACACATGACTCCTATTTTATCCAGAAGTTATAGGTATCTTTTTCGTGGGTGGTAGTGATTTAGTTGCTAAGTCATGTTCAACTCTTGCAACCCCATGGACTGTAGCCCGCCAGACTTCTCTATCCATGGGATTCTCCAAGCAAGAAAACTAGAGTGGATTCCCATTTTGTTCTCCAGTGCATCTTCCTGACCCAGGAATCGAACCCTGGTCTCCTGCATTGGAGGCAGATCCTTTGCTGACTGAGCTGTGAGGGAAGTCTCCCCCACCCTTTTTTTTTCGTGGGACAAGTATCCGAGGTTTGTATTTCATCACACTGTTGGATGTTCTAGCTTTATAAAAAGATTTCTGAAATAATTGCATCTCAGTGTTATCTTATCTAATTCTTAATATTTCCAAACAGTCAAAATTTTAAAAAGTCCAACTCTCAAATGGTCAAGGATATACCCTCTTAACTCTGAATTGTAAGTAGCCGGGCTCAGAGTCTCCATTCCTTTCATCCATGCCTGGGTATTTGAACTTACAGTTCCCAGTACCAGCCTTAAAGAGACTCTGTTTTCAGGGATGGCTACTCTAGCCTCAGAGAGGGGTTGGGAGGGAGTGGGAGGATCTTCCCAGCTTTGCCGTTGGCTCATTCTCCTCTGTCTCCCTCCAGCCAAGAGAAATACCCTAGGCAAGAAGCTGGGAGCAACAACACAGGAGTTTATTATCATCAGTACTCAAAAGGGGCATGAGGCAGGCAGGTGGTGAAGGTGAGCCGGAAATAGGCAAGAACAGTTGAGAGGGTGGAGCAGGCGGTGGCTGTGGCCATGTGGGGGATCACTGGGGCAGACAGAGCCTCTCTTCCTGGCCTAGCTCTTCTCCCACGAGGCAGATGCTCGGACACCCAGTCCAGGCGGAAGCTCCAGGTACGAGTCCTCTGGAGAGGCAGGGTTGGATCTCACTCACTCCTGGCAGTTTCTTCCAGGGGAAGGTCTCTTTTCTAAGGGGAAAAGGAGAGGGTGAAACAGCCCATGGGGGAGAGACAGTGTAAATGCTCTCCTCCATGGGAGCTCAGTTCTGGAGTCAATTGGATCTGACATCAGCCTCATGCAAAGAGCCCCAGGTCCCACCATGGACCTGCACGTCCCTGGCTCCATAGGGTCTTTGGACTGGGTACCACTTAGTCAGGGATAGGAGCTCTCTGGGCTGGGCCATCACGGGGGTAGAAAGACAGGAATCATGCCTGTTGAGAGTCTCTGTAAGGACCATTTTCTCCTCCCTAAACCGCCCACTCTCCATTCCTGTTCCCTTGCTGCCCCCACCATGCAAGCTTTAGGAAATCACCTCCTTACGTCTGTATCTTCTCCAGCACCACAGACACAGGGGCAGCAGAGATGCCAGAAGCAGTAGAACCCAGACCCCTAACAGCATGGCATTGATGCTTATGAACAGGGCCTGGCGACAGAGGACCAAAGCCGTGAGCCCTCAGAGTGACTGTTGCCACGTGGAGTCTGTGTCCCCCTTCCACATGGCACAGGGTCACTCTCCACCCCTTTCATCCCATTCCCCATGTCTGTGGCTTTCAGGGTTGGGGGTGGGATGAAGAAGGAGCCCTGTGTTGGGGGGTCCGTGGGTGTAGTGTGGAGAGAGCAGCCAGAAGCCCCGTCGGTGTCCTCATCAGAAAGGGACAGGCTTGGGCAGTGATCTGTGTTCCCTGACAACCCCGAGACCTGAATGGGCATTGAACCCCTTCACACCCCATCCCATATGTGCAATATGAGCTCTATTGGCTCATTTATTCTGAGTTCGATGTTTGTATTTCCCACGGATCTGTAACTGCCCACAAACTGCCGGGACTGCTTGTGTTTTGTTCACTGCCACATCTGTCTGTCGGGGCAGAATAGGTCACACTCTCTTTGATGGACGGCCTCCCTCCCGTCCAGGGTCGGACTCCCCCTACCCCGTCCCCCGCCTGCTGCCATGTGTCCCCACCCGGCTACCTTCAGCATGTTCAGGAAGGCGGTGCACTGTTGCAGCCTCCCGAGGTCCGGACTCAGGGGGCTGGGGGCCCCGGTGGGCCTCCAGGAAGGGGAGACATTACAGATGCCCTTATAGAAAATAAAGTGGTACTCATAGAATCTTCCAGCCCCGATTATGATGGCGGCAGTGGCCGTGGAGAAGGCTGCCAGGGCAAGCAGGGTCCTCAGCAGGGCCTGGTGAGGAGCAGACGCAGAGAGAGACCTTGGAGACTCAGGCTTTCTGGCGCCCACTCTGGGGCCAGGGGTGGGAGCAGGGGAGCCCAGAGGAGGGGCGTGTGATGGAGCTGGAGGCTTGGGAAGGCCTGCAGCTTCTGGGCCTGGTGTTCACCCTTGCCCTTCCCCAACTCACCCAGTAGATGCCGCCTCGTTTCTCGTAAATGAAGGCTGCAGCTCCAGCCAGCACAGCCTGGGGAGAAGTTGAAGCCGTAGGGTTTGTGCAGAGCCCCCAACTCCCCCATCCCCTGCCTCCTCCCCCGGCTGCCTGCTTCCTCTTTCCTCCATGACTCCCGCAGTCGTCTAGCTGGCCCTTCCCCCACAGCATTCCACACAGCCCCGAGGCCCGTGGTCTGTAAGATCATGGGGAGAGTATTGAGGCCTGAATTAAAACTCCTGAGGCTGTAGGACTTAGGGGACATCGGGCAAATGCTCATGGTCAAGCCAGGAGTGAGCCCTCCTTCCCCTCTCCAAACTCTCTCTTTCCCGGCAGCACCAGGCGCTTTACAAAAGCTCCAGGGTGGTGGGGTGGGAAGTCCAGGTTGTTGGAGGAGCTCTCGGTACAGGATCAGCTGCCTCCCGGGTGGGCATGGGCGCCCATTCCAACAGCTCAGCCTCCCACCCAGCAGGCCTTCCAGGACAGGAAGCCTGGTCGATCCTGGAGGAAAGATGGATCAGGGTCCTGTCTGGCAATGCTGTAGCTCATCTCAGTGTGTTTTTGCCATGGGGTGGATGAGGATGGTTACTTTTGGCTCCTCTCTTCATATGTGTGCTTTGCTCTTCTGTGACTGTGGGCAGGACACGGGGTGCCTCGGTCCTGCCGTGACCAGCCCCCCAATCTCCTGCTGCAGGTGGCATACCTCCTTCTGCTGACATCACCACTGTGGTCCAGGGTTCCCCCCCCCCTGAAAGCCCGGTGTGCAGGACCCACAGAGGACCATGCGAAGCCACCAGGAGGTGCTCCTGGCTTGCATATCCTCTGGCACATCCTGCCTCCCCCATCTCAAAGCAGTGCTGGAGTCTCAGAGATGAACCTGCCCAAGATCCTCAGCTGATCTCCTGTTGAAGGTGGGAGAAGTGGTGAGAGAGGCCCCGGGCAGCGACCTGGGAGAGCTGAACAGTGGCCGTGGCCCTCCCAGCCCTTGGCTCGGCTGGTTGCCGTCAGTAGAAGCAGGGCGTAGGCCTGGAGGAGCTGGGGGTGTGTTCGGGTGCTAACAGTCCACATTTTGCTGGGGTTGATGGCAGCGGCCTCTCTCTCCTCGGGTCCATTCTTCCCACTGTCCTCCTGCCCCACTCACCACAGCCCCCCGTCCAGATGGGGAGCTCCCGAATTCCGCAGGGTGGTGGAGGAAAAGATGTAGAGGAATCCTCCCAGGACCCCGCTCAGCACCCCCAGCACGATCTGCATCACCTGAAAGATGAGGAACCTAAGCACATGGATCCCGGGAGCAACCCTCTGTGCCTAAGTCTCAGGGTAGCTTTGGGGAGACCTGCCACTCCAGGTATTAACAATTAGAACCTCATGAAAGAGAGAGAAAAAGAGGGAGGAAGGGAAGGCAGAAGAGAGGAGGGGAGACAAGGGGAGGGGAGAGGAGGGAGAGGATGAACTCAGGGCTCCTCCAGCTGGGACTTTAAATGGTCAGGGGCTCCTTTGGGCCCTTCAGCCCATAGCCTACCCTACCTACAG
Source organism: Nanger dama (assembly GCA_917880005.1). Taxonomy (NCBI): domain Eukaryota; kingdom Metazoa; phylum Chordata; class Mammalia; order Artiodactyla; family Bovidae; genus Nanger; species Nanger dama. The sequence goes on from CAKJTW010000098.1 coordinate 6,511,592, forward strand.
CTCTCATTGAGAGGTAAGTGGGGGAAAAGCAGGAGCTTGATCTCCGGTTAGAAGATAAGACTGGCTTAGCATCCTGTTCGGAGTGAGGCTGGCAGGGAGTGTGCATAGCAAGAGGAGAGGGGCTTCCCCCTTCCAGGTTTGGGGAGCCTGGGCGCCTGTCCGCACCCCTCACAGCCAGCAGCCTTACTCACCCAGGAGGTCACCAGCAGCAGGTGGTGGCCCAGGGCCCGGGAGGTGGCGCGGGGTCTGGGCAGGAGGAGGGGCTGCAGCAGGGAGCACCCGCCTAGCAGGAGCTTGGCCAGACCTGACTCATGGTGGAAGTGCAGCTGGATGCAGACAGGCTGGTGAGCCCTGGGGGCTGCCTCCTTGTGGTCCACCGTCTCCATGCCTCTGGACACCTGCCTGGTGGGGAGGAAGGGAGTGTTAGGGGCAAAGAGTGGGCAGGAGGAGGTTGGCACGGATTCCACAGGAGCTGGCAGAGACCCCCACACCACCCTGGGTCACAGAGCAGCACCCAGGACCTGTCTTGAGGGGGCATCTTGTGAAGGATGCTCGAGTCTCCTGAGGCTGGGACCACTGCTTGGTTCATGGGGCCTCCCCCTTCACCCCAGACCTTCCCCTCATCCTCCTGCCACCACCTTGGGGGCTGGACCAGGCCATGTCCCAGAGTTCTCACTTCTCCCCTCTGCCCCCAGCAGGCTTGTGCCACTCCAGCCCCCTGCCCCGGCTCCTCTCTCTGCTGCTTCCCCTTTGGAGCCCCTAGGCTGCTGGGCAGAACCGAGTCCTGGCTGCCTGCTGAACTTCTCCAGAAGCAGCTGTTCCCTAGCTGAGTCTGGGGACCCTCCAGCAACCCCTAAATATTTCTCTCCCCACCAATGGCTCCTCAGTCCTGTTCTAACTGCCTCCGCCCCCCAACCCAGCATGAAGGATGAAGCCATGGGTGGAGACGGAGACCAAAGGTGGGAACGACTTGGCATCAGTGCATCTGGCCCCCGGCTCCTGTACCTTCCTGGAGGCCCCTCCTCTGCAGGGGAGGTTGGTCCCTCCCCCTCTCTCCCTGCCCATCAAGTTCTGGAGGGCCTGTGGTGGCAGGGTGGGGCCTCCTCTGAGAAGGGTCTTGGGGAAAGGGTCCCCCAGGCTATGGACCTGCCTTACCTGCTCTCCTCAGGGACCGGCAGTGGAGAGTGGTGGGCAGGGCTGGGGAAACCCGGAGCAGGCAGAAGCAGGAGGTACTTGGTGGAGTGCCAGCGGGGAAGGATGAGGCAACTTCTCAGCTGGAGCATAGGGCCCCTCCAAGGTTTTCCAGCTTCCGGGGAAAGCTGGGCTCTCTGGCGTCCGGGAGAGCGCAAGGGCCAGGTGGGTGGCCTGGGAGACGGAAGAGCCGACCAGCCCTGGGAAACCCTGAGAGGCCATTCTGTCTCCAGTCCCCACCAGGGCAGGGGGCTTTCTGATCAAGAATTCCCCCAGTGTGTGTGCTGTCTGAGTAGGTATGGATGTGCCAGAGTGTATGAGTGTATGTGTGTTCTCTGCCTTCTCCAGCCAGCCTGACTGTCTACTCAAGACCAAACCCCTCAGAGGGGCCCCTTTGGCCAAGCTTCTTTCTGGGAAGGCAAGATGCTGAAGGTCTGGTCCTTATCACTCCATCCCTTCCTTCTTCTCTCTCCCTCCCCCCAGTGGGTCTCAGCTCTGGGCAGCTCCTCCCCAGCTCTGCCCGGCTAGGCTGCTGCTGCTGGCTCCCCGAGGACAGCAGGTGAGAAGAGCCTTTACAGCCTAGGTGATCCCCCCTTTCAGGAGGCACTCACTGCCAGACCCCACTCCCCAACTCTCTCTAGGAGGCTCCAAGACCCGTCCCCAAAGCCTCCGTCCTGTCTCACAGGATGTCATTCTCCCCGGTTCCTGGTTCCCTAGGACCTGCTTGGAAGGGAGGGATACATTAGCGAAAGGAAGGGACCCTAGAAAATGCCTGGGGAGGGCTGGGAGCCCACGTCTGGCCACATCAACTGGGTGGCAGTCCTTCCCTAGTGCCTCATGCCTCTATTCCAGGGGTGAGGCGGCTGAGGCTAAGGAAGGTTCGTGGTGAGAGGTCTTTTGGTAGGAAATGTGGAAGGTGGAGGGCCCAGGGTATAGCATGGGCCCTGGCTGGTTCTCTCCAGCTTGAGGGGGAATAGGGAGGAGCCAGGCAGAGAGGAGGGTCCAGGGCTGCGTGAGGAAGAGCTCCATAGCCTGGAGTCAGGGTGGCGTGAAAGGAACCTTCATGGGGCTGGCCTGGCTCAGAGGAAGAGCAGGAATCTAGGCTGATCTGGGGACTGGAGTTTGGAGGGGGGTGTGGAGGGCGGAAGTGGTGGTACCCAGAGGACTTGGAGGGGGTATGGGGGAAGTACTGGTACCCAGAGGCTTGGAGGAGGGGGGAGGGGGAGGTAGCAGTACCCAGAAGACTTGGGGAGGGGTGGAAGGGGAAAGAGGTGGTACCCAGAGGACTTAGGGGTGAGGGGAAAGAGTCTCCCAGAAGACTTGGAGGCAGCTGCAGCCTCAAGCCACGTTCTGGGCCTTAATATGATGTTTATTCCTGGAGCCCAAGGATGATCTGGCTGGAATTCTGACTGGGCTTCCTGGGATGGGTCTGTGAACAGGTCTGAAGCTCCTTGCGCATCTGCAGATTCGTCAGACACCTGACTTGTATCCTTCACAGGAGGCCAGGTAGGTGAAGCATGAAGCTGCTCTGAGAAGCTTATACAACACAGATGGGAAGAGTTTATCGTCTTCACTGATGTTATTAGAATCGTTATTAATAATGCTATGATTTAAACAGTGATCTTTAGGATGACCATGAGAACTGCTTGTAGGGGATTTCTTTTGGAACGAGGCAAGCTGATTCCAAAATACGCAAGCAGAAGTAATCTAGCAAAAGTGACCATCAAAGAGAAAAGTAACATGGTGAGGGGGTCAATGAAAGAGCTCAAGTAAATATTAAACTCTGTATTTATAATTAAAACTTATGGTCATGGTGCATGACTCATCAGATCCACCAATGGGCCAATTAAAGAGTAAAACAGGCTAGGTTTCCTATGGGAATTTCATTTTTGCTCCAGGGAGCTTTTTAAATCAGTGGGAGAAAGATGATGCATTCCATAAACAGGATATATTTTCAGAAGTTGAGCATCTTAAAAAAAAAAACCAATTTGGATCCATTTTTCTCCCAGCTTACAAGGTAAGTTCCAGATAGATCAACATTTAAATGTGAAAACTGAAAACATAAAAGCACTTAGAAGAAAACAGGGAAGAATTATTATTTTATGATCTTGACATGGCAAAGTCCTTTTAAGTACAATATAGAACCCAGAAATCATGAAAAATGACTGAAAATTTTGATTATATAAAAATACAAGCTAAGTCAAAAAGAAATTACAAATATTAAAGCCCTATCTGCAAGCCATGTCAAGATAGTAATTTTTCAAACACACAAAGAACTCCTGTAAAGATCAAAACAAAACAATAAAATAAGGCAGTCATAGGATATGAAAGGGAAGCTCACAAAAGAAGAGGAAAAAGGCTCTTAAACATGAAAAGAAAGTCAACCTCAGTCATAATGGGAGAGTTAACAATATTGGAATAGTCACAGAAGTGGATTGGAACAGTCACAGGAAGCATATTAGAAAATGGTAATATTTTTCCACCTGGAAGGCAACTAGCTGGCTACAAGAGAAAGATAGGAGAGAGGATTTTAGCAGTATACACTTACTTATCTTTTGATTTTTTTTTTTACCATATAAAAGTATTATGTGTAAATATATACACCATGCTGCTAAAATAATTCAGATTCCTTTCTTTGTTAATCCCAAACCCCAGACAAATTGCATCTGACCATTTGGGGAAGAGATCCCAGGATACATATGGTGAAAACTCTACAAGTGATTCAGATTTGCATTCCAAATTAAGATCAGGGACTTCCCTGGTGGTTCAGTGGTTAAGACTCTGAACTTTCTAGGCTGGGGCATGGATTTGATCCCTGGTCAGAGAACTGAGATCTCACATGCCAAGACTTGCCATGGAGACGATCTTCTTACCCTGCACTCATGCTGTATATTCCTTTCCTTCTTCCTCAGCTCTCAGACCTCACTCCTGTACATCTCCCCAGCAGGAAGGATGGCCCAGAACACGCTGACTGTGAATGGAGTTGATGTGGGCTATACGCTCTCCCAGCCCACCCACATTGACATCCACATCCACCAGGAATCCGCTTTGGCACAACTGCTAAAAGCTGGGAGTTCCCTGGTGGAGCGCCTGTCTCACCGTCCTGCCAAGGCCAGGATAGGCTATGGACAGCTGGCACTAGGGGTAAGAGTGGGCTGGCTGGAGAGGTGGGTTAGCAAGGTGACACAGAGGCATATCCTTCTCCAATATGATGTGAGAAAAGGAAGTGGGTAAAATCCCATGAAAACTCACAACTTGTATCCCTCCTTGTTTGGAAGTTTTGACACAGAGATTGAGATGGAAAGAAGTAAGGGATTGCTTCTCTGGTGCAATATGAGCAGTCCCAGCCAGAGGTAGGGGTGGGCAGGCGGAAGGATCGCTGGAGGCTGTTGAACCCATGTGGACGGGCGGCTTACAAATGCCAGGCGAAATGATAAGCATATTGGGGGAAGGCTTAAGCCAGAATCCCTCGATGATCACCTCAAGGTGCTCAGCATCCCTCAGAAGGGTCAGGCAACTACACAAATGCCTAGAGGTAAAGGTAGATCAGGTGGCCACCTGATGCAAAGAGCCAACTCATTGGTAAAGACCCTGATGCTGGGAAAGGTCAAAGGCAAAAGGAGAATAGGGTGGCAGAAGATGAGATGGTTGTTTGGTATCACTGATTCAACAGACATGAGCTTGTGAGCAAGCTCTGGGAGTTGGTGATGGACAGGGAAGCCTGGCGTGCTGCAGTCCATGGGGCTGCAAAGAATTGGACATGATTGAGTGGCTGAACAACAACAACAGGTGATGTGCTTGGAAGACAGGACAGCCTCCTGCAGAGGGCCTCCTGCAGGGGATGGCATCTGAGCCAGACCTTGAATGGAGAAGCAATGTGTTTAACAGATAGAGGTGGAGGATGGGAGGAAAGGGAATGTCAGATTTTGAGAATGCCTAGAACAAAGGCAAAGAAGCCAGAAAGCATAGGGAAGGTTCTGTCAGAGTAAAGAGAATGGGACTCCTGGCTGATTAGACTGGAAATATAAACCAGTATTGCTGAGAGCCTTGAGTGACTAGCTGAAGAGTTTGTCCTGGATCAGCTTCGGTGGTGGGAAGGATTGGACATGGAGGGATTCCAGGGCAGGCACCCGAGCTTCAGGCAGCCTCCCAGCCAGGTGGTGTCCAGGTAAGAAGTATGGAGGGTCGGCATCTGTGAGGTTACAGCAAAAATGAGGAGGAGTGAGAGGAGTCCAAGTCTTCAGTGGGTGGGGTCACTTTGGAGTGGGTGGACTTGGGGTACCAGGGAGGAGAGGAGTCTGAGAGGATGCTGAGGTTTGGAGTGAGAGTGACCAGAAGACTGGAGCCCTGGAAATCAGCGAGGCAGACCCTGGCGGTGTGGGGGGTGGGATCTGGCATTTGGATGAGATGAATCTGAGAGGCTGGCAGGACATGTAGCTGATGATGTCCGTGTAGGTGGTGACGTCCAAGAAGCTGTGATAGTCAGATCCTCCAGGAAACAGACACCTAGTGGGGAGCTAGGTGTGCAAAAGGTTTACTGGAGTGTAACATCATGCAGCGAAAAGGGCAGGAGTGGGCAGGGGGAGATAGGAGGTCTTGATGGAGCCCTGATGAGGTCTGTAGTAGCCCAGTAGGGAGCTTGGGAGCAAAGACTATCCACCACAGGAGTCTCGTTCTAGGTGGAAATGGCCCTCAAACCACCACTCTGCTTAGTCCTTGCTGGGCAGCTATCCCTAAAGAATGTGCCTTCGGCTTGAAAGATGAGGGGACCCTGAAGACGCTGACCACTGCAGCCTGTCAGCTAGTGAAGTGTATGAGTTGCTCAGTTGTGTCCGACTCTTTGCGACCCCATGGACTGGAGCCCACCAGGCTCCTCTGTCCATGGGATTCTCCAGGCCAGAATACTGGAGTGGGTAGCCACTCCCTTCTCCAGGGGATTTTCCCGACCCAGGGATTAAACCTGGGTCTCCTGCATTGCCCGCAGATTCCTTACAGTCTAAGCCACCAGGGAAGCCCAGGCTGTCAGCCAGCCACACTCCTTTCTGGAAGGAGGTCTTTGTGGCCCATCCTGGACAGGATGGTGGGCTTTTTTCCATGGGAAAAAAGGAGAAAAGAAGCAGGAAGCATCAAGTGGGATGACAAGGTGTGGTATTTGGAAAACTGGGATTGAGGAAAGAATGAAGGATAAAATGCTATCAAGTCAGAGGGGTGAGGGAGAAGCAGGATGCACTGCTTCATGGATAGAACTTCCAGAATCCAAGCAGAGAAGTCAAGGCAGGGCAAGAGAGGGGAGCCATCTCCCGGACCTGGGAGCTGGGTGGCTGCGCCCTGAGCGTGTGGGCTCATGGGAAGGGGCGTGGCTTTCCCCATCTCTTGCAGGTGACCCAGCTGTTGCTCGGGACTATCAGCTGTGCTCTCGGTGGGCTTCTCTACTTGGGACCCTGGATTCAGCTGGTTGCCTCGGGCTGTGCCTTGTGGGCAGGGATTGTGGTGAGTAAGAAAGGGGTTATGAGTCTGAGGCCATACCATCCTGAACGCGCCCGATCTCATCTGACTTCGGACGCTAAGCAGGGTCGGGCCTGGCTAGTACTTGGATGAGAGGGAAGGGCTGTGTTCTCCTTGGGAGGTGAGTGGTCATGGACAAGGAGAAAGAAAGTTCCTTTGGATCTGGGTCAGGGATCAGGGGAAGAGACCACAGGCCTAGCGACCAAATGCCTTACGTTATGAGGATGCCGGTGGGATGAGATGGTTGGATGGCATCACTGACTCAGTGGGACAAGAGTTTGGGCAAGCTCGGGAGATGGTGAAGGACAGGGAAGTCTGGTGTACTGCAGTCCATGGGGTCGCAAAGTGTCGGACACCTCTTAGTGACTGAACAACAGTGATGAGGAGGCTGCCTTAGCGGGTGGGCAAAACCCTTCCGCCTTCCGTTTTTCCTCTTAAAGGCGTGGCTGGAAAGAGTCAGGCAGTGGTAAGCAGAGTCCTGTCTGTCTGCTAGGTTTCTGTGCCTGGCTCTTGGATCCTGCTTCAAACTGGCTGTTTTGGGGCCTGTTGGGAGAAGTGTGATGGGAGACAGTCAGCTGGAGGGCTTTTCCGGTGTCTTCTCTTCCTAGGCCATTGCAGCAGGCGTTGGGGCCATTGTCCACGAGAAGCGCCGGGGGAAACTCTCCGTGAGTCAGGCACCCTCTGCCCCACCCTGTCCTCTGTCCTCCTACGACGTCTGTTTTCCTGCTCTACTTTTCTGTCTTCTCTCTTTTGGTTTCAAATATCCTAAGATCTTTCCTGGAGGGCTAGGGAGGGTTTATCTCGGGCCAGGAAGCTGGGCAAGAGGAGGTTGGTTTGAGGCCGGGACCCCACGGCTCTGCCATCCATGGAGGGGGACCGCCTCTTGAACCTCTCTCTTCTAGGGCTGCGCATCAGGTCTGCTCACCCTGGCTGGCATCGCCACGGCTGTGGCCGCTGTCGTCTTCTGTGTGAATAGCTTCATCTGGCAAGAAAATGGCTTCTATGACATCAGCTCCGTGTGTGATTCCTTAGTCCCTGTCACCCCCCACCTCTTGGTACCAACGAAGAAGTTCCTATTCATCGTGGGAGGAGGAGAACTGCAGAAGATACATGCAAATGCTGATGGTGAGAAAGGAGTCAATCTTCCAAGAGCACATCACAGCTGTAAACTGGGGGACTGGGGCACCAGAGGGCAGAGACAGAGGCCCTCTGAGCATGGACCTCATCTGAGGTTGTTGCTTCAGGAGGTTTTAACTTAAATTGAAGACACCATTCAGATCTCTGGGCATGATCATTCCTTGAACCAAAGGGGATGAGGAGCAAAGAGGAGACAGGATATCATGAGCCACCCTTCTGTCTTTCCTGGTGTGTGACTGCTATCACTCATCCCCTGCCGGGTAACACATTGCCCCCAAATGAAATGACTTAACACTGCAGTTGGTTAGTATCACATTCTGTGGGTGACTAGGCTCACACTGGCAGTCCTCACTTGGGTTTTCTCAGGCAGTTGCAGTCATGGGTCAGTTGGGTGTGAAATCATCCAGGAGCTTGATTGGCTGGACTGCCAAATGGCGCACTCACATGTCAGGGGCTCAGCTGGGGAGTACCAGCCAGGGAGGCTACAATGGCTTTTCCGTGTGGCTTGGGCAACCGAGTTACAATAGGCAGCATCCCACTGTGAGCATTTTAAGATGTAGGCAATGGAAGCTGCCAGGCCCTAGTGTCTCACTTCCACTATATTTTGTTGATCAAAGCATTCCCAGGCTTTGATTCCAGATTCCAGGGGAGTGAGCAATAGTCTCATGAATTCCAGGGGTTGAGCAATAGTCTCCACCTCTTCACAGGGTAAGGTCACCCTGCAGACAAACAAATGGGATGGAGAATGGCTGCCCCTGTGGCTGGAAAAATGCAATTTGCTTCTGGGTGAGAAAGAGTTAGTTGAACAGACTCTGATACCTCCTAGCAAGATGAGAGTAACAGAGGAATCACAGGAGCTGGCTCCTGACTGTAACTGGTTTTTCTCCTTTATCTTCAGGATTTGTTCCTGGGAATCCGTGCTCTGCTCCTGGCTATCTGTGCTCTGCAGGTCATTGTGTCCCTGGCTTCCCTGGGTGTGGGTCTTCGAAGCTTCTGTGGCCAGAGCTCCCAGGCCCTGGTAAGCTGTTAGGGAGAAAGAGCCCCTGGAGGAGGAAATGGCAGCCCACTCCAGTACTCCTGTCTGGACAATCCCAGAGACAGGAGCCCGGTGGGCTATGGTCCACTGGGTCACAGAGAGTCAGACACGACTGAAGCGACTGAGAACACACATCACTCAGGGAAAGGGCGGGTCTGGCCAGCACAGCTCTAGGGTATGATAGCAGGGAAGGAACATGGCTGAGCCGAGGTCATGCTCCCCTCACTCAGCCGTTGCCTGTGCTGGGCTCTGCCCTTCGCTGTCTGGGGAAGGTGACCCTATCACTTCGTCCTGGGTTAACATCTGCCTCCCCCACTTCTTTGCTGTCAGTTCCCCACTTTCTCTCTTTTCTGGCCTAGATCTTGTCTAGCTCCCTTCTTCCATCAGCTTTTCCTTCCGTCCTTCTTTCCTTTGCCTGATTGCCAAATGGAGCTGACTCTGTCCCATCCTTTTCGTCCCAAGAATTGATTTTCTTCCTGTTTTTCTTTTTCAGCAGGATGAGGAAGGGTCAGAGAGGAATCTGCTGGGGGAGAATTCAGTGCCCCCCTCCCCTCCAAGGAGAAGACCACGGCTGTCATTGTCCTGTGAGCGGCCAGAGACCCTTGCCTGGACCCTGCATGCCCCTCCCGAGTTGCCCAGCGCCCCTCACCGCCCTGTCCCACAGACTTGCTTCCTGTGCCCACTTTTCTTCTCCCCACCCTCACCCACTGTGGCCACTCCAGGGTTTTCCATTCAGTGAACAGGTATTGTCATGTTTCCCCCAGTGCTGATTAAACAGAAGTAACCCCAAAGAATGATTTTGTGCAGAAAAGATGTAGTCTTCGTTTGTTAATATACCTGGTTTATTGATACTCATGAAATTGAATGAGAATTACACATGAGATCCAACCAGTCCATCCTAAAGGAAATCAGTCCTGAATATTCATTGGAAGGACTGATGCTGACGCTAAAACTCCAATACTTTGGCCACCTGATGAATAGAACTGACTCATTTGAAAAGACCCTGATGCTAGAAAGATTGAAGGCGGGAGGAGAAGGGGATGACAGACGATGAGATGGCTGGATGGCATCACCGGCTCAATGGACATGAGTTTGAGCAAGCTCCGGGAGTTGGTGATGGACAGGGAGGCCTGGTGTGATGCAGTCCCTGGGGTCGCAAAGAGTCAGACGAGACTGAGTGACTGAACTGACTGACTGATGTATCATATGGAAACCGGGTCCGAATAAGACTAAATTTTCGTTCTGCTCTATATCCCAAGTGCAAAAACTCCTTTTGACAATTTCCTTCTGTTCAGTGTAAAGTGAAAATAGCTATCATAGGCTTAGGATCTTTTTACCTCTTGTCTTTAAGCATCTATAACGGATCTGTGGGCTTTATGGAGCCGTGTGAGACATGTACAGAGATCATGGCCTCCTTCCCTCCCTTTCTTGCTGCCCTTCCTCTTCCTCCCTCTCTGTCTTTTTTCTTTCTTTCCTTCCTCTCTCTATCCCTTCCTTCTTTTCTTTTTCTCTGTCTCCTCCATCTCTTTCTCATTCTCTTCTTTTTTTGCAGTAATTACTCTTGGTTCTCTCGCTACACACACACACCACACACACATACACCTATTATTCACCTCTCATGGTAAATGATATGACTGATAAGCTTTTTACTTTTAAAAATTTCTATGTACAATATAAATATATAGATATAAGCATTTCTGTTATGGAACCAGATTCATTTGTCCAATGGGCAGCAAGCATCACCAAATGCCAAGAAGCTGAGGTTGGCATCAGAGAAGGCGTTTATTTATGAGACAGCCAAGTGAGCAGACGGGAGAATGAATCTCAAATGTGCCTCCCGAAGGCGAGGGGCTTGAAGACTTTGTGGGGTAGAGAGTTTTCTGGTGTCAAAAGGTTGTTTGCTGGACCGAGTTTTAGGGCTGGTGGCCCCAGTCTGTCTTAGCCAGCTTGAGCTGGACAGGGACTGACTCCAAGTCCTGGAAAACAACTCATGCTGTTTTTACTCCAAGCTTCCCTTGTGGCTCAGACGGTAGAGAATCTGCCTGCCGTGTAGGGGACCTGGGTTCGATCTCTGGGTTGGGAAGAAACCCCTGGAGAAGGAAATGGCCACCCACTCGAGTATTCTTGCCTGAAGAATTCCATGGACAAAAAAGCCTGGTGCGCTGCAGTCCGTGGGGTCATAAAGGGTTGGGCATGACTGAGTGACCACGGTTTACTACAGTAACTGTTCATCAGAGGCGGTATCTGTAGGGGACCATTAAGGAGTCCAAAAACAATTAGGATGAGCTTTGTCAGTGAAGGCAGCTTTCGAGGGAAGGGGGTTTTAATAAGCTGTTTCCTTGCCTGCTGTCCTGTAGGATGAGCCCCAGATCTCTGTGGATCACTGGTTTCTGTCAGCCTGGGCTTCCCTGGTGGCTCAGTGGTGAAAAAGCCACCTGCCAGTGCAGACAATATGGGTTCGATCCCTGGGCCGGGAAGATCCCCTGGAGAAGGAAAGGGCAAGCCACTCCAGTATTCTTGCCTGGAGAATTCCATGGACACAGGAGCCTGGTGGGCTACAGGCCATGGGATCACAAAGAGTGAGACAAGACTGAGTGAGTAACAGTTCTGTCAGCCTTATGGGGCATGGTTTCGTTTCTGAAGGGTTAAAAGATACGCCATGGTCTGAGAATTAAGACGTCATAGGGATTCTCACATTTTTCTGATTACAACATAGCGAGGGGGCTTGCATTTCTGTTGTGACTTGATGACATATCTGACAGGCAGGTTTTAGTCATACCTCTTAGCAGACTCATAGCAGAAGAGCTGGCTGGGCACCCCCACCTCATCCACTGCACAATCCTGCCCCATGACGAGGGGCTGATGGGGCAGAGCTGCTGGGATCAGCGAGGCGCGGCCTCACCGTGGGAGCTTCAGGACAGAACCAAGGGTGCCCGTGAGAGGAGGCGTCTTTCTTCTCCTGGCTGAAGACTCTTTTAAGGTGCTCGGCTCAGTTCAGTTCAGTTCAGCCGCTCAGTCGTGTCTGACTCTTTTTGATCCCATGAATCGCAGCACGCCAGGCCTCCCTGTCCATCACCAACTTCTGGAGTTCACTCAGACTCACGTCCATCGAGTCCGTGATGCCATCCAGCCATCTCATCCTCGGTTGTCCCCTTCTCCTCCTGCCCCCAATCCCTCCCAGCATCAGAGTCTTTTCCAGTGAGTCAGCTCTTCACATGAGGTGGCCAAAGGACTGGAGTTTCAGCTTTAGCATCATTCCTTCCAAAGAAATCCCAGGGCTGATCTCCTTCAGAATGGACTGGTTGGATCTCCTTGCAGTTCAAGGGACTCTCAAGAGTCTTTTCCAACATCACAGTTCAAAAGCATCAATTCTTCGGCGCTCAGCCTTCTTCACAGTCCAACTCTCACATCCATACATGACCACAGGAAAAACCATAGCCTTGACTAGATGGACCTTAGTCGGCAAAGTAATGTCTCTGCTTTTCAATATGCTGTCTAGGTTGGTCATAACTCTTCTTCCAAGGAGTAAGCGCCTTTTAATTTCATGGCTGCACTCACCATCTGCAGTGATTTTGGAGCCCCCAAAATAAAGTCTGACACTGTTTCCACTGTGCTTTAGTATTTCTAAACCAGCCCTTTTATGGCTAGATCAGATAGAAATTGTTTTAATATTTCATTCTGGTAAATAGACCTCAACTTCGTAGTTTCTTTGTTGCTGTTTCTCTAGCACAAAGCGATCTCTTACTGTCAGAATCCGGCAGCTTCCTTTTTCTTCCCCGATGTTTCTAAGTTTCTGAGGTAGGAGCTTGCTCCTCCATCTGACCCCCTCCCCTCCCCCATTTCTTCTCTTCCATATCCCTCCCCTCCCCTCCCCCTACTTTCCACCCTCCCTCTCCTCACCCTGTGAATAGCCTTGGAAGTTTCATAATCTTTGTTTTTCTTTCCCGTAGGAAATCAAGTTCCATCCCTCCCTTTCCTTGCTTTTGTTTACTTGGAAAACCTAGCAGCCATCTGTCTGTTTGCACAACTCAGTCTTGGGGACCAAACTGTATATTCGCAACTGACTTCACAACCCTGAACCACGATCTGGCAATTAATCCCAAGCCTATGTGTACTTACTGAAGGGTTTAATCTATTCTGAGTGTAAACAGGAAGAAAATAGTTCTATTTTTCGTTTCTGATCACTACTTTTCAGTGTGTTTTTCACCTCCCCGATTCCCCACTGTCTATTGGTCCTTTAACCTTGGCACCAGCATCCAGATTCCACAACCTGGTGTTTGAGACCCAGTTCTGCATTTCATGATGGTTTAGGGGCAGTAGTTTCCAAGCTGCTTCATGGGGTATTAGATCCATCCCAAAGCCTGCTTCAGGGCTGTCGGGATATAAGTTTTGATGTGTGGGCTGGAGGGCTCTGATGCCTCAAACCCCCTTCAGCTGGAGCTGAACATCACTTGTTAGAATACAAAGTTTTCCCTTACTTGAGGAAAGAGTTCTGTATTATAAAAGCTCCTTAATAATCAACTGTATATATGAGTGTGTATGTATGTATACATATATACATACATACATATAAGTATATATGCTTCCCTGGTGTTCTTCACAAACCAACTCTCACATCCATACACGACCACGGGAAAAACCATAGCCTTGACTAGACGGACCTTAGTCGGCAAAGTAATGTCTCTGCTTTTTGAATATGCTGTCTAGGTTGGTCATAACTTTTCTTTCAAGGAGTAAGTGTCTTTTAATTTCATGGCTGCAGTCACCATCTGCAGTGATTTTGGAGCCCTCCAAAAATAAAGTCTGACACTGTTTCCACTGTTTCCCCATCTATTTCCCATGAAGTGATGGGACTGGATGCCATGATCTTCGTTTTCTGAATGTTGAGCTTTAAGCCAACTTTTTCACTCTCCTCTTTCACTTTCATCAAGAGGCCTTTTAGTTCCTCTTCATTTTTGCCATAAGGGTGGTATCATCTGCATTATCTGAGGTTATTGATATTTCTCCCAGCAGTCTTGATTCCAGCTTGTGCTTCTTCTAGCCCAGCATTTCTCATGATGTACTCTGCATATAAGTTAAATAAGCAGGCTGACAATATACAGCCTTGACGTATTCCTTTCCTATTTGGAACCAGTCTGTTGTTTCATGTCCAGTTCTAACTGTTGCTTCCTGACCTGCATACAGATTTCTCAAGAGGCAGAACAGGTGGTCTGGTATTCCCATCTCTTTCAGAATTTTCCAAAGTTTATTGTGATCCACACAGTCAAAGGCTTTGGCATAGTCAATAAAGCAGAAATAGATGTTTTTCTGGAACTCTCTTGCTTTTCCCATGATCCAGCGGATGCTGGCAATTTGATCTCTGGTTCCTCTGCCTTTTCTAAAACCAGCTTGAACATCTGGAAGTTCATGGTTCATATATTGTTGAAGGCTGGCTTGGAGAGTTTTGAGCATTACTTTACTAGCATGTGAGATGAGTGCAATTGTGTGGTAGTTTGAGCATTCTTTGGCATTGCCTTTCTTTGGAATTGGAATGAAAACTGACCTTTTCCAGTCCTGTGGCCACTGCTGAGTTTTCCAAATTTGCTGGCATATTGAGTGCAGCACTTTCACAGCATCATCTTTCAGGATTTGAAACAGCTCCACTGGAATTCCATCACCTCCACTAGCTTTGTTCGTAGTGATGCTTTCTAAGGCCCACTTGACTTCACATTCCAAGATGTCTGGCTCTAGATTAGCGATCACATCATCATGATTATCTGGATCGTGAAGATCTTTTTGTACAATTCCTCCGTGTATTCTTGCCACCTCTTCTTCATATCCTCTGCTTCTCTTAGGTCCAGACAATTTCTGTCCTTTATCGAGCCCATCTTTGCATGAAATGTTCCTTTGATATCTCTAATTTTCTTGACGAGATCTCTAGTCTTTCCCATTCTGTTGTTTTCCTCTATTTCTTTGCATTGATCGCTGAAGAAGGCTTTCTTGTCTCTTGCTATTCTTTGGAACTCTGCATTCAGATGCTTATATCTTTCCTTTTCTCCTTGGCTTTTTGCTTCTCTTCTTTTCACAGCTATTTGTAAGGCCTCCCCAGACAGCCATTTTGTTTTTTTGCATTTCTTTTCCATGGGGATGGTCTTGATCCCTGTCTCCTGCACAATGTCAGGAACCTCATTCCGTAGTTCATCAGGCACTCTATCTATTAGATCTAGGCCCTTAAGTCTATTTCTCACTTACACTGTATAACCATAAGGGATTTGATTTAGATCATACCTGAATGGTCTAGCGGTTTTCCCTACTTTCTTCAATTTCAGTCTGAATTTGGCAATAAGGAGTTCATGATCTGATCCACAGTCAGCTCCTGGTCTTGATTTTGTTGACTGTATAGAGCTTCTCCATCTTTGGCTGCATAGAATATAATCAGTCTGGTTCAGTGTTGACCATCTGGTGATGTCCATGTGTAGAGTCTTCTCTTGTGTTGTTGGAAGAGGGTGTTTGCTATGACCAGTGAATTTTCTTGGCAAAACTCTATTAGTCTTTGCCCTGCTTCATTCCGTATTCCAAGGCCAAATTTGCCTGTTACTCCAGGTGTTTCTTGACTTCCTACTTTAACATTCCAGTCCCCTATAAAGAAAAAGGACATCTTTTTTGGGTGTTAATTCTAAAAGGTCTTGTAGGTCTTCATAAAACTGTTTAACTTAGGCTTCTTCAGTGTTACTGGTTGGGGCGTAGACTTGGATGACTGTGATATTGAATGGTTTGCCTTGGAGATGAACAGAGATCATTCTGTCGTTTTTGAGATTGCATCCAAGTACTGCATTTCGGACTCTTTTGTTGACCATGATTGCTACTCCATTTCTTCTGAGGGATTCCTGCCTGCAGTAGTAGATATAATGGTCATCTGAGTTAAATTCACCCATTCCAGTCCATTTTAGTTCGCTGATTCCTAGAATGTCGACATTCACCCTTGCCATCTCTTGTTTGACCACTTCCAATTTGCCTTGATTCATGGACCTGACATTCCAGGTTCCTATGCAATATTGGTCTTTACAGCATCGGATCTTGCTTCTATCACCAGTCACATGTACAACTGGGTATTGTTTTTGCTTTGGCTCCATCTCTTCATTCTTTCTGGAGTTATTTCTCCGCTGATCTCCAGTAGAATATTGGGCACCTACTGACCTGGGTAGTTCCTCTTTCAGTATCCTATCATTTTGCTTTTTCATGCTGTTCATGGGGTTCTCAAGGCAAGAATACTGAAGTGGCTGGCCATTCCCTTCTCCAGTGGACCATGTTCTGTCAGACCTCTCCACCATGATCCGCCTGTCTTGGGTTCCCCCGCAGGCATGGCTTGGTTTCACTGAGTGAGACAAGGCTGTGGTCCTAGTGTTATTAGATTGACTAGATTTCTGTGAGTATGGTTTCAGTGTGTCTGTCCTCTGATGCCCTCTTGCAACACCTACCATCTTACTTGGGTTTCTCTTACCTTGAGCGTGAGGTATCTTTTCATGGCTGCTCCAGCAAAGCACAGCTGCTGTTTCTTACCTTGAACGAGGGGTGTCTCCTTACCGCCGCCTTCCTGACCTTCAGTGTGGGATAGCTCCTCTAGGCCCTCCTGCTCCTGCACAGCCACCGCTCCTCGGGTTGATCCTCCCAGCCGCCAGCCCTGGCCTTGGGCTTGCGGTGTCTCCTCAGTGTCACCGCCCCCTGGTCTCGAGCGCGAGATGGCCTCTTCTGGCTGCCCCTGACATCGGACGCGAGGTGTCTCCCCCGGCCGCCCCTGGCCTTGGACGTGGAGTAGCTCCTCCCAGCCGCCGCCCTGACCTCGGATGCGGGGTGTCTCCTCCCAGCTGCCACTGACCTCAGACACAGGGTGCCTCCTCCCTGTTGCCACTGACCTTGGATGTGGGGTAGCTCCTCTCGGCCATGCTTAGTGCGCCGGCCTGGCTCTCGCAGCCGCCTGCGCTTAGTGCACCAAAGAAGGCTGTGCGCCAAAACCTTCTGTGAAGAAGGCTGAGACCGAAGAATTGATGCTTTTGAACTGTGGTGTTGGAGAAGACTTTTGAGAGTCCCTTGGACTGCAAGGAGATCCAACCAGTCCATTCTGAAGGAGATCAGCCCTGGGTGTTCTTTGGAAGGACTGATGCTAAAGCTGAAACTCCAATACTTTGGCCGCCTCATGTGAAGAGTTGACTCATTGGAAAAGACTCTGATGCTGGGAGGGATTGAGCGCAGGAGGAGAAGGGGACGACCGAGGATGAGATGGCTGGATGGCATCATGGACTTGATGGACGTGAGTCTGAGTGAATTCCGGGAGATGGTAATGAACAGGGAGGCCTGCCGTTCTGTGATTCATGGGGTCGCAAAGAGTCGGACATGACTAAGCGACTGAACTGAACTGGTGTTGTTAATGGTAAAAACCTGCCTGCCAATGCAGGAGATGTAAGAGACATGGGTTCAGTCCCTAGGTCGGGAAGTTTGTCTGGAGGAGGGCATGGCAACCCATTCTAGCCTTCTTTTCTGGAGAATCTCATGTACAGAGGAGCCTGGCAGGCTGCAGTCCACAGGGTTGCAGAGTTGGACAATACTGAAACAACTTAGTGCATGCATGTGCACGTGACACACACACACACACACACACACACACACACACACACACACACACATATATGAGGGGCTTGCTTCCCAGGCAGCTCAGTGGTAAAGAATCTACCTGCCAACGCAGGAGACACTGGTTTGATCCCTGAGTCTGGAAGATCCCCTGAAGAGGAAATGGCAACCCTCTCCAGTAATTTTGCCTGGAGAATTCCATGGATAGAGAAGCCTGGTGGGCTACAGTCCATGGGGTCACAGAGAGTTGGACACGACTAAGCCACTCAGGGCACTTAAATAGAAGACCCACTCCCCCACCCCCATGTTTAAATCTGCAGTCATCAGAGCTAGGGTCCTCTCCCAGAGGAGACAAGCGTTCGCACCAGAAAGGCTAGGGCTAGGGCCGTCTGTCCTAGCGTGTGGCTCCTGCCTCTCACTGCAGTTTCTCCAAGTGATTCCAGCAGGAGGCAGGGGAGGGGATGGGGGCTTTCTCGGCTGTGGGGAGACCAGTGGCTGTTTGCCAGTGTGATGTGGGTGATGTCCATTCTTGCTCAACCTGGGAAGCACCTGGGAGTTTCCCCACCCTCTGTTCTGCTAGCTGTCTGGCTCAAAGAGAAAGGCTTCCTGTAAAAGTACGTCCAAGCGAACAGTTGTGAGGTGCCAGGGAGAGGAGGGCTTTCCTGCAGCAGGAGAGTTAATTGACTATTTCTTGCCCCTTCAGAGCTATTTCAGTGGGTGGGATAAAGCTGCATTGCCTCAAACTCCACAAAGAAGGTCCTGGAGCCTCAGATCTGAACAAAAGCTAGCAAAAATGGTTGCAATTAAGTTTTATGGCAAACTACCAACTCCTTAAAAAAAAAAAAAAGATTCTTTTCTGAAGTAAGAAGCAGACATTAGGAACCAGTGTTCCTTTCCTCCAGTAGATGCTGCTCTGAACTCCTTCAGCATTAACTGGTTAGTTTGCTTCCATCTTCAGCTCCCCACCAACTCCTCATTCAAGAGGATTTCTGCTTTGCTAGTGGTTTCCTTTGAAATCTTTCATTTTTTTTTTTAAAGCATGTGCATTTAACTATGGAGAAGGAAATGGCAACCCACTCCAGTATTCTTGCCTGGAGAATTCCAGGGACAGGGGAGCCTGGTGGGCTGCCGTCTATGGGGTCGAACAGAGTCGGACACGACTGAAGTGACTTAGCAGCAGCAGCAGCAGCACTTAACTAAGCAAATTCTAAAGGTAACCAATATCCTTATCTTCTACCTGAAGAATACTGTGCCTTTAGAATGCTCTTTGCTAGGTGATATTCTTATCTTGAATTCTCATTTTATCTTGATTTACTTTAACCCTCAAAGTTAGATGAAAAAAAATATAGTCAGTGTTTGTTTAAATTTACTTGATTTTTTATTAGGGAAAAAAAAGAACCCTCATTTTCTTCTTCTAGTTCAGGCCTTCTTTCTGATATCCTTTTTCTTCTTTTTTGAGGTACATTCTTTAAATGTTTCTTTAAACAAATTTTATTTTAATTGGAGGCTACTTATTTTACAATATTGTGGTGTTTTTTGCCATGCATCTACATGAATGAGCCATGAGTGTGCATGTGTCCTGAGCAGTGCCTCCCCTCCCTCCCTCCCCACCCATCCCTCTGGGTTGTCCCAGAGCACCGGCTTTGAGTGCCCTGCTTCATGCATGGAGCTTTCATTGAGCTTTCATTGGTCATCTATTTTACATATGGTGATACACACGTTCCGGGCTTCCCTCATAGCTCAGTTGGTAAATCATCTGTCTGCAATGCGGGAGACCTGGGTTCGATTCCTGGGTCAGGAAGATCCTCTGGAGAAGGAAATGGCAACCCACTCCAGTATTCTTGCCTGGAGAATCCCACGGACAGAAGAGCCTGGCAGGCTACAGTCCATGGGATCACAGCAGTCAGACAACGACTTAGCGACGAAACCACTACCACAGCCAGTTAACAATGTGGTGACAGTTTCAGCTGCACAGCAAAGGGACTCAGCCATACATACACATGTATCCATTCTCCCCCAAACTCCCTCCCATCCAGGCTGCCACGTACTGTTGTCACACTCTTGTTTGTAAAACCTGGGAAACTCTCTGAATTATGCCTTTGAACAGCTACTTTCTGACATTTTCCCTAATATTTCCTTCTGAAATTTGATTAAATGCATGTTCAACCCTCTCACTGTAACTTCCTTATCTCCTAACCTGGTTTGTATCTTTCAGTTTTCATCTCTTTATTTTCTCCCTGCTGTATGCTGGTTAAATTCTTCATAATTATCCAACAAGTTACCCAGTTTCTGTCTCAGTTGTGTACAATCTGCTCTCCCTATTCTATTAAATTTTAAGTTTCATTAAAAAGTTTCTAGGTATGATGTTTCCTTCTTTTTCAAATCTTCCTATTCCTTTCTGATGCTCTTTTGTTCCCAAGTCATGACACTGATGATCTATATTACTTCTTTAAGCTAGCTACATTATTTATTTCCAGAAAAACATCTATTTCTGCTTTATTGACTATGCCAAAGCCTTTGAGTGTGTGTATCACCACAAACTGTGGGAAATTATGAAAGAGATGGGAATACCAGACCACCTGACCTGCCTCTTGAGAAATCTGTATGCAGGCCAGGAAGCAACAGTTAGAACTGGACATGGAACAACAGACTGGTTCCAAATAGAAAAAGGAGTACGTTAAGGCTGTATATTGTCACCCTGCTTATTTAACTTCTATGCAGAGTACATCATGAGAAATGCTGGGCTGGAGGAAGCACAAGCTGGAATCAAGATTGCCGGGAGAAATATCAATAACCTCAGATATACAGATGACACCACCCTTATGGCAGAAAGTGAAGATGAACTAAAGAGCCTGTTGATGAATGTGAAAGTGGAGAGTGAAAAGTTGGCTTAAAGCTCAACATTCAGAAAACGAAGATCATGGCATCCAGTCCCATCACTTCATGGGAAATAGATGGGGAAACAGTGTCAGACTTTATTTTTTTGGGCTCCCAAATCACTGCAGATGGTGACTGCAGCCATGAAATTAAAAGACGTTTACTCCTTGGAAAGAAAGTTATGATCAACCTAGATAGCATATTAAAAGCAGAGACATTACTTTGCCAACAAAGGTCTGTCTAGTCAAAATGATGGTTTTTCCAGTGGTCATGTATGGGTATGAGAGTTGGACTGTGAAGAAAGCTGAGCACAGAATAATTGATGATTTTGAACTGTGGTGTTGGGGAAGACTCTTAAGAGTCCCTTGAACTGCAAGGAGATCCAACCAGTCCCTCCTAAAAAGATCAGTCCTGGGTGTTCATGACGTTGAAGCTGAAACTCCAATACTTTAGCCACCTGATGTGAAGAGCTGACTCATTTGAAAAGACCCTGATGCTGGGAAAGATTGAAGGAAAGATTGTCCAACTCGATGGAGATGGGTGGACTCTGGGAGCTGGTGATGGACAGGGATGCCTGGCATGCTGCAGTCCATGGGGGTCACAAAGAGTCAGACAAGACTGGGTGACTGAGCTGAACTGACCAGAACTGAGGCATCTTATATAAGTGGAATTATGTAATATTTATTATTCGGTGTCTAGAATATTTCACTTGGAGAAGGCAATGGCACCCCACTCCAGTACTCTTGCCTGGAAAGTCCCATGGATGGAGGAGCCTGGTAGGCTGCAGTCCATGGGGTCGCGAAGAGTCGGACATGACTGAGCGACTTCACTTTCACTTTTCACTTTCATGCATTGGAGAAAGAAATGGCAACCCACTCCAGTGTTATTCTTGGAGAATCCCAGGGACGGGGGAGCCTGGTGGGCTGCCGTCTATGGGGATGCACAGAGTTGGACAAGACTGAAGCGACTCAGCAGCAGCAGCATACTTCACTTAGTATGATGTCTCCAAGGTTCACCTATATTGTAGCCTATATCAGAATGCCCTTCCTTTTTGAGGATGAACAGTGGTCCCCTGTATACAGCACATTTTGTTCATCCATTCTTCTGTTGATGGGCGATTTGGCCTGTATTACAATGAATTGCAGGGATGGCTGGATGACATCACCCACTCAATGGTCATGAGTTTGAGCAAACTCCGGGAGATAGTGAAGGACCAGGAAGTTTGGCATGTTGCAGTCCATGGGGTCACAAACAGTCTAAAGTGACTTAACGACTGAGCAATGATAACAGCAGCAATGAACTGCAGTGGTAAACAAACCCTCTTATTTTTGTATACAGGAGTGATATTGGAGAGAGATAGGGGGATAAGTTCTAATATTTGTTGGATGAATCAGCAAGTGGCATGAATTATTTTTTTTCCAGCTGTGAGTAGAGTTTTGCGTGCATTGGGACCAACAGGACATATCTGTGGGAAACTGAGTAAGGCAACGTTTCTCAGTGTGGGATTAGAAGAACATTCCACTAGGATATACACGAGAACCATCTGGAGGCCTTCTGAGTTATCCTACCATTCTTGGTTGAAATACATTCATTCAATTTTTGGAACCAATGGGCTACTGTTAGTATACAGTCCCAAGAGTAGATGGTCCCCGCATTCATCAGTCCCCCTTTTCTAGGAGCAGCCCTAAATTTCCATGCGGGGATCCAGTTTTTTTTCTCATTGACTGTGTGTTCATGGTGAGGCTTTATCCTTGGTTCTAGGCATATGACCTGTGACCCAAACTTAGATTAAGAAGCAGGTCATTTCCCCTAGACCATGGAGATTGTTTCAGGAGTGGGGACATGGCCAAAGTCTATCCTATCAAAACAGACTACCAGAGAAGGCTCTTGAAGTTGTCGCTGAACTTGAATCTGCAAGGATGTAGAGTTGGAGCTGTAGCAGCCACCTTGCACCCATGGGGGTTTACCTGGAACTGCCAAAGACCCCCTCCTCCATGGACTTGAGAATGATGACAACCTGTGGAAGGCAGAGCTGAGAGGAGGGAAAAAGCCACTGCTGATGGTGTTGCTCAAGGTCTGAGTTCAGCAGTGTCTGAAGCCAGATTGCTCCTTGACCATTTGAGTATGTGCCCAGTAAGTAAGCTTTTGCTTAAGCCTCTTGCAGTTTTAGAGAATTCTAATTAATAGGCTGAGAGTCTGGGATAAGGTAACTGACATTTAATGGGTGTCCAGGAGTCTCCAAGTCCCAGACCCTAGAGGGCTGAACTTGAAGCCTCCTGGATGGGTGGTGTTGTTTCAGGGGGTGAACCCAGGTGTACTTACTCCATTGCTGTTATTTGGGAGGGGGATAAATATTGTAGTGGGGGAAGGGGGGAAGTCACAGTGCACCAATGTGATTTTTACATTCTACTGCCACTCTTCCCCTCATTTACCACACCCTTAAGAGTGAATTGGTTTATATTCATGCTTTGGAGGGAATGTACTTAAGTTATGCATAAATAAGTCCTCAAAACACATCACTCTAGTGTGCACCAACATTATCAATACATCAATGAAGCATTTAATTTTGACTAATCTTTATTATCTACATATTTTGTTTTATTTTAAATATTTATAATTTCAAAGAGCGTTATTTAAGGATCGCACCCTAAAAATACATTAAAAACTAAGATCATGGTATCTGGTCCCATCACTTCATGGCAAATTGAATGCAAAAAGTAGAAGGAGTGACAGATTTTAGTTTCTTGGGCTCTCAAACTGCAGACAGTGACCACAGCCATGAAATTAAAAGACACAAGGAAAGCTATGCCAAACCTAGACATCGTATTAAAAAGCAAGCACATCACTTCACTGACAAAGGTCTGTATAGTCAAAACCATGGTTTTTTCCAGTAGTCACGTATGGACATGAGAATTGGATCGGAAAGAAGGCTGAGTACTGAAGAACTGATGCTTTCAAATTGTGGTGCTGGATAAGACTCTTGAGAGTCCCCTGGACTGCAAGGAGATTCAACCAGTCAATCCTAAGGGAAATCAACCCTAAATATTCATTGGAAGGACTGATGCTGAAGTTGAAGCTCCAATACTCTGGCCACCCGATGAGAAGAACTGACTCATTGGAAAAGACCTGATGCTGGGAAAGATAGAAGGAAAAATGAGAAGAGGGCAACAAAGGATGAGGTGGTTGGATGGCATCACCACCTCAATGGACATGAACTTGTGCAAATTCTGGAAGATAGTGGAGGACAGGGAAGCCTGGCAAGCTGCAGTCTATGGGGTTGGAAAGAGTCAGACATAACTTAGCAACTGAACAACAACAACAAAGGACATTTTCAAGCACACAAATCTATAGTCAAGAGTAACACACCTCACCCGTATCCCTCAGAATACTTTTTTCTACTTTCAGCAAGCATTTCCCTTGATCAGATCTAGTTTCATCTATCTCCCCCTTATAGTTTCTCCCTTTGGAGAATTTGTTTTATTCTGAAGGTGTTTGCTGGTTTCTGTAGTGAAGAGCTGTGTTTAATACCAGATGAGATTCATGTTGTCTCAGCTTCTGATCAGTCAGAGGACCTGGTTTCAGAAAATAATGCCAGGAAGGATGTTCAAGTAGAATCTGCGAACCTTTAGTGTTTATTTCTGGTATTGAATTTTTCATCATTCGTGGGCTAGTGGCTGGTTATGGAAGATGGTAAGAGTCAGAGGAAATCACTGGTACCCAACTAGAAGGATTATTGGATGGTGTAATTAACCAGGTTCAAACTGAGGCTTTAGCAACAGAGCAATGAACAGATATCACCTCAATATGATACTATATTAAACCTGAACATCTTGGGGTATGTTGGAGGCTTTTAGAAAGTTTCTTGTGACGGGAGTTTGGGGGATTTTCAATTGTGAACCATTCATACTTGTTTTTATTTTTAGTGCAGAATTGTTCTTCTTTTTCTTTCTAAAGCTCTTGGTTATTCCTTTGGCCAGCATCGATCTTCACTTACCTCCTCATTCCCAGGTGTCTCAACAACTGAATCTCACTTGTATTTTTCTTGGTACTTGTTTATCTTTATTGAGGTATAACTGATGTATAATGAACTGTACATATTTACAGGATGCAATGAGTTTTGGCATATATACACCATGATTGTTATTTAGTTGCTAAATCATGTCTGACTCTTTTTGCAACCTCATGGACTCTAGAGACTGTAGCCTGCCATTCTTGTCTGTCCATGGGATTCTCCAGGCAAGCACACTGGAGCGGGTTGTCATTTCCTCCTCCAGGGGAGCTTCCCAACCAAGGGATTGAACCCAGGTCTCCTGCACTGCAGGCAGATTCTGTACTGCTGAGCCACCAGGAAGCCCCACACCATGATTAAAGTAGTGAAAGTATCCATCACCTCCTGGAAGGGTCCCTGTGCTCCTTGGCAGTCTCTCCCTCCTGGGCTTTCTCTCCCTGCATCACCTGACTTGCTTTTTGTCAATGGAGATTAGTATACATTTTCTAGAGTTTTGTATAAGTGGAATCATGCAATCTATATTCATCTTGTCTGTTTGACTTCTTTCACTCAGACTAATGATTTTTTTTTTCCAATAAATCTGATTTTGCTTTTCAAATTTAAGTTTTATCTTATATTGGAGTATAATTGATTTACAATGCTGTGTTAGCTCTAGGTGCTGCTTTATGTTTTGTTTTCAGTAAACTTGATTAAAAAATTTTTTTTTACTTTTTATTTTACACTGAAGTATAGTTGATCTATAATGTATTAGATTCAGGTTTTTTTGGTGTATTTTCAGTAAACTTGATTTAAAAAAATTAATTTTATTTTATTTAAATTTTAAATTTATATTGGAGTTTAGTTGATTTACTAAGTCTAATGATTTTGAGATTCATCCATGTTGTTGTGTATCAGTATCTTATTTCTTTTCATTTAGAGGTTACATTCCATTGTGTGGATATGCCACTGTTTCTTCATCTGATCACCTGTTGACGGATATTTGGGTTGTTCCTGGTTTTGGACGACCACAGGTAAAGCATCTGTAAACAGTCAGGAGATACAGGTCTCTATGGACACATTCTTTCTTTTCTCTTGGGAAATACCTAGGAATGAGATGGCTGAAAGATCACGGTCTATGGTTACTTTTTAAGGAAACAACCAAGTGCTTTCCAAAGCCATGGCGCCGTTTTATATCCCAACCATGTCCTCCACATGCTCTCCAGCACTTGGTACGGTCAGTGTATTTAGTCCTAAGCATTCCAGGAGTCCTCTTTACTGGCTGCACAGTGTTTCCACGAAATCGCTGTGCTATATGCTCAGTCACTCTGTTCTGTCCAACTCTGTGACCTCGTGGACTGTGGGCTCCTCTGTCTGTGAAATTCTCCAGGCAAGAATACTGGAGTAAGTTGCCATTTCCTTCTCCAGGGGATCTTCCTGACCCAGGGATCAAACCCGACTCTCCTGCACTGGCAGGTGGATTCTTAACCTCTGAGCCACCAGAGAAGCACCTACTGATGAACTTTTACCTCTCTTCCTGTGTTTTTGTCTCTAGAAACAAAGCTGCCATCCTGGGTTGTGTAACTGGAGCTCTTATTTCTGTGAGATGGAGTCTTTGGAATAGGATTTCTCACTGAACAGTATAAATATTTAAAAATGCAATAAATATTATTAGAGTGCTTTCCAAAAAGGCTGGAATTGCTCACATTTTACCCACAATGCATTAAAATGGCCTTTGTCCTTCTCCTTAACCTTGCTATTAACTCTTCACAGTAGTAGATACAGAACACATTTTAATTTATGCAAATTGTTTTGATGTTTATCTCCTTGACTATTTGTGAAGTTGAGTATCTTTTCATATAAGTATTGGCTATTTGTTGTTCTTCGTGAACAATCTACACATATATTGCACATTTTCCTTGATATCTGTGAGCTTTTTTTATAATATGGATTTTAAGATTTTATTTTTTTTTCAGATCTTGTTTTTTTGTCTTTAACTTTGATATCATAATAATATATTAAAGCTATCTTATTTTGGATAACTTTTGGCTTCATATGTTTGTTAAGAAAGTACACCCAACTCTTGTCATTTTATTTTTTACAGATAAGAATTTAATCTTCCTTGGACTTTTATATAGTGTGGGGTAGGAGCTCAGTTTTATCAGCTTCAAGTTAGAAACCCTTTTGGGTAAGCACCACTTACTACATAAATCATTGTTTCTCTGCCTTTGTCTTAATAATCCCATTATTAACTGGGATTCTGCTTACTGGTTTTCTTTTTTAAGGAAAATATTTATTTATTTATCTGGTTGCACCGGGTTTTAGCTGCAGCATGCAGGATCTTTTAGTGTGGCATATGAACTCTTTGTTTTGGCCTGAGGGATCTAGTTCCCTGGCCAGAGATCAAATCCAGAACCCCTGCATTGGAAGTGTGTATCTTAGCCACTGGACCACCAGGGAAGCCCCTGATTTGTCTTTTATGTCACTATCAGACAGATTTGATTATGCTAGGCATTTTTCATCCAAAGAAAATACTTAATAAATATTAATGTTGAGAAAGTATTAGTTCATTCTACATACAAAATGTTGGGATTTCAATTGAATTAAATTACATACATAGCAATTTTGGAAAAATGTGTGTTTTTATACTAGTATAATATTTTCATGCAAGAACATAGTGTTGTTGAAACTGGGTCTCTGTGCATGCGCACTGAGCTGAATCTCGAGACAGGGTTTTGGGTGAAGTAGAAAAGAATAGTTTTACTGCAAGATGCCAAGCAAGGAAACTGGGGCAGCTTGTGATTAAAAGACCCAAACTCCCTGCAGGCTTTCAAGGAAAGGTTTATAAAGATAAGGTGAGGAGGTCCTAAGATGATGGAGGAATAAGACAGGGAGACCACTTTCTCCCCCACAAATTCATCAAAAGAACATTTGAATGCTGAGCAAATTCCACAAAACAACTTCTGAATGCTGGCAGAGGACATCAGGCACCCAGAAAGTTAGCCCATTGTGTTCAAAAGGAGGTAGGACAAAATATAAAAGATAAAAGAGAGACAAAAGAGGTAGGGATGGAAATCTGTCCCGGGAAGGGAGTCTTTAAAAAGAAAGTTTCCAAACACCAGGAAACACTCTCACCAGCAGGTCTGTGGTGAGTCTTGGAATCTCAGAGGGCAACATAACCGGGAGGAAAAATAAATAATCAAATAATTAAACCCCACAGATAATGTGCCTAATGGCAACTCCCAGCGGAGAAGCAGCCCAGACACTCGCATATGCCACTAGCAAGCGGGGGGCTGGACAGAGAGGTGCGGGCTGCATTGCTTAGGGTAAGGACCGGGCCTGAATGCCCTGAAGGCAATCTGAGGGAACTAATCTGAGATAGCAACCCAGACTGTGGGATAGCATCCCGCGAAAACCCCTAACCTAAGACACTGCCAGGCCCAGCTAGCTGGCTGGGGGCCAGCCCATCTCCTGCTGGAGACAGGCAGGCGAGGGCAGCCAGAGGCGGAAGGAGGCAATCCCGGCCCCAGAGAGGCACCCTCTACCAGACTGCAAAGAGGCTTCGTTGCTAAGCAAGACTTCTTGGGATTCTGGACGGTTGACATCTGCCGGGAGGGTTGCAGCCAGAGATCAGCTCCCCAGAAGAGACACAGGGCACACCTGAGAAGGCGCACCTATTGTACACTCAGAAAAATGAGCGGCTGGGACAGGGGAGGCGATAAGATGCACCCTCCAACTAGGGGTGACTGCGCTCGCCAAGCACCTGGTCACCTGAGCTGCTCGGACCTGGGAACGGCACAAAACGCAGGCCCAACCGAGTCTGCGCCTTTGTGGAGTACCCGAGAACCTGAACCTCAGCACCTTAGACCTGGGAAGTGCACACAACCCAGGGCCCTCCTCAGACAGTTCCCGGCACAGCAGCCTGGAGCCTGAGCAGCGTAGACCATGAAGCACCCAGGCCGTGAGCGGGGGGCGCACCCGGTGGGGCTGAAACACCGCGAGGACTCCCCGCCCAGCCAGTGATACTTGTTTGCAGTGTTCCTCCCTCCTCACAGCAGACTGAACAAGTGAGCCTGAAAAGTGACCACCACTGCCCCCTTGTGTCAGGGTGGAAATTAGGCACTGAAGAGAGCAGCGAACAGAAGCAGCTAAAACAGACAGAGGGAACTGCTTTGGAAGTGACAGGTGCAATAGATTAAAACCCTGTAGTTAGCACTGACTACGTAGGGAAGGGGCCTATAGATCCCCACACTGTCTGCAACAGCTCCAGAGAAAGTCCTAGATATATTTTTACTATTATCATTTTTTAAATAAAAAATTTTTTTTAAATTTTTATTTCTAAGTACTCTCAGTTCAGGTCAGTTCAGTTGCTCAGTTGTGTCCGACTCTTTGTGACCCCATGAATCGCAGCACACCAGGCATACCTGTCCATCACCGACTCCCAGAGTCCACTCAAATTCATGTCCATCGAGTTGGTGATGCCATCCAGCCATCTCATCCTCTGTTGTCCCCTTCTCCTCCTGCCCCAATCCCTCCAAGCATCAGAGTCTTTTCCAATGAGTCAACTTTTCGCATGAGCTGGCCAAAGGATTGGAGTTTCAGCTTTAGCATCAGTCCTTCCAATGAACACCCAGGACTGATCTCCTTTAGAATGGACTGGTTGGATTTCCTTGCAGTCCAAGGGACTCTCAAGAGTCTTCTCCAACACCACAGTTCAAAAGCATCAATTCTTCGGCTCTCAGCTTTCTTCACAGTCCAACTCTCACATCCAAACATGACTACTGGAAAAATCATAGCCTTGACTAGACAGACCTTTGTTGGCAAAGTAATGTCTCTGCTTTTGAATATGCTATTTAGGTTGGTCATAACTTTCCTTCCAAGGAGTAAGCGTCTTTTAATTTCATTGCTCCAGTCACCATCTGCAGTGATTATGGAGCCCCCAAATTAAAGTCTGATACTGTTTCTCTATTTCCCATGAAGTGATGGGACCAGATGCCATGATCTTCGTTTTCTGAATGTTGAGCTTTAATCCAACTTTTTCACTCTCCTCTTTCACTTTCATCAAGAGGCTTTTAGTTCCTCTTCCCTTTCTGCCATAAGGGTGGTATCATCTGCATATCTGAGGTTATTGATATTTCTCCCAGCAGTCTTGATTCCAGCTTGTGCTTCTTCTAGCCCAGCATTTCTCATGATGTACTCTGCACATAAGTTAAATAAGCAGGGTGACAATATACAGCCTTGACATACTCCTTTTCCTATTTGAAATCAGTCTATTGTTCCATGTCCAGTTCTAACTGTTGCTTCCTGACCTGCATGCAGGTTTCTCAAGAGGCAGATTAGGTGGTCTGGTATTCCCATCTCTTTCAGAATTTTCCACAGTTTATTGTGATCCACACACTCAAAGGCTTTGTCATAGTCAATAAAGCAGAAATAGATGTTTTTCTGGAACACTCTTGCCTTTTCCATGATCCAGCAGATGCTGGCAATTTGATCTCTGGTCCCTCTGCCTTTTGTAAAACCAGACTGAACATCTGGAAGTTCACAGTTCATGTATTGCTGGAGCCTGGCTTGGAAAATTTTGAGCATTAATTTACTAGCATGTGAGATGAGTGCAGTTGTGATGTAGTTTGAGCATTCTATTACTCCTTTAATTTTCATTTTTATAACCTACTATTACCTTGTAAAAAATACCCTATTTTTAATGGAAATTTTATATATATATTTTATAGTTTTTGTGACTTTTTTAATATTGTATTTTTGAGACTCTAACCTCTACTCTAGATTTTTAATCTTTGCTTTTTGGTATTTGTTTTCAATTTTGTACCTTTAAGAACCCAATCTTTAGTATCCATTTTTACTTGGGAGTGAGATTACTGGCTTGATTGCTCTCTTCCTCTTTTGATTTTCCTTTTTCTCCACCAGGTTGCCTCTAACTCTTCCCTCCCCCTTCTCTTCTCTACCCAACTCGGTGAATCTCTTGGTGTGTTCTGTGCTGTGGAGAACACTTAGGAACTGATTACTGGATGGATCTGTCTCTCTCCTTTTGATTCCCCTTTTATCCTCCTGGCCATTTCTGTCTCCTTTCTCCCTCTTCTCTTCTCTGTATAACTCCATGAACATCTGTGAGGGGTCCAGACTGTGAAGAACACATAGGGAAGTGATTCCTGGATAGCTTGCTCTCTCCCCTTTTGATTCCCGCTCTGTTCCTCCTGGTCATCTGTATTTCTCTCCTCTCTCTTCTCTTCTCCATGTAACTCTGTGTACCTCTCCAGGTGTCCCTTACTGTAGGGAAACTTTTCATCATTAACCTAGATGTTTTATCATCAGTGCCATATAGATTGAGAAGTCCTAAGGCTACTGTAAGAATAAGACTGAAATCCAGAGGCAGGAGGCTTAATTCCCAAACCTGAGAACACCAGAGAACTCCTGATTCTAGGGAACATTAATCAATAAGAGCTAATCAAAAGCCTCCATACCTACACTGAAACCAAGCACCACCCAAGAGCCAACAAGTTCCAGAGCAAGACATATTATACAAATTCTCCAGCAACACAAGAACATAGCTCTGAGCTTCAATATACAGGCTGCCCAAAGTCACACCAAAACCCATTGACATATCAAAACTCACTACTGGACACTTCACTGCACTCCAGAGAGAAGAAATCCAGCTCCATCACCAGAACACCGACACAAGCTTCCCTAACCAGGAAACCTTGAGAAGCCACCTGTCCAACCCCACCTACAGCAGGGAACCTCCACAATAAAGAGGAACCACGAACTGCCAGAATACAGAACGGCCGCCCCAAACATAGCAATATAAACAAGATGAAAAGGCAGAGAAATACTCAGTGGGTAAAGGAACAGGATAAATGCCCACCAAACCAAACAAAAGAGGAAGAGATAGGGAATCTACCTGAGAAAGAATTCCGAATAATGATAGTGAAAGTAATCCAAAATCTTGAAAACAAAATGGAATTACAGATAAATAGCTTGGAGAAAAGGATTGAGAAGATGCAAGAAGTGTTTAACAGAAACCTAGAAGAAATAAAAAGAGTCAATATATAATGAATAATCGAATGAATGAGATCAAAATCACTCTGGAGGGAACCGACAGTAGAATAACAAGCAGAAGACAGGATAAGTGAGGTAGAAGATAGAATGGTAGAAATAAATGAAGCAGAGAGGAAAAAGAAAAACGAATTAAAAGAAATGAGGACAACCTCAGAGACCTCTGGGACAATGTTAAATTCCCCAACATTCGAATCATAGGAGTCCCAGAAGAAGAAGACAAAAAAGAAAGACCATGAGAAAATACTTGAGGAGATAATAGTTGAAAACTTCCCTAAAATGGGGAAGAAAATAGTCACCCAAGTCCATGAAAGCCAGAGGGTCCCCAACAGGATAAACCCAAGGCAAAACAACCCAAAACACATATTAGTCAAATTAACAAATATCAAACACAAAGAACAAATACTAAAAGCAGCAAGGGAAAAACAACAAATAACACACAAGGGGATCCCCATAAGGATAACAGCTGATCTTTCAATAGAAACTCTTCAGGCCAGAAGGGAATGGCAGGACATACTTAAAGTGATGAAGGAGAAAAACCTATAACCCAGATTACTGTACCCAGCAAGGAGCTCATTCAAATATGAAGGAGAAATAAAAGCTTTACAGCCAAGCAAAAGCTGAGAGAATTCAGCACCACCAAACGAGCTCTCCAACAAATGCTAAAGGAAACACAGAAAGGTGTATAAACTCGAACCCCAAACAACAAAGTAAATGGCAATGGGATCATACTTGCCAATAATTACCTTAAATGTAAATGGGTTGAATGCCCCAACCAAAAGACAAAGACTGGCTGAATGGATACGAAAACAAGACCCCTATATATGTTGTATACAACAGACCCACTTCAAAACAGGAGACACATACAGACTGAAAATGAAGTGCTGGAAATAGATATTCCATGTAAATAGAGACCAAAATGAAGCAGAAATAGCAATGCTTATATCAGATAAAATAGACTTTAAAATAAAGGCTGTGAAAAGAGACAAAGAAGGACACTACATAATGATCAAAGGCTCAATCTAAGAAGATATAACAATTATAAATATATATGCACCCAACATAGGAGCACCACAATATGTAAGACAAACACTAACAAGTATGAAAGGGGAAATGAACAATAACACAACAATAATGGGAGATTTTAATACTCCACTCACACCTATGGATAGATCAACTGAAGAGAAAATTAACAAGGAAACACAAACTTTAAATGATACAATAGACCCAATAGACCAGTTAGACCTAATTGATATCTATAGGACATTTCACCCCAAAAGAATGAATTTCACCTTTTTCTCAAGTGCACATGGAATCTTCTCCAGGATAGATCACATCCTGGGCCATAAATCTAGCCTTGGTAAATAAAACAAAACAAAACAAAACAAAACTGAAACCATTCTAAGCATCTTTTCTGACCACAGTGCAGTAAGAAAATGTCAATTAAAGAAGAAAAACTATTAAAAATTCCAACATATGGAGGCTGAACAACACGCTGCTGAATAACCAAAACATCACAGAAGAAATAAAAAAGAAATAAAAATATGGGTAGAAACGAATGAAATGAAAACACAACAACCCAAAACCTGTGGGACACTGTAAAAGCAGTGCTAAGGGGAAGGTTCATAGCAAGACAGGCATACCTCAAGATACAAGAAAGAAGTCAAATGAATAACCTAACCCTACACCTAAAGCAGCTAGAAAAGGAAGAAATGAAGAACCCCAGGGTTAGTAGAAGGAAAGAAATCCTAAAAATTAGGGCAGAAATAAATGCAAAAGAAACAAAAGAGACCATAGCAAAAATCAACAAAGCCAAAAGCTAGTTCTTTGAGAAGATATGTTTGAGAAGATAAACCATGTCAATAAAGTTGACAAACCATTAGCCAGACTCATCAAGAAACAAAGGGAGAAGAATCAAATCAACAAAATTAGAAATTAAATGGAGAGATCACAATAGACAACACAGAAATACAAAGGATCATAAGAGACTACTATCAGCAACTATGTGTTGATAAAATGGACAACTTGGAAGAAATGGAAAAATTCTTAGAAAAGTACAACTTTCCAAAACTGAACCAGGAAGAAATAGAAAATCTTAACAGACCCATCACAAGCATGGAAATTGAAACTGTAATCAGAAATCTTCCAGCAAACAAAAGCCCAGGACCAGACAGCTTCACAGCTGAATTCTACCAAAAATTTAGAGAAGAGCTAACACCTATCCTACTCAAACTCTTCCAGAAAATTGCAGAGGAGGGTAAACTTCCAAACTCTTTCTATGAGGCTGCCATTACCCTAATACCAAAACTAGACAAAGATGCCACAAAAAAGAAAACTACAGGCCAATATCACTGATGAACACAGATGCAAAAATCCTTAACAAAATTTTAGCAATCAGAATCCAACAACACATTAAAAAGATCATACATCATGACCAAGTGGGCTTTATCCCAGGTGCAAGGATTCTTTAATATTCACAAATCAATCAACATAATACACCACGTTAACAAATTGAAAGATAAAAAGCATATGATTATCTAAATAGATGCAGAAAAAAACCTTTGACAAATTTCAACATCCATTTATGATAAAAATTCTCCAGAAAGCACAAATAGAAGGGACATACCTCAACATAATGAAAGCCGTATATGACAAACCCACAGCAAATGTTATCCCCAATGGTGAAAAATTGAAAGCATTTCCCCTAAAGTCAGGAACATGACAAGGGTGCCCACTCTCACCACTACTATTCAACACAGTTTTGGAAGTTTTGGCCACAGCAATCAAAGCAGAAAAAGAAATAAAGGAATCCAAATTGGAAAAGA
The DNA here is from genome assembly GCA_917880005.1 of Nanger dama. NCBI lineage: Eukaryota > Metazoa > Chordata > Mammalia > Artiodactyla > Bovidae > Nanger > Nanger dama. The sequence goes on from CAKJTW010000098.1 coordinate 6,545,820, forward strand.
AGAAGTAAAAGTCTCACTGTTTGCAGATGACATGATCCTCTACATAGAAAGCCCTAAGACACCACCAGAAAATGACTAGAGCTAATCAATGAATATAGTAAAGTTGCAGGATATAAAATTAACACACAGAAATCCCTTGCATTCCTATATGCTAACAATGAGAAAACAGAAAGAGAAATTAAGGAAACAATCCCATTCACCATTGCAATGAAAAGAATAAAATACTTAGGAATATATCTACCTAAAGAAACAAAAGACTTATATATAGAAAACTATAAAACACTGATGAAAGAAATCAAAGAGGACACTAATAGATGGAGAAATATATCATGTTCATGGATTGGAAGAATTAATATAGTGAAAATGAGTATACTACCCAAAGCAATCTATAGATTCAATGCAATCCCTATTATGCTACCAATGGTGTTTTTCACTGAACTAGAACAAATAATTTCACATTTTTTATGGAAATACAAAAAACCTTGAATAGCCAAAGCAATCTTGAGAAAGAAGAATGGAACTGGAAGAATCAACCTGTGTGACTTCAGGTTCTACTATAAAGCCACAGTCATCAAGACAGTATGGTACTGGCACAAAGACAGAAATAGAGAAAAATATAGAACAATATAGAAAGCCCAGAGATAAATCCACACACCTATGGACACCTTATCTTTGACAAAAGAGGCAAGAATATACAATGGAGAAAAGATAATCTCTTTAACTAGTGGTGCTGGGAAAACTGGTCAACCACATGTAAAAGAATGAAACTAGAACGCTTTCTAACACCAAACACAAAAATAAACTCAAAATGGATTAAAGATCTAAACATAAGACCAGAAACTATAAAACTCCTTGAGGAAAACAGGCAAAACACTCTCCAACATAAATCACAGCAGGATCCTCTATGACCCACCTCCCAGAGTATTGGAAATAAAAGCAAAAATAAACCAATTTGACTTAGTTCAGTTCAGTTCAGTTCAGTCTCTCAGTCATGTCTGACTCTTTGAGACTCCATGAATTGCAGCACGCCAGGCCTCCCTGTCCATCACCAACTTCCGGATTTCACTTAGACTCACGTCCATCGAGTCAGTGATGCTATCCAGCCATCTCATCCTCGGTTGTCCCCTTCTTCTCCTGCCCCTAATCCCTCCCAGTATCAAAATCTTTTCCAGTGAGTCAACTCTTCACATGAGGTGGCCAAAGTACTGGAGTTTCAGCTTTAGCATCATTCCTTCCAAAGAAATCCCAGGGCTGATCTCCTTCCAGAATGGACTGGTTGGATCTCCTTGCAGTCCAAGAGACTCTCAAGAGTCTTCTCCAGCACCACAGTTCCAAAGCATCAGTTCTTCAGTGCTCAGCCTTCTTCCCAGTCCAACTCTCACATCCATACATGACCACAGGAAAAACCATAGCCTTGACTAGATGGACCTTAGTCGGCAAAGTAATGTCTCTGCTTTTGAATATGCTATCTAGGTTGGTCATAATTAAACTTAATAGCTTTTGCACAACAAAGGAAACTATAAGCAAGGCAAAAAGACAGCCTTCAGAATGGGAGAAAATAATAGCAAATGAAGCAACTGACAAAGAATTAATCTCAAAAATATACAAGCAACACCTGCAGCTCAATTCCAGAAAAATAAGTGACCCAATCAAAAAATGGGCCAAAGAACTAAACAGACATTTCTCCAGAGAAGACATACAGATGACTAACAAACACATGAAAAGATGCTCAACATCACTCATTATCAGAGAAATGCAAATCAAAACCACAATGAGGTACCATTTCACACCAGTCAGAATGGCTGCGATCCAAAAGTCTACAAGCAATAAATGCTGGAGAGGGTGTGGAGAAAAGGGAACCCTCTGACACTGTTGGTGGGAATGCAAACTAGTACAGCTACTATGGAGAAGAGTGTGGAGATTCCTTAAAAACTGGAACTAGAACTGCCTATGACCCAGCAATCCCACTGCTGGGCATACACACTGAGGAAACCAGAATTGAAAGAGACACGTGTACCCCAGTGTTCATCACAGCACTGTTTACAATAACCAGGACATGGAAGCAACCTAGATGTCCTTTGGCAGATGAATGGATAAGAAAGTTGTGGTACATATACACAGTGGAGTATTACTCAGCCATCAAAAAGAATACATTTGAATCAGTTCTAATGAGGTGGATGAAACTGGAACCTATTATACAGACTGAAGTAAGTCAGAAAGAAAAACACCAATACAGTATGCTAAAGCATGTATATGGAATTTAGAAAGATGGTAACGATACCCTATATGTGAGACACCAAAAGAGACAGAGATGTATAGAACAGTGTTTTGGACTCTGTGGGAGAGGGCAAGGATGGATGATTTGGGAGAATGGCATTGAAACATGTATATTATCATATGTGAAATGGATCACCAGTGCAGGCTTGATGCATGAGACAGGGTGCTCAGGGCTAGTGCACTGGGATGACCCTGAGGGATGGGATGGGGAGGTGGGAGGGGGGTTCAGGATGGGGAACACATGTACACCCGTGGTGGGTTCATGTCAATATGGCAAAACCACTACAATATTGTAAAGTAATTAGCCTACAATTAAATAAATTTATATAATAAAAAATAAAAATAAAAACATAAAGAAAAGACAAGGTGAGGGAGGAGTTTGTGGGGTGTGTGCTCAGGTCGTGGGTGTTCTTCTGATTGGTTGGTGGTGAGGTCATTGGGAGTCAGCATCATCAACCTGGTTCCAGCCTGTCTGGGGTGTTCATACCTGTGGGCCACATGCTGGGGGATCACTTCTTCCACCTGGGGGAAGTTTCAGTGTCTATGAAACTGTTCAAAGGATATGGCTCAGAATCCTATCTATAGTCCCTGAGGAAGAACTAAAGATCCTTGACTTTGTGAAAGTCACTTAGTCGTGTCTGATCCTTTGCAACCGCATGGACTGTAGCCCACCAGGCCCCTCTGTCCCTGGAATTTCCCAGGCAAGAGTACTGGAGTGGGCTGCCATTTCCTTCTCCATCCTTGACTTTGTTTAATGGCTAAAGTATTAATATTTTGTCTTGCTTGACTGTTTCCCTTTCTGCATTTTCCCACCTCTCTAAGTTTAGCCCTTGACTTAAGTTTTTTCTATAGACAAAAAGTAGGTGAAAGACATGAGTGGTGAATGATGATTTACTCCGGGAAGGTCTTATCGCGTCCTGTAAGGTTACAATAGTGAGTTTTTCTACTAGTTCAGATCTTGTTTTATTGCTCTTCAAAGCTCTCTACTCCCCTCCAGTGAGTTCTTTCTTGATCACGTGGCCTCCCTCTTAGCAAGTATCTTCACTAGCCTGTCCTTATGACAAACACTTTCTCGCTTTTCCTCATAGTTTTAACACTTACGTCTGCTCTAAGTAACATATATATGTTTTAATTTCATCCATTATTAAGCTTGACAAGGTACTTCCCAGGTGGCGCTGAGGTAAAGAACCCGCCTGCCAATGCATGAGACATAAGAGACGCAGGTTTGTTCCCTGGGTCTGGAAGATCCCCTGGAGGAGGGTACTGCCACCCATTCCAGTGTTCATGCCTGGAGAATTCCATGGACAGAGGAGCCTGGTGGGCTACAGGCCTTAGCAAGGCATAGTCATACAGGAACTTAGCATGCACACATACAAGCTTGACAAAAATGGATTCAGGCTGTCTATTCTGTTAGGAATTTCTACTTTTGTTTACTCATGTTGGTGCCAGTAGCTGTATTTTACTGTTCCTCTTACTGTCGTGTATTATTCCATTATATAAGTATTCTATAGTTTGTTTTTTAGTCTACTATTTTATGGATATTTGGGTTGTTTCTAGCTTTTTACTGTCCTGAGCTTCCTTATAAAAATATGTTCAAATATTTATTCATATATGAGTTTCTCTAGAGCTACTGCCTGTAAACTTTTTTGGTTTGTGTATTCAGTAAAAGAATTTTTTGAATCTCTGTGTTCCCTTGAGAACTGAATGTTTCCTTTTAAACTGAACTTAAATTTTTTTCATGTGAATGTTTGCAAAGAATGCAATTCTAACATATTATAGACATTAACATTTAAAAAATAAATTGCTACTTTTCTTCAATAATAATATAAATAACATAAAAGTTAGCTACCAACAGTAAACTGTTGAAAAAACACATGAACAAGCTCTTTTATAATAGAAAATTTATACTTGTTCCTTTTTCTCCTTGACTATTTACATCTTCTGCAGACTTGTATCTTGTTATAATGGATTTTTCTGCCGGAAGATCTCCATCAACCTTGTGTATATTTCTGCCACAAAATATATGTGAAAATTGAAAAAATTGTGTGACTGTAAAACATCTCTTTTGTATTATTAGTACACAGTTGATTAAAACAACAGAAATGTGTCACAACATTTGTAAAATAATAACTGAAAAAGTAAACTTTTTAATTTTACTGAGAGATGCATCTTATCTCTCAGAATCAGTGAGACTTTCCCCACTTATTTCATAAATGTATGCGTGACTATTATTCTCTGGTAGAATGAGACAATGTTCAGATCAATTCAACTCTTATTTTTTGTTTTAATCACTGCAGGCACTGAGAAATCTTGTTCACATAAATAAAGAATAAGGAATAAAAGCCATTTTTAATGGCAATACCATTCAATTCTCTGAACTGCTTTTAAGAAAATGCCCCCAAACCCACATAGAGATCTACCATTAATTTTTCATAGTGTATTAATGGATATATCTGCCTTTGGTTTTTGCTGAAAATAAAATAGTATAAACTGCTTGACTTGCAAAAAGAGTTATTAGTCACTCATTTGAGACATTAGATTTTGCAACATTGGGGAAGTGAATTAAAAAGCTTTACCAAGACCTATCAAATGACTATATTATATCTCTTACTGTTGAGGTTGAAAGGTATCCATTTAACTGGATGTATCTTAAACATTTTGAAAGAATTGAAATATTACAAGCTTTGATAAATCTTTATCAATGTACATATTTTTTATCTTCCAGTTTCACTGAGATATAATTAACATACAGCACTATGTAAGTTTTAGGTGTAGAGCATAATGATTTGACTTATATACATCATGAAATGATTATTACAGTAAACTTAGTAAATATCCATTATCTCACATAAATAAAAATTAAAAAATAGGAAAAAAGTTTTTTCCTCTTAGGATTTACTCTCTAAACAACTTCCATGTATAATATACAGCCGTGTTAATTATATTTACCATGTTATACCAGAAATCCCCAGTACTAATTTATCTTATAACTGGAAGTTTGTGCCTTTAATGGTCTTCATCCAATTTTGCCTTCTCCACCCGCTATCTGGTAACCAGAAATCTGATCTCTTTTTCCATGAGTTTTTTGGTTTGTTTTTGAAGTATAATTGAGCTACTAAACTTCATAAGTTCCTGTTGTACAGCATAGTGATTTAATATTTTTATACATTCCAAAATGATCACCATGATAAGTCTAGTTATTACTTACTATTATTTATCACCATACAAATATATTATATAATTATCGACTATTTCCCCACATTGTACATTTTCTACCCATGACTCATTTATTTTGCACCTGGAAATTTGTAACTCTTAATTCCTTTCACCTATTTCTTTTCCTCCTCTCACCCTTTTCCCCTCCATCAACTACCTGTTTTCTGTATCTATAACTCTGTCTCTACTTGTTATGTTTGTTCATTTGTTTTGTTTTTTAAACATTTCAAATAAAAGTGAATTCATACAGTATTTGTCCTTCTCTGTTCAACTTATTTCACTATGCAAATATCCTCCTGGTCCATTTGTGCTGTTGCAAATGGCAAGATTTCATTCTTTTTATGGCTGACTAATATTGATTTTATATCTATCTTTCTATCTACCTCTTCCAAAGAATAGCAAGAAGAGATAAGAAAGCCTTCTTCAGCAATCAATGCAAAGAAATAGAGGAAAACAACAGAATGGGAAAGACTAGAGATCTCTTCAAGAAAATTGGAGATACCAAGGGAACGTTACATGCAAAGAAGGGTTAGATAAGCTACAGAAATGGTCTGGACCTAACAGAAGCAGAAGATATTAAGAAGAGGTGGCAAGAGTACACGGAAGAACTGTACAAAAAGGTCTTCACGACCCAGATAATCATGATGATGGGATCATTCATCTAGAGCCAGACATCTTGGAATGTAAAGTCAAGTGGGCCTTAGAAAGCATCACTACGAACAAAGCTAGTGGAGGAGATGGAATTCCAGTGGAGCTGTTTCAAATCCTGAAAGATGATGCTGTGAAAGTGCTGCACTCAATATGCCAGCAAATTTGGAAAACTCAGCAGTGGCCACAGGACTGGAAAAGGTCAATGTTAATTCCAATTCTAAAGAAAGGCAATGCCAAAGAATGCTCAAACTACTGCACAATTGCACTCATCTCACATGCTGGTAAAGTAATGCTCAAAATTCTCCAAGCCAGGCTTCAGCAATAAATGAACCATGAACTTCCAGATGTTCAAGCTGGTTTTAGAAAAGGCAGAGGAACCAGAGATCAAATTGCCAACATCCGCTGGATCATGGGAAAAACAAGAGAGTTTCAGAAAAACATCTATTTCTGCTTTATTGACTATGCGAAAGCCTTTGATTGGGTGGATCACAATAAACTGTGGAAAATTCGGAAAGAGATGGGAATACCAGACCACTTAACCTGCCTCTTGAGAAATCTGTATGCAGGTCAGGAAGCAACAGTTAGAACTGGACATGGAACAGCAGACTGGTTCCAAATGGGAAAAGTAGTTTGTCAAGGTTATATATTGTCACCCTGCTTATTTAACTTATAGGCAGAGTATAGCATGAGAAACACCAGACTGGAAGAAACACAAGCTGGAATCAAGACTGCTGGGAGAAATATCAATAACCTCAGATATGCAGATGACACCACCCTTATGGTAGAAAGTGAAGAGGAGCTAAAAGCCTCTTGATGAAAGTAAAAGAGGACAGCGAAAAACTTGACTTAAAGCTCAACATTCAGAAAACGAAGATCATGGCATCCAGTCCCATCATTTCATGGGAAATAGATGGGGAAACAGTGGAAACAGAGTCAGACTTTATGTTTGGGGGCTCCAAAATCACTGCATATGGTGAGTGCAGCCATGAAATTAGAAGACGCTTATTCCTTGGAAGAAAAGTTATGACCAACTTAGATAGCATATTCAAAAGCAGAGACATTACTTTGCCGACTAAGGTCCATCTAGTCAGGGCTTTGGTTTTTCCTGTGGTCATATATGGATGTGAGAGTTGGACTGTGAAGAAGGCTGGGCACTGAAGAATTGATGCTTTTGAACTGTGGTGTTGGAGAAGACTCTTGAGAGTCCCTTGCGCTGCAAGGAGATCCAACCAGTCCATTCTGAAGGAGATCAACCCTGGGATTTCTCTGGAAGGAATGATGCTAAAGCTGAAACTCCAGTACTTTGGCCACCTCATGCGAAGAGCTGACTCATTGGAAAAGACTCTGATGCTGGGAGGATTGGGGGCAGGAGGAGAAGGGGATGGCAGAGGATGAGATGGCTGGATGGCATCACGGACTTGATGGACGTGAGTCTGAATGAACTCCGAGAGATGGTGATGAACAGGGAGGCCTGGCGTGCTGCGATTCATGGGGTTGCAAGAGTTGGACACGACTGACTGAACTGAACTGAAGTGCCTATCAATGGACGAACAGATAAAGATTGCTTCCATATCTTGGCTATTGTAAATAAGGCTGTGGTGTACATATCTTTTCTAATTAGTGTTTTTGTTTTCTTCAGGTATATACTTAGGAGTGGAATTGTTGGATCCAGTGGTAGTTCTATGTTTAATTTTTTGAGGCATCTTCATACTGTTTTCCGTTCAGTTCAGTTCACTTCAGTTTCTCAGTCATGTCTGACTCTTTGCGATTCCATGGACGGCAGCATGCCAGGCCTCCCTGTCCATCACCAACTCCTGGAGTTCACCAAACTCATGTCCATCGAGTTGGTGATGCCATCCAGCCATCTCATCCTCTGTCGTCTCCTTCTCCTCCTGCCCTCAATCTTCCTGAGCATCAGGGTCTTCTCAAATTAGTCAGCTCTTTGCATCAGGTGGCTAAAGTATTGGAGTTTCAGCTTCAGCATCAGTTCTTCCAATGAACACACAGGACTGATCTCCTTTAGGATGGACTGGTTGGATCGCCTTGCAGTCCAAGGACTCTCAAGAGTCTTCTCCAACACCACAGTTCAAAAGCATCAATTTTTCGGCACTCAGCTTTCTTCACAGTCCAACTCTCACACCCATACATGACTACTGGAAAACCATAGCCTTAACTAGATGGACCTTTCCTGGCAAAATAATGCCTCTGCTTTTTAATATGCTGTCTAGGTTGATCATGAACTTTCCTTCCAAGGAGTAAGTGTCTTTAATTTCATGGCTGCAATCACCATCTGCAGTGATTTTTGAGCCCCTCCAAATAAAGTCAGCCACTGTTTCCACTGTTTTCCCATCTATTTGCCATGAAGTGATGGGGCCAGATGCCATGATGTTTGTTTTTTGAATATTGAGTTTTAAGCCAACTTTTTCACTCTCCTCTTTCACTTTCATCAACACTCTCTTTAGTTCTTCACTTTCTGCCATAAAGGTGGTATCATCTGCATATCTGAGGTTATTGATATCTCTCCCAGCAATCTTGATTCCAGCTTGTGCTTCCTCCAGCCCAGTCTTTCTCATGATGTACTCTGCATAGAAGTTAAATAAGCAGGGTGACAATATACAGCCTTGACATAGTCCTTTTCCTAGTTGGAACTAGTCTATTCTTCCATGTCCAGTTATAACTGTTGCTTCCTGACCTGCATGCAGGTTTCTCAAGAGGCAGGTCAGGTGGTCTGGTATTTCCATCTTTTTCAGAATTTCCCACAGTTTATTGTGGTCCACACACTCAAAGGCTTTGGCATAGTCAATAAAGCAGAAATAGATATTTCTCCAGAACTCTCTTGATTCTTCTATGATCCAGTGGATGTTGGCAATTTGATCTCTGGTTCCTCTGCCTTTTCTAAAACCAGCTTGAACATCTGAAAGTTCATGGCTCACGTATTGCTGAAGCCTGGTTTGGAGAATTTTGAGCATTACCTTACTAGCATGTGAAATGAGTGCAATTGTGCAGTAGTTTGAGCATTTTTTGGCTTTGCCTTTCTTTGGGATTGGAATGAAAACTGACCTTTTCCAGTCCTGTGGCCACTGCTGAGTTTTCCATATTTGCTGGCATATTGAGTGCAGCACTTTCACAGCATCATCTTTCAGGATTTGAAATAGCTCAGTTGGAATTCCATCACTTTGGCTAGCTTTGTTCATAGTGATGCTTCCTAAGTTCCACTTGACTTCACATCCCAGAATGCCTGCTCTAGGTGAGTGATCACATCATTGTGATTATCTGGGTCGTGAAGATCTTTTTTTTTTGTACAGTTCTTCTGTGTATTCTTGTCATTTCTTCTTAATATCTTCTGCTTCTGTTAGGTCCCTACCATTTCTGTCCTTTATTGAGCCCATCTTTGCATGAAATGTTCCCTTGGTATCTCTAATTTTCTTGAAGAGATCTCTAGTCTTTCCATTCTATTGTTTTCCTCTATTTATTTGCACAGATCACTGAGGAAGGCTTTCTTATCTCTCCTTGCTATTCTTTGGAAATTTTCATTCAAATAGGTATATTTTTTTTTCTCTTTGTTTTTCACTTCTCTTCTTTTCACAGCTATTTGTACAGCCTCCTCAGATAGACATTTTGCTTTTCTGCATTTCTTTTTCTTGGGGATGGTCTTGATCCCTGTCTCCTGTACAGTGTCACAAACCTATGTCCATGGTTCATCAGGCACTCTGTTTATCAGATATAGTCCTTTAAATCTATTTCTCACTCCCACTGTATAATCATAAGGGATTTGATTCAGGTAATACCTGAATGGTCTAGTGGTTTCCCTACTTTCTCTTCAATTTAAGTCTGAATTTCACAATAAGGAGTTCATGATCTGAGCCACAGTCAGCTCCTGGTCTTGTTTTTACTGATTGTATAGAGCTTCTCCATCTTTGGCTGCAAAGAATAGAATCAATCTGATTTCAGTGTAGGCTATCTGGTGATGTCCACGTGTAGAGTCTTCTCTTGTGTTGCTGGAATAGGGTGTTTCCTATGACCAGTATGTTCTCTTGGAAAAACTCTATTAGCCTTTGCCCTGCTTCATTCTGTAGTCCAAGGCTAAATTTGCCTGTTACGCCAGGTGTTTCTTGATTTCCTACTTTTGCATTCCAATCCCCTATAATGAAAAGGACATCTTTGGGGAGTGTTAGTTCTAGAAGGTCTTATAGGTCTTCATAAAACCATTCAGCTTCAGCTTCTTCAGCATTACTGGTTGGGGTATAGACTTGGATTACCATGATATTGAATGGTTTGCCTTGGAAATGAACAGAGACCATTCTCTCGTTTTTGAGATTGCATCCAAGTACTGCATTTGGGACTCTTTTGTTGACTATGATGGCTACTCGATTTCTTCTAAAAGATTCTTGCCCATAGTAGTAGATATAATGGCTTTCTGATTTAAAGTCTTTCATTCCAGTCTATTTTAGTTTGTTGATTCCTAAAATGTTGATGTTCACTCTTGCCATCTCCTGTTTGACCACTTCCAATTTGCCTTGATTCATGGACCTAACATTCCAGGTTCCTATGCAATTTTGCTCTTAACAGCATCGGACCTTGTTTCTATCACCAGTCACATCCACAGCTGGGTGTTGTTTTTGTTTTGGCTCTGTCTCATCATTCTTTCTGGAGTTATTTCTCCACTGATCTCCAATAGCATATTGGAAACCTACTGACCTGGGGAGTTCATCTTTCAGTGTCCTATCTTTTGCCTTTTCATACTGTTCATGGGGTTCTCAAGGCAAGAATACTGAAGTGGTTTGCCGTTCCCTTCTCCAGTGGATCACATTTTGTCAGAACTCTCCCCAATAACCTATCTATCTTGGGTGGCCCTACTCAGCATGGCTTAGTTTCACTGAGTTAGACAAGGCTGTGGTCCATGTGATTAGATTGGTTAGTTTTCTGCGATTGTGGTTTCAGTCTGTCTCCCTCTGATGCTCTCTCTCAGCACCTACTGTATTACTGTCTTACTGTTTTCCATAGCAGTTTATATTCTTACCAACAGTCATAAGGCTTTCTTTTCCTCCACACCTTGGCCAACACTTCTTATTTATTGCCTTTTGATAATAGCCATTCTAACAGGTGGGAGGTAATATCTCATTATGATTTTGATTGTATTTCCCTGATGATTAGTGATGCTGAGCATCTTTTCATGTGTCTGTTGCTCATATGTATGTCTTTTTGGAAAATGTCTATTCAGTCATCTGCCCATTTTTAATTGAATTTTTTTTGATGTTAGTTGTTTGAGTTCCTTTTATATTTTGCATATTAACTCCCTTTTAGATGTCTTATTTGCAAATATATTCTTCATTCAGTGGGCACCCTTTTCATTTTGCTGATAATTTCCTTTGCTGTGCAAAGTTTTTTAGTTTGATGCAGTCCCATTTGTTTATTTTTGCTTTTTCCCCTTGTCCAAAGAGACATATCCAAGAAAAAAAAAAACCCACTAAAACTGATGTCAAAGAGCTTACTGTCTATGGTTTCTTCTAGAAGTTTTATGATTTCAGGTCTTAGATGGAAGTCTTTATTCCACTTTGAGTTTATTTTTGTAAGTGGTGTGGGAAACTAGTCCAGTTTGATCTTTCACAAGTAGCTGTCCAGTTTCCCAACACAATTTATTGAAGAGATTGGCCTTTTCCTACTGGATATTCTTACCTCCTTTGTTGTATATTAAAACTGTGTGCTCGTTTGGGGGCTCTCTATTCTGTTTAGGCTATCTGTTTCTTTTTGAGTGAGTTTTGGTAGTTTGTGTCTTACAAAGAATTGAAAAAGTATTGCACGGAAAGTGTCAGATAAATGAGCATAAAGTTGTTCATAGAAATGTTCTTAATGGCTATCTAATTTTTGTAGGATCAGTACTAATGCTTCTTCTTTTAATGGTGATGTTAATAGTTTGTGTCTTCTCCCTTTCTTCTTTGGAAAATAAATTGAAAAAATTTTAATTTAAAAATAAAAAAATTTTTTTGGCTGAAAAATCACTGCAGATGGTGAGTGCAGCCATGAAATTAGAAGATGCTTATTCCTTGGAAGAAAAGTTATGACCAACCAAGAGAGTATATTCAAAAGCAGAGACTAAGGTCCATCTAGTCAAGGCTATGGTTTTTCCTGTGGTCATGTATGGATGTGAGAGTTGGACTGTGAAGAAGGCTGAGCGCCGAAGAATTGATGCTTTGAACTGTGGTGTTGGAGAAGACTCTTGAGAGTCCCTTGCGCTGCAAGGAGATCCAACCAGTCCATTCTGAAGGAGAGCAACCCTGGGATTTCTTTGGAAGGAATGATGCTAAAGCTGAAACTCCTGTACTTTGGCCATCTCATGCGAAGAGCTGACTCATTGGAAAAGACTCTGATGCTGGGAGGGATTGGGGGCAGGAGGAGAAGGGGACGGCAGAGGATGAGATGGCTGGATGGCATCACGGACTCGATGGACGTGAGTCTGAATGAACTCCGAGAGATGCTGATGAACAGGGAGGCCTGGCGTGCTGCAATTCATGGGGTCGCAAAGAGTCGAACACGACTGAATGACTGAACTGAACTGAACTGTGCGGCATATGGGATCTTAGTTCCCTGACCAGGGATTGAATCCACATACTCTGCACTAGAAGCACTGAGTCATAAACATGGAACTATCAAGGAAGTTCAGGAAAATATTTTTTAGAGGTTTATTCAGTTCAGTTCAAATCAGTTCAGTCGCTCAGTCATGTCCGACTTTGTGACCCCATGAGCTGCAGCACGCCAGGCCTCCCTGTCCATCACCAACTCCTGGAGTTTAACCAAACTCATGTCCATTGAGTCGGTGATGCCATCCAGCCATCTAATCCTCTGTCATCCCCTTCTCCTCCTGCCCTCAATCTTTCCCAGTATGAGGGTCTTTTCAAATGAGTCAGCTCTTCGCATCAGGTGGCCAAAGTATTGGAGTTTCAGCTTCAGCATCAGTTCTTCTAATGAACACTCAGGACTGATCTCCTTTAAGATGAACTGGTTGGATCTCCTTGCAGTCCAAGGGACCCTCAAGAGTCTTCTCCAACACCACAGTTCAAAAACATCAATTCTTTGGCACTCACCTTTATTTATAGCTCAACTCTCACATCCATACATGACTACTGGAAAACCATGGCTTTGACTAGTTGGACCTTTGTTGGCAAAATAATGTCTCTGCTTTTAAAATGCTGTCTAGTTTGGTCACAACGTTTCTTCCAAGGAGCAAGTGTCTTTTAATTTCATGGCTGCAGTCACCATCTGCAGTGATTTTGGGAACCCCCTCAAATAAAGTCTCTTATTGTTTCCATTGTTTCCCCATCCATTTGTCATGAAGTAATGGGACTGGGGGCATCACTTCATGGGAAATAGATGGGGAGACAGTATCAGACTTTATTTTTGGGGCTCCAAAATCACTGCAGATGGTGACTGCAGCCATGCAATTAAAAGACGCTTACTCCTTGGAAGAAAAGTTATGACCAACCTAGATAGCATATTCAAAAACAGAGATATTACTTTGCCAACAAGGGTCCCTCTAGTCAAGGCTATGGTTTTTCCAGTAGTCATGTATGGATGTGAGAGTTGGACTGTGAAGAAGACTGAGTGCCAAAGAATTGATGCTTTTGAATTGTGGTGTTGGAGAAGACTCTTGAAAGACCCTTGGACTGCAAGGATATCCAACCAGTCCATTCTGAAGGAGATCAAGCCTAGGATTTCTTTGGAAGGAATGATGCTAAAGCTGAAATTCCAATACTTTGGCCACCTCATGCGAAGAGTTGCCTCACTGGAAAAGACTCTGATGCTGGGAGGGATTGGGGGCAGGAGGAGAAGGGGACAACAGAGGATGAGATGGCTGGATGGCATCACCAACTCGATGGACATGAGTTTGAATGGACTCCGGGAGTTGGTGATGGACAGGGAAGCCTGGCGTGCTGTAGTTCATGGGGTCGCAGAGTTGGACACGACTGAGGGACTCAACTGAAGGGACCAGATGCCATGATCTTAATTTTTTGAAAGTTGAGTTTTAAGTCAATTTTTTCATTCTCCTCTTTCACTTTCATCAAGAGGCTCTTTAGTTCTTCTTCACTTTCTGCCATAAGGGTGGTGTCATCTGCATATCTGAGGTTTTTGATATTTCTCCTAGCAATCTTGATTCCAGGTTATGATTTATCCAGCTTGGCATTTCACATGATGTACTCTGCATAGAAGTTAAATAAGCAGTGTGACAATATACAGCCTTGATGTACGCCTTTCCCAATTTGGAACCAGTCTGTTGTTCCATGTCCAGTTCTAACTGTTGCTTCTTGGCCTGCATACAGATTTTTCAGGAGTCAGGTCAGGTGGTCTGATATTCTCATCTGTTTCAGAATTTTCCACAGTTTGTTGTGACCCACACACTCAAAGGCTTTGGCATAGTCAATTAAGCAGAAGTAGATGTTTTTCTGGAACTCTCTTGCTTTTTTGATGACCCAGCAGATGTTGGTAATTTGACCTCTAGTTCTTCTGATTTTATTAAATCCAGCTTGAACATCTGGAAGTTCATGGTTCATATATTGTTGAAGGCTGGCTTGGAGAGTTTTGAGCATTACTTTACTAGCATGTGAGATGAGTGCAATTGTGTGGTAGTTTGAGCATTCTTTGGCATTGCCTTTTTTGAGATTGGAATTAACACTGACCTTTTCCAGTCCTGTGGCCACTGCTGAGTTTTCCAAATTTGCTGGCATATTGAGTGCAGCACTTTCACAGCATCATCTTTCAGGATTTGAAATAGCTCAACTGGAATTCAATCACCTCTACTAGCTTTGTGTGTAGTATGCTTTCTAAGGCCCACTTGACTTCACATTTCAGGATGTCTGGCTCTAGGTGAGTGATGACACCATCATAGTTATCTGGGTTATGAAGATATCTTTTGTACAGTTCTTCTGTATATTCTTGCCACCTCTTCTTAATATCTTCTGCTTCTCTTAGATCCCTACCATTTCTGTCCTTTACTGAGTCCATCTTTGCATGAAACGTTCCTTGGTGTCTCTAATTTTCCTCTTTCTCTAGTCTTTCTTATTGTATTGTTTTCCTCTATTTTTTTGCATCAGTCCCCGAGGAAGGCTTTCTTATCTCTCTTTGCTATTCTTTGGAACTCTGCATTCAAATGGGTATATTTTTCCTTTTCTCCTTTGTCTTTAGCTTGTCTTCTTTTCTCAGCTATTTTTAAGGCCTCCTTAGACAAATATTTTGCTTTCTTTTCTTGGGGATGGTCTGGATCACTGCCTCCTGTACAACGTTATGAATCTCCATCCGTAGTTCTTCAGGCACTCTATCAGATTTAATCCTTGGATTTATTTGTTACTTCCACTGTATAATTGTAAGGGATTTGATTTATGTCATTCCTGAATGGTCTAGTGGTTTTCGCTACTTTCTTCAATTTAAGTCTGAATTTTGCAATAAGGAGTTCGTGATCTGAGCCACAGTCAGCTCCCAGTCTTATTTTTGCTGACTGAGTAGAGCTTCTTCATCTTTGCCTGCAGAGAATATAATCAATCTGATTTCGTTGTTGCCCATCTGGTGATGTCCATGTGTAGAGTCTTCTCTTGTGTTGTTGGAAGAGGGTGTTTGCATTCTCTTAATAAAACTCTGTTAGCCTTTGCCCTGGTTCATTTTGTACCCAAGGCCAAATTTCCTGTTACTCCAAGTGTTTCTTGACTTTCTATTTTTTCATTCTAGTCCCATATGATGAAAAAGACATCTTTTTGGGGTGTTAGTTCTAGAAGGTCTTGTAGGTCTTCACAGGACTGTTCAACTTCAGCTTCTGCAGCATTACTGGTTGGGGCATAGACTTAGGTTATTGTGATATTGAATGGTTTGCTTTGGAAACGAACTGAGATCATTGTGTTGTTTTTGAGATTGCACCCAAGTACTGCATTTGGGACTCTTTTGTTGACTATGAGAGCTACTCAATTTCTTCTAAGGGATTCTTGCCCACAGAGGTAGATATAATGGTCATCTGAATTAAATTTGCCCATTCCAGCCCATTTTAGCTCACTGATTCCTAAGTCAGTGTTCACTCTTGCCATCTCCTGTCTGACCACTTTCAATTTGCCTTGATTCATGGACCTAACATTCCAGATTCCTAAACAGTGTTGTCCTTTACAGCATTGGACTTTACTTCCATCACCAGTCACATCCACAACTAGGTGTTGGTTTGCCTTGAGTCCATCTCTTCATCCTGGAAGTTATTTCTCCACTCTTCCTCAGTAGCATATTGGCCTATAAATGTCTACAAATGTGTCGTGATGTGTTTCCACCATTATAACATCAGACAGAGTGGCGTCATTGTCCTAAAAATACCCTGTGCTCCACCTGTTTATCCATATCTCCGAACCCTGGAACCACTGATCTTTCACTGTCCCCATGCCTTTTCTGGAATGTCAGCATTGGAGTCATACAGTACATAGCTTTTTCAGATGGTGTCCTTTAGTTAGTAATGATAGCTTGTGGTGAACGGTGTTGGATTCATGATCTCTAAGAAGATTTAGCTTTGGAACCAGGGACTGGGCTTGATCACTCAAGAGTTTTTGTGTAGCAGAGTTTTATTAAAGTGAAAAAGGACAGAGAAAACATGTGACCTAGACATCAGAAGGGGGGCGGAGAGTATCCCCCTAGCTAGTCTTAGAAAAGAGAATTATATACTTTTTCAATTGGTTATTACAATAAATCAAAAGAATGTCTCAAGGTTGTAAAGATATTATCAGACTTACTCTCATAGTATACATTTTAAGATAATAGGATTAGTCAGAAGATTTTCAAGAAGGAGAAACTGTCCTCAAGCAGGATACATTGTCAGTATATAATCCTTCCTAAGAATGTAGGAAACAAAGTTTGTCCTTTCCTGCTCCTTGAGAATTCCAGACCCCTATCTCCTCCTTGAGAATCCCAGGCCCCTTTCCCCTCCTCGGGGACCCCGGCGTTCTTATCAGCTTACCCTTTTCTTTTAGGAGAATATGGCTGCCAAGAAAAAGGGGCGTCACTCTCATTCTGTAACTACTTCCTGCTGGCCAGGGGCACAGGCCCTTAATTGCTGAGGCAGCATATTCTCCTAACCCTCATATTAAGGGTGTCTGGTCCAGGGGCCCCAAGTAATAGTTGGAGGAGGTTGTGGCACTCATAGGAGCCTGGACTGCCATTTATAACTTAGAAATAAATCCACTTACACAGTTACAGATGCAGGGAACAAACAGGAAAACAGAACAATTAGAAATATTATGATTAAGATAGTTCTCCACCAGGGGGAGCTAGTTAATGTTTTTCAAAGTGTGGTGACTGAGGCTTTAGAAGTATCCATAGCCTGAGTCATCTTGCTCATGCGTTTAATAAAGTCACATCAGTACTCATAGCTGGTATAGATTTGCAACACTGGGCATGGATTATGGCACAAGTTCCTCTTGTGCAGCCGTTAGAATATGTAAGGCCAACTGGTTTTGTAAAACCACCTTTCTGATTGCATTTGTTCAGCATTAAGGGCTGAAAGTTAGTCAGAGCATCATCTTGTAGCATAACATCTGTAGGTCCCAGAGAGGGAACGAATATTGTAGTTGGATAATCATACCAGTGAAATACATATTTTGCCCACCAAGTTCTAAGGTGTGGCATATTACCAGGCTTCTTTGGAAGCTCTGAAAATATGAAGCCAATAGTAAAAATGCATCTTCCTATCCAGCCAGGGGGAAGCCACTCCCATAGGTAAGAGCCATATATCCAGTAAGTCTCATTTGGAGCAAACCAGTATGACTGAGGGATCTAGTCTCAGTCAATTTCTGGCCAGGCCAAAAGGAGGACCTGAACTTGGATTGGAAAGCACAGGAATGATTACATTGCGTATTTCTTGAGGCAAAAAATTCCCAATTGTTTCCAATCATTATAATTAAGTTGTTGGCTCACTTCTGGGGATGGCTCTATTTGTTCCCAGCATATGGGAGCATTAGATAATAGGCTTTCCTTTTCAGGAGTTAACCATATGACCTCACCTCATAGCTAATAAGCATCAGGTAGGAAACCACCATTTCTAGATCCATTTACCTTTTTCAGTTCAGTTCAGTCGCTCAGTCGTGTCAGACTCTTTGCGACCCCATGAATTGCAGCACGCCAGGCCGGTCCATCACTAACTCCCGGAATTCACTCAGACTCACGTCCATCGGAGTCCATGATGCCATCCAGCCATCTCATCCTCGGTCGTCCCCTTCTCCTCCTTCCCCCAACCCCTCCCATCATCAAAATCTTTTCCAGTGAGTCAACTCTTCACATGAGGTGGCCAAAGTACTGGAGTTTCAGCGCTTTAGCATCATTCTTTCCAAAGAACTCCCACGACCGATCTCCTTTAGAATGGAAGTAGTAGGAAGTCAAGAAACACCTGGAGTAACAAGCAAATTTGGCCTTGGACTACAGAATGAAGCAGGGCAAAGGCTAATAGAGTTTTTCCAAGAGAACGCACTGGTCATAGCAAACACCTCCTTCCAACAACACAAGAGAAGACTCTACACATGGACATCACCAGATGGTCGACACCAAAATCAGATTGATTATATTCTTTGCAGCCAAAGATGGAGAAGCTCTATACAGTCAGCAAAAACAAGACTGGAAGCTGACTGTGGCTCAGATCATGAACTCCTTATTGTGAAATTTAGACTTAAATTGAAGAAAGTGGGGAAACCACCAGAACATTCAGGTATGACCTAAATCAAATCCTTTATGATTATACAGTGGAAATGAGAAATAGATTTAAGGGCCTAGATCTGGTAGATAGAGTGCTTGATGAACTACGGATGGAGGTTCATGACATTGTACAGGAGACAGGGATCAAGACCATCCCCACGGAAAAGAAATGCAAAAAAGAAAAATGGCTGTCTGGGGAGGCTGTACAAATAGCTGTGAAAAGAAGAGAAGTGAAAAGCAAAGGAGAAAAGGAAAGATATAAGCATCTGAATGCAGAGTTCCAAAGAATAGCAAGAAGAGATAAGAAAGCCTTCTTCAACGATCAGTGCAAAGAAATAGAGGAAAAGAACAGAATGGGAAAGACTAGAGATCTCTTCAAGAAAATGAGAGATACCAAGGGAACATTTCATGCAAAGATAGGCTCGATAAGTTTACCTTCTTATGTGCAGCAAAATAGTCATTAAACCAAGATAATGTATGATCAAAGTTGAAAGTCTTATTATGTCCATAGTTAAGGTACAATATGTTACACCAGTCCATCTTAGGATTGTTAGATGTCAGCAGATCAAGAAGAGGTATTCACAGAGCTAAGAAAGTCCTTTCCTTGAAGCGGAGAAAGCCACCATGTTAAGCTTTTAATGAGGAGGGGCATACTCCACAGATCGAGCAATTAGACTGATTATGGAATGCAGCCTAGAAATGAGTCCAGGACATGAAGGTGTTGTCTTGAGGGTCAAACAGCAGACTCAGGACTTTTGGAGTCAGCAGAAG
Organism: Nanger dama; assembly: GCA_917880005.1. Lineage (NCBI taxonomy): Eukaryota > Metazoa > Chordata > Mammalia > Artiodactyla > Bovidae > Nanger > Nanger dama. The sequence continues at coordinate 6,565,434 of CAKJTW010000098.1, forward strand.
CAAGCCCATATAGATTCTTAGGTCCATCTCAGTTCCTGGCTCAAACAACAGCTTGTTTGACTCAAAGGTTGGGTCAAGGGTTAACCTCTCAATAATGTCTGTTGAAAAGCTGAAAGCTGAGTCACGTAGTTAATTAATTCTAAGGTTTTAGGACTTTTGATAATATCTGTGCACAAAGACAGTCTGCCACAGAGGCATTCCCTTCTTTGGGTGTATGTGCAGTTTGAGCCCTCATTAAAGCCATGGGTAAAACTTTAACCAGCTGTCTTGTGTTTCTTGAGTTAGCTTACATGGATATCTTTTAATAACATCATTAGTCTTGTCAACATTTTCTGAAGATTGGGATCTCCAGGAACAGTGTAAGTGACACTCTATTCCTAGAGCTTTCGACACCACTTGAGTTACAGCAGCTTTAAAAGTGGAGCCTTTGTTGCTCTGAACTTTAGAGTTTAAGATCCCACTTAGATCATAAGAAGTCAGTACAGTAAGATTTTGCCCATTCCTTAACCTTGGGCTTTAGTGGATGCTGCTTTTGATGCGAAAATAGGTGAGGGTCTTTGAGGATGATAAAGAAAGGAACAACATTTTGTATTTGACTCACAGTTTTTTTTTTTTTTTAAATCACTCCAAACTCTAGGATTTACATTTCGTTCAATTAAAAAGAACGGGTTCCATATTTGTGAAAACAGAGGCCTGGACCTTTTTCAGTATATCCCTCCCCAGAAGGGGTGAGGAAGACTCTGACATGATCAAAAACTTGTGAGAAAACATCACAAAGTCCCAGTTGCAGCTAAAGGACAACTGAAATAATAGCCTTTGGCTTGTCCTGACAGCCCCATTATGGTAGTGGATTGGGAGGAAAGTGGACCAGGGGACTCGAGCAGAGAGAAAGTTGCCTGAGTGTCCAAAAGAACGCCAACTGATTGGCCCCCACAGTTATTAATACCCGGGGTTCCTCAGGTATAATTAGGGAGGGAGCTTGTGTGGGGACCCCCAGGCATCTTCAGTCGTGACTGTCTTGAGAGTCCAACCATGGGGGCCTACACCTTGGAGGGCAGTCTCTTCTCCAGTGTGATCCTTTGCAGACTGGACATGGATCCAGGGGCAGCTTAGATGCCCGAGGGCAATCTTGCTTGAGATGCCCTTCCTTTCCACAGTAATAACAAGTCCATCCCTTTACCTGGATCCCACTGGGCATTTTTCCTCAGGCTGTTTCAGAGCAGATCTAACAGCCATTGTTGGGGCTTCAGTCTTTTGCCTGGTTCTTTTTTCCTCCTCGTATTCTCTACCATAATATACATCTGAGCCAGCTGTAACAGTTTCTTTAAAGACTGATTTGGTCCAAAGGCCTGTTTTCGTAACTTAGGGCAGATATCTGGAGCTGTCTGAGTGAGAAATCTATCCTAAGGTCATTCTTCCTTCAATGTCAGTAAACTTGGGGAGAGCCTCCCATAGTCTACCTAAGAATTTACCAGGAGTTTCCTTCTTTCCCCATTCTATGTCAGTGAGCTTAGCATAGTTCAGTGTCTTAGCATGCACTCACTTGAGTCCTTCAAGAATACATCTGACAAAGTGGCTCTGTTATGGGAACTGCTTGGCTCCCAGTAGGGAGGAGGGCTATTTTATGTTCCCTCTTTACCCTTGTCTCATGTTCAAGCCATTCATCTCCAAAAGTAGTAGCTTCCCCTCAAACTCAAGTTTTGAGTCAGGAGTGGTCTGTCCCAAGACATGCATTACCTCTCTCCAAATAAGGCCGTAAAGTCAGGTCGGTACTGGAAAGCCGTCTGTGTGCTCTTTGGATCCCCTAGATTGTCTCGACTGCACTCAGGACTGTTTGAATTTCTGCCTAGACTGAGGCAACCCCTCCTGGAAGGGCGCCCTGATTTTCAGCCTGTTCACTTGGGAGCCCCAGATACAGGGGCAAAGTAAAAGAACAGGAGGAGGCTGAAGTTTTCACACCCAAATCTGTATCCTTAGGACACAAGTCTGGCATGTCTCAAAGAGAGAAAAGAGCAACATATATGGCACTTTTACCCATTTCTCTTGTTTTCTACAGAACCGATCTAATTGTAAAACAGTATTATAATTGAGAAACTTCAACAGGCCAGGGTTCCCCATCTTCCAAAGGATACTGTGGCAATTCAGTATCACAGAAGAAAATCAGGCATGTCTTTTTAAATTCTGGGGATCAAACTTGTCCCAGCTTTTTAAAAATACATTTTAAAGGAGTGGTTCTGGAGCTGATAGCTCCCATCTGTAAGAGAGAAATGTGTAGCATCCACAGCCTTGGCTTCTTCCCATCGGAGATGGCTCTCCCTGCTCTAGATGGGGGTGTAGACAGACTTTCCACTGGAGCTTTCCTTCCCTGGTCAGACTTAGTCTGTCCCTTACTGATGCAGGCACCTTACTTGTCCCTCCTGCTTCTGCCATTGAGGTGGGGTGGGGGTGCACCAGGGGTAGGCCTGATGGCATCCCAAACTGACTTAGTTCCACACCATCATTAAGACCTTTGTTTGATTTATCCTTTTCCTCTGATGCCACGTGGGGTGGAGCAGAGTAGTCTTCTGGAATGTTTCCCAAGCTAGTACTGCTAGGCGAAGCGTTCATCTTACATGTGCCCGTGCACATTCCTGAGTGCAGTCCTGACCACAGTAGAAATGGTGCATCATAAAGGGATGAAAAACCCCCCAAGATGTCCCTTCTGAGTGTCACGATGCCAGTATATATGATAGCAGAAGAGGTAGTGGAGGGTTGGCCAGTGAGGAAAAAGTGATTTTTGTCCTCAAGCTACTAGGGCCAATCCTTCAGTTCATTTCCACAGATTCCACAAAAGAATATCTAAGGAGTTGAAACAGAAGCCACTGGAAAGCCTCCTCTGACCCACTAACAGCACTACCAAAGGAAGAAGCCTGTTGCACTTCCAATCTGACCAGACCCTGCAATTCCCAGTCTGTGTCCTCAAAAACCTAATGGTCACCAGCGATGCTTCTGTCCACATAAATTGGAGGCACAGCCGTGATAAAGACTCACGTTCAGGTCATGGCCCCTGAGGCAGGCAGGCAAGAGAATAACCTCTAGCCTGAGAGACGTTCCTGGAGCTAGAGGGAGCTAGAGCTCTGCCTCGATCCCAAACATACTCATGTAACCTTCACTCCAGTATTCTTGCCTGGAAAATCCCATTGACGGAGGAGCTTGGTGGGCTGCAGTCCATGGGGTCGCTAAGAGTCGGACGCGACTGAGCCACTTCCTTTTCACTTTTCATTTCATGCATTGGAGAAGGAAATGGCAACCCACTCCAGTGTTCTTGCCTGGAGAATCCCAGGGACGGGGGAGCCTGGTGGGCTGCCATCTATGGGGTCGCACAGAGTTGGACACGACTGAAGTGACTTACCAGCAGCAGCAGCAGCAGCAACAAGGCTAGGTGTTTCCATACAGGAAGTCTAAGTAAAAGTCATGGCATGGATCACAAGTCCCTTGAAACTCTGTGATCCGACTGATTAGGTTAGCAGTTCTAATTCCCCAGACAATTATGAAATGGTCAAAGAGACCAGGAAAAGGTGACCAAGGAAAGTAAAGTTCAGTCCACATTCTTCGTCCATTTCTGGCCGCTCCCTTTGCAGGGACGTTGGGTGTCTCTTAGCACTGGCAGGTTGGTGTAAATCCCCAACAAGTCTCCCCCTTTTGGGGCCTTGCCTTCGGTCATTACGAGGCACCACAAAACTGCAGAGCAGGGCTCATCACTTACTTCACACAGGGCGTGTCATTCATTCATGCAAGCATACTGTAGAGTTAGTAAAGTAAAGCAGAAAACGTGTGTAGTGAGAAAACAGAGAGGCTAGAGCTCTGAGTGTTCTTACCTTGTCTTGAAGATCAAGGATGAGTCCCCAAGATAATAGCTTACAGTGAACAGTGTCAGATTCCTGATCTCCAAAAAAGAAGATTTAGCTTTGGGACCAGGGACCAGGCTTGATCACTCAAGAGCTTTTGTGTAGCAGAGTTTTATTAAAGTGAAAAAGGACAAAGAAAGCTTCTGACATAGGTAACAGAAAGGGGATGGAAAGTGCCCCCTCACTAGTCATAGGAAAGGGAGTTAAATACTTTTTCAATTGGTTGTTACAATAGATCAAAAGAATTTTTAAAATTAATTAATTTTTAAAATTGAAGGATAATTGCTTTACAGAATTTTGTTGTTTTCTGTCAAACCTCAACATGAATCAGTCAGAGGGAGACATATATCCTCTCCCTTTGAACCTCCCTCCCATCTCCCACCCCATCCCACCCGTTTAGATTGATACAGAACCCCTCTGAGTTTCCTGAGCCATATGGCAAATTCCTGTTGGCTATTTATTTTACATATGGTAATGTAAGTTCCCATGTTACTCTTTCTATACATCTTACCCTCTGCTCCCCTCTCCCCAAGAATGTCTCAAGGTTGTAAAGATCTTACCAGACCCAGTTCCATAATATATATTTTAAGATAATAGGATTAGTCAGAAGATTTTCAAGAAGGAGAAACTGTCCTCAGGCAGGATACATTGTTGTTATATAATCCTTACTAAGGAATGTAGAAAAAAAAAAAGTTTGTCCTTTCCTCCTCCCTGAGAATTCCAGACTCCTATCTCATCCTTGAGGGCTCCACACCCCTTTCTCCTCCCTGGGGACCCTGGACTTCTTATCAACCTACCTAGAAATTGACTGTCTCAGTAATATGTGTTTAAAGTTCTTCTGTGTCTTTTCATGGCTTGATAGCACATTTCTTTTCATTGGTAAATAACATTCCATTGACTGGATGTACCATAGCCTATTTATCCATTCATCAACAGTGGAAACAGTGGCTGACTTTATTATTCTGGGTTCCAAAATCACTGCAGATGGTGATTGCAGCCATGAAATTAAAAGACGCTTACTCCTTGGAAGGAAAGTTATGACCAACCTAGATAGCATATTGAAAAGCAGAGGCATTACTTTGTCAACAAAGGTCCGTCTAGTCAAGGCTCTGTTTTTTCCAGTGGTATTGTATGGATGTGAGAGTTGGACAGTAAAGAAAGCTGAGAGGTGAAAAATTGATGCTTTTGAACTGTGGTGTTGGAGAAGACTCTTGAGAGTCCCTTGGACTGCAAGGAGATCCAACCAGTCCATCCTAAAGGAAATCAGTCCTGAATATTCATTGGAAGGACTGATGTTGAAGCTGAAACTCCAATATGTTGGCCAACTGATGTGAAGAGCTGACTCATTTGAAAAGACTCTGATGTTGGGAAAGATTGAGGGCAGGAGGAGAAGGGGACGACAGAGGATGAGATGGTTGGATGGCATCACCAACTCAATGGACATGGGTTTGGGTGGACTCTGGGAGTTGGTGATGCACAGGGGGCCTGACATGCTGTGGTTCATGGGGTCAAAAAGAGTTGGACACGACTGAGTGACTGAACTGAAATGAACTGAACTAAAGGTCATTTTGGCTGCTATCAAATTTTAGAGGTCATGAATAAAGCTATTTTAAATATTCATGTGCAGATTTTTGTGTGGACCTAAATAATATATTTTTAAATAAATGGATGAGAAAAGAGGGCTTTCTAGGAATGACAGAAGCCATAAAGAAAACAATTGTTAAAATTTCCAGACAGAGCAAAAACTTAACATAGTGAGCGTAAGAGATAAACACCAGGGGGTAGTATTTGCAAGACATTTGACTCCACTTGACAGTTCTATTTTCCTGAGCGTGTTGAGAATTAAATGTGAGACACAAACCTCAACTTCTCTCTTTTGTTTCATTGCCTGCATGCCTATGGCAGTGGAAAGGACTGACAGTGATCTACTGTGGATCTGTCCAAGAAACCGTGTAAGTATTAAGACCCGTTAGGAATGACTAGATTTCAAGTTACATCTCACAGTAGGGAAACGCTTTATTAAATAAGACAACCATAATTCCACAGATTCAGAGAGATGAACAGTAATTTTCACAGGGCAGAACTACAGTTTCAAGGACTGAATATCTCACACACTCTTTTGTAGGAATAATACTTGTCGCTTTACCCTGCACTCGTAGGGGCAGGAAGGAGCAACTCCTCACCAGCAATTAGAAGCACCTGTGGTTTAAGGGGCTTCCCTGGTGGCGCAGTGGGTAAAGAATCTGCCTGCAGTAGTGGGGAGACCCAGATTCAATCTCTGGGTGGGAAGATCCCCTGGAGAAGAGAATGGCCACCCACTCCAGTATTCTTGCCTGGAGAATCCTGTGGGCAGAGGAGTGTGGTGGGCTACAGTTCATGGGGTCACAAAGAGCTGGACATGATGACTGAACGCCTAATACATGGTTTGAAGAACCATCATTAGAAATCCAGGTGCTAATGCAGGAGGAAAAAGAGTCCTGAATAGCCATAGAACTCTAAAAAAAGAAAAGAAAGGGGCATAGAAGGAGAGTTAATGGTTGTTATATAGGATAGATAATCTTTTGCTTTCTTGAGTCATAAATAAAGGCTTTTCTTGAGTCAATGAGAAAAACACATACAATTTAACAGAAGATAGCAGCTAAGAATATAAAGAGGCCGTCTAGAGGAAAAAAGCGTACAATTGCCCCCCAATTGAAGGCCATCCCATCTCACCCTTTGCTGTAGCTGAGAAAATGCCTGAAGATAGAACCAAGATGATTTTTTTTCAATGATTAATTTGCTTTTTCTCTAATGCACAGAAAATGGCTAATCCGGACCCATAGTCTTTATGGTATGGGGGCACCAGTAGCCTGAGACAGGTGAAAAGAGCAGGTTACCTTAACCATTAAAACTCACAAGGCAGATGTAGATTTGATTCCTTTGAGCAATGTCCCAAGTATTTGCAAAATATTTGCTGAGATGACTGGAACAAGTTGACTTCAGGCATAAAAATATTCATGATAAACCAGTTAAGAGTTAGATGTGTAGCAAAAGAATTTTGTTTTAGAAGAGTTGATCTTTAACCCTCTTCTCCTCATGCCACCCCAATCCTGGGCAAAAATGAGATATCAGAGGCTTTTCTAGCTAACAGAGAAAATAATGTCCTCTGTATGTTAAAAGCAAGCTTTTCTGTCCTTTACAGTAGGAGGGCATGTATCCACCACATTCAGTGTAATAGTATTATTTGGAAAGTTAAAATTACAGTATTAATATGGATGAATAGTTTGTAAGTTAAGTGTGGCTTTCACTGTAAATGTGAATTGTGGGTGTTAATCTGCATTATGGCTGAGCAAATAAAGAATCCATCTGCAGTGCAGGAGACACAGGAGATACAGGTTTGATCCCTGAGTCAGAAAGATCGCCTGGAGGAGGAAAATGGCAACCCACTCCAGTATTCTTGCTTGGACAATTCCATGGCTGGAGGAGCCTGACTGGCTACAGCCCATGGGGTCACAAAGAGTGGGACATGACTGAAATGACTTAGCACACTTCTCCAAGCTAAGAAAAGAACCAAGAGTTACCTCTATCTCTATGTCCCATTTAGTGTTACTTTCCCAGAGTTAATCTGAACCCAAATGGGCTAGTAATGCCCCCTTAGCCCTAAGAATGTCTCCAGAGAGGTGCTTCAGCCCTGGGGCCCCCAGGAGGGCCTTTGTGTGGAAGCAGAGGAAGGGGAGGCTGCCAGGGCATCCCCTTAAATACCTGTCACTTTGCCTAAATCATACTGTGGGAGGGGACAGATGGGATAGATGTGTCCCTAGCTTCCATGGAAATCCAAGTCTGCCCAGATGAACAAATCTACCAAACTTTGTTTCCCCCTGAATCCACCCACTAGTGCAGGAGCTTCAGGAGGCATGGGTTTGATCTCAGATAGCTTTCATATGTGAGTAGTAAAAAAACCTACACAGAAGATTATCAAGCTCCAACTTTCCTGGTAATTTGCATGAGCACGCGCCTTGCTTTCCAGGTGGTGCTCATAGTAAAGAGACTGCCTGACAATGCAGGAGACATAAGAGACATGAGTTCGATCCCTGGGTGGGGAAGATCCCCTGGAGGAGGGCATGGCAACCCAGTTCAGTAGTCTCTCCTGGAGAATCCCATGGACAGAAGAGCCTAGTGGGCTACAGTCCACAGAGTCGCAAAGACTCGGATGTGACTGAGACAACTGAGCAGCACGCAAGTCAAAACATGACTAACTAGAGGACAGAGCATTTGATGAGAAACAAGAGGACCAGATCCCCAGAGGATGGCAAGCAAGATGCCTGCTTGAGTTCAGCCTTCGCTGACCTCTGGAGTTACACATAAGAAGCTATCTGTGCAGAAGAGGTAAATGCTGGATGTGAGGAGATGCCTGGTGCTCCACTTTAGGCCAGTGAAAGGTGGCAAATGCTTGGTTTGGGGTGCAGCTGTGCCCCAGATGTTCTTTGGCTCCCCTGGGTCTCCAGACTAACTCAGGTAGAGACCTTGTTCTGCTCAAAAGCCTTATAGAGATGTGGTGGGGAGAAGGAAATGGCATGTTATTAAAAAGAAAACAAAACCAAAGCAAAAAAAACCCTCTTCCTCTGGTGTCTCTGCCTGAGGTTATTTGAGTCATTCTCCAAGGAAGGCTTAGTGAGGAAACCCACTTGTTGTTCTTTGCCTACCCTGGGGACTGTTCTTTCTCTGTCTCTGGCAGATAGGACTGGTGGCCAGGATTTTTCCATCGTCCACTGATCTTGTGTTTTTGTGACGAGACTAGAAGCCAAAGAAGGAGGCTGCCTGGAGAGGAAGGAAGACTGCAGCAGGATTGTCTGAGAACTTGCAAATCTAGCAGGTAACGGGGTTTGTTCGTCTCTCTCTCTCTCTCTCTCTCTCTCTCTCTCTCTTTCCCCCTCCCTCCCTCTCAACGTGGTTCTCCCAGTAACAGTCTGGGTCAGCCTGCACACTTGATCTTTCAAAGCCTCAGTTTCATTATTTCAAAATTATTAGGGTCAGGGAATTACGTAGCCTAACTCTCCAAATTTAGTGCAAGAGAAAATATTACTGGTACTATACTTTTCAGAAATGACTGTATCAATTCATCAGACTAGTGTAATAGTGGCAAGAATGCTGGAGTGGGTTGCCATTTCCTCCTCTAGGGGATCTTCCCAACCCAGGGATCAAACTTGTGTCTCCTGTATTTCTTATGTTGCAGGCAGATTCTTCACCCACTGAGCCATAGGGAAGTCCATACTTTTCAGAACCTAAAATATGGAAGATAATGAGCTCAGACAGTAGCCCTCTGGTGATACTACCTTGCTTATTTCTTGTGTTTGTGCAAAAGAATTTTCACACATGCGCCTAGTGGCTGCTGCATGCGTGCTTGAGTTAGTTGCTCAGTCAAGTCTGGCTTTTTGCGACCCCATGGATTGCAGCCCACCAGGCTCCTCTGTCCATGGGATTCTCCAGGCAAGGATACTGGAGTGGGTGGTGATTCCCTTCTCCAAGAGATCTTCCCCATCCGGGGACTGAACCTTGGTCTCCTGCACTGGATTCAGACTCTTTACTGTCTGAGCCACCGGGACCTATAGAATTTTCTGCACATTGCTGGGAGGACAGTCTGACCTGCTCCCTGAAGTCATGGGCTGTCCTATGAAAAGTGGGCTGAAAAACTGCCTTGCAATTTTAATCTGACTTGATGTCTGTTGCTTTTCTCTCTCTCTTTGTTTTTGGATGTAAAATTTTTTTATTGGAGCATGGTTGATTTACAAGACTGTGTTAGTTTCTGCTGTACAGCAAAATTAATCAGTTGTACATATACATATATCCACTTTTTAAGATTCTTTTCCCATATAGCTCATTACAGAGAATTGAGTCGAGTTCCCTGTGCTATATACATTAGGTCCTCATTTGCTATCTATTATATATATATAAAAATATATACATTTATATATATATATAAATATATATATTGGATTGACATAGATACACTAATATATATATATATATATATACACTAATATATATATATATACACTAATATATATATATATATATATATCTTAGTGTATCTATGTCAATCCAATCTCCCAATTTTGTTCCCTCCCCCTACACCACCATCCATCTCGAGTTTTCCCAGTCGTAACCACATAAATTCAGATTTTTAAAGGTGAAATCCCTTATATTTAAAATGTTGGTGGCTAACTTTTTTATTTATTTACTTTTAACTTTTTACTTTGTATTGGGGTATAGTCAATTAACAATGTTGTGACAGTTTCAGGTGAACAGTGTAGGGACCCAGTCATACAATCACATGTATCCATTCTCCCCCAAACTCCCCTCCCATCCAGGCTACCACGCAGCATTGAACAGAGTTCCAGGGACTCTATTGTAGATCCTTGTCGGCTATCCATTTAAAACCTAGCAGTGGGTACCTGTCCAGCACAAACTCCCCAACTATCTGTTGCTTATTTCTGTTGCATGCACTGCTTAACTGGAAGGAAACTTTCTATTTTCAAGAGGGGAGGAATTTTTAGGGACAGGATTCAAGATGATCTGCTCAGGTAAAGCACGTGCTTTGTTTCTGAGAAAGAAATACAATTTGCTGTTTAAACAATGATTTATCTCCTCATTAACCAGAATGGGGTCATGAGGGCGTTATTCTGGAGGCTTATCCTGCTTGGCTCCCTGTGATACTAACAGTGTCTCAGCATGCTACCTTGTCTGTGATTCCGAATCAGCGTGTCACCCTCTCCAACACTCTCTTATGGGGCCAGTAGGTGGAGATTCTGAATGCTTTTGGCAAAGAGTAAGATAATCTGTCCAGGTTTTGGTCCATTTCAGGCCAGCTTCGGTATTTTCCTGAAACGGAATCAGTTTCACAGTTTTCGCAAGGGTGCCTCTATCTTTGCTGTCCCCATGTGCTCCTTTCAGCTCTGCCCAGTGGAGACGTGGTGGCAAGTGGGGCTATCAAGCGTGGGAGGAGGAATCACCTTCTTTCCCAGTCTCTGGAAGGAGCTGTTCTAAACTGGTCCAGCTGTCTTCCAAGTGTAGGAAGAGAAGTGTTTGCTGCTGCGGCTGCTGCTAGGTCACTTCAGTCGTGTCCGACTCTGTGACGGACAGTCCACCAGGCTCCCCTGTCCCTGGGATTCTCCAGGCAAGCCATTGCCTTCTCCAAAGCATGAAAGTGAAAGTGAAGTCGCTCAGTTGTGCAGCACTTAAATGACTGAATGAAGGGATGACGGCTTTAAAATGATGGAGCTGGGTTGTTGGCAGGAGGAAGCATGATGGTAGTCATGCTGGGAGGGGACCGATGGGCACAAGGGCCTTCAGGGGACAGCGCACGGGAGAGGTGCAGCTGGGACGTGCTGGCAGCCTTCTCACCAGAGGTGTGGCCATTTGCACTAAACTAGAGAGAAGAAACAAATCTTCAAAAAATAGTTGAGAAAGATGGTTCTTGAGAAGGCCTACCCCTCCGGTCTCCCCACCTTTTTTTTAAGCTTCTCTTTCTGCTCTGGCTAGGCTCAAAGAGAGCAGCAATTTAAGCCTCTCTCATTCTTGGAAGAGATGGCTGGCTACCAGTTGCTTGGTCACATATATCATGTGAGTAGCTCTGCTTGACCTGTTCCCAAGGGACTTAGGGGCAGCCCGAGGGGGCCAGTCTCTTCCAGCACGCAGGGCAGGTGGCAGTCTCTGGTCCTGCCTGCATTCTAAATTGGCCAGGGCACACAGTGAAGGAATTGCCATCTCTCTCTGATATCCCTTCAACACCAGTCCTGGGTGCAGGCAGCTTCATGTCATTGCTGTATCACCTACCTGCTGAAGCCTCAGTTTCCTCATATTCAAGAGATGTGGACTGTGTCATTTGATTTCTCTATGAGTCCAGGTGTATCATCTCGAGCCTCCTCCCCTCCAGTTCCCCTTTCTGCAGCTCTTTCAGCATCACCTTCTCTGCCCCTCATCACTCTATAGTCACTTACCTGGTACTTGCGTGGTACCCTCAGCTGCTTGGGAGCCCCTCCTCAGTGGTCCTCTCTGGAGACCACCATTCAAGATGACCCAAAGGGCAATATGTGAGAAAATAGAGCATCTTGGTTTCAAGATCATCAGCACAGAAAACAAGCTGATACCTAAAAAATAAAAACCCAGTTCTCCCATTTGTCACCCCTATGCAATATGTTTAAAAATCCTCCTTGAAAAGATCCAGCCAAAGATGAGAATTATTTTCAGATTTGTTCCTTTTCCAAGTTTCAGCTGAGAGAATTAGCTGAACTGATGTATCAGTTTTCTCCAGAAAAACAGAACCAATAGGATATATGTATGAAGAAATTTATTTGAAGGAATTGGCTCACACAATTATGGGGGATGGTAGGTCTGAAATTTGTAGGGCAGACTGGCAGGCTGGAAACTCAGGCAGGAGGTGACAATGAAGTCTTGAGGCAGAATAGTCTTTTGGCTTGAAAAATACAATACCATTAGAATGAATTACAAAATATTCTCAGGAAACTGACAGAAGCTGAATGTTGACTTTCAAATGAAAATAATTTATTTATTAAATTATTTTTCCTTCAAAGGTAATCATTGCAGCCAATTTCACAGATGGTTAGATAATATTCTATATGGTGTGATCCCACATCGTGTAGGAAATTCACTTATTCCAAAACTTTTTTTTTTTTTGGGAGAGGGGGTTCATCTGTCCTAGATGCTGAAATTCCCCAATTAGAGATTCATTCTTTAGTATTAACTCTTTGAGCTCTAGAAAATACTCTAAAAGTTTGCACACAGCAAGGTCCTGATGTAGTTTTGGAAAGGGTTGTGAAGAACTTTTCCAGTAGTGAAGCTTGAGTAGTCATCCTTGGGTGGGGCCTCAGTGGACCCCCTCACTGAGCACAAGAAGTAGGAGGTGGAAAGGAAGAGAAAGATCAAGAAAAAGGCATATGGGGAAGGCGAAAGAAGGAGGGTGGGCAGGAGAGAGATGGCCCTGAGGTAGTTACTGGTCAGGACTGTTTGAGCTACGAACATAGAAGCATAGCTCTTTGGTACCATAGCAGCTGGTCTGAACCTAACAAATCAGGCGTTCCCTCTTTTACTGGATGTATGGTCCACCCTCCTGCCCACCTGGACTCATGACCATCTCCTACTTCTGCCATGACCAGCTTGTCCCAGTTTGCCTGAGACTCTCCCAGTTTCAACACTGAAGCTCCTTTGATCAGGGGATCCTCTCTGTCCAGGGCAAACTGGGATGATTGGTGACCCTCTACACCACCATCACCATGGAAAAACTCCGGGAAGAGCTTCTTCTGTGAATTTACCCAAGGGAGAAACTGCCAGGCAATCTTGAGTTTGGAACTCAGGACAGGACTGAGACCCTCAAGGCAGAGAGCCAGGATGCCAGGAAATGACCAGGAAGCCAGGAAATGGTCTTCTGGGTAGACAGCACGTTTTTCAGTGCATCTTGTCAGTAACTAAATACTGGTGGTGGGAAACCACGTGTCAGTGCCTTCGTGTTGGGACTGCCTATACACTCTTCACTAGGAGCCTCAGTCTAGTGCCAAGAGAGGCTGAGGGTCAGCAGACTTTGGTTTTAGTCTCAGCTCATCCATTAGATTATGTTGACCTTCAGTAGTTGTTGTTTTCCCCCTTCAGTCTCCTTGTCTATAAAATGTGGTGTTCTGTGCCGGATGTCACATCCAACTTGTCTGAACAATCCTTGCCTGTTCTCTCCCTAGAACAAAATGGAAGGGCTTCAGCAGGGTGGAGGAGACAGCTGCACCACAGGTAAGGTCTGGAGGAGCCCTTCATGACACTGGGGGGCTGTGAGCTCAGCACTGGGGCAGGCAACTTCCCACCTGCAGTGCCAGGTACAAGACTAAAGTCACCTGAAGACAAAGAAAATGCGTTTCTCCAGGAAATGGAACTTACTAGGCTATTGCTGTCATACTCTCCTTACTGAGTATATGTTTTTTTCCATAGAAAACCCAGCCATATGATAAAACAGAGACCAGACAGGGATAGGAGGAGTTGAAAGTATGGGACAAATATTTAATTCAGTGGTTGTAGGAAGCTCGGAGCATCAAAAGACTTCTGGGTGGGAACTGAACAGGGAGAAGGTTCTGGAAAGGTTGGAAAAGTCCAGCATCCTGGAAGGATCAATCCTAAAGACTTTGGCCATCCTGGGTGATCTATTCTACCAGCCCTGTGTGAGCTCCCTTTTTCTCTATGGAAGAATATTTACTCTGAGCTCAGGCCCGTGGTGAGAATTGAGGGTGTGACAGCTAAATTGATCCAGGTGTGCTAGTCCTTTGAGATCTTTTTCTGTTTTTCTTTTGTTCTCTTCTTCCTCAAGAGGCATGTATTACTCTTTTGTCAGTTAAAATTGCTAAAACAAATAGCAGAGACTGGGTGGTAATCAAGAAATATTTATTTCTGACTGTCCTGGAGCTCGGGAGGTCCAAGGTCAAGGTGTGGGGAATTTGGTGTCTGGGGAGAAGCCACTTCCTGGTTGCTGTGTCCACATCTGATGGAGAGAGAGTACTCTCTTTGTTGTTGTTCAGTCGCTAAGTGGTGTCCGATTCTTTGCGACCCCAAGGACTGCAGCATGCCTGACTGGGACAGGCTTCCCCGTTCTTCACCATCTCCCAGAGTTTGCTCAAACTCACATCCATTGAGTCAGTGATGCCATTCAACCATCTCATCCTCTGTCGTCCCCTTCTCCTCCTGCCCTCAGTGTTTCCCAGCATCAGGGCCTTTTCCAATGAGTTGGGTCTTTTCCAAAGAGTTGGCTCTTTGCATCAAGTGGCCAAAAGATTGGAGCATCAGTTTCGGCATCAGTCCTTCTAACGAATATAGTCCTTTCCTTCTTAGAAGGACACTAATTCCATCATAGGGTTCCATCCTTATGCCATCATCTAGACCTCATCACCTCCCACAGACCTGACCATCAGTGACCATCACGTTGAGGATCAGTGTTTCACATACGAATTTTTTTTGGGGGACACATTTAGTCCATAGAGATTGCACATTAACTTTTCATATGCTCTGACAGGTGGAGGAGGAGAGAGCTTAAGTCCAGGATCATCTGCATTGAGGATCATCTTGGTAGGGAAAACAGGCAGTGGGAAAAGTGCCACCGGGAACAGCATCCTCTGCCAGCCCGTCTTTGAGTCCAAGCTGGGGGCCCAGTCGGTGACCAGGAAGTGCCAGAGGGCAACAGGCAGGTGGAATGGGAGGAGCATCCTGGTGGTGGACACGCCCCCATCTTTGAGGCCGAGGCCCAGGATCAAGAGGTGTATGAGAATATCGGAGCCTGTTACCTGCTGTCGGTGCCCGGGCCCCACGTGCTGCTGCTGGTGACCCAGCTGGGGCGCTTCACCGAGCAGGACGTGGTGGCCGTGACCAGGGTGAAGGAGGTCTTTGGGGCAGGAGCCGAGAGATACATGGTCATCCTGTTCACTCGCAAGGAAGACTTAGATGGTGGATCCTTGGATGAGTATGTGGCAAACACAGATAACCTCAGGCTGAGGAGCCTGGTCCGGAAGTGTGGGCAGAGATACTGTGCCTTCAACAACCGGGCCTCCGGGGACGAGCAGAGAGAGCAGCTGGCCCAGCTGATGGCCGTGATTGAGGGGCTGGAGCGGGAGCACCAGGGCGCCTTCCTCACCAACGAGCTCTTCTTTGATGCACAGATGCTCCAGCAGATGGGGGGTGGCACCCATGGAGAAGGTCAGAGGCGCTACCTGGACAAGGTACGGCTGCAGGTTGCAAAGCAAAAGCAAGGCCTGAAAGAGGCCAAGAGAAACTGGGCCTTCAAGACAGTCTTCCGACTCAGAGCCTGGATCGTTGTGAATTATGAGATCTGTGTTTGTCTTGTTTGGTGCAGTTTACTTTTTCTCCTTATTCTACTGATCATCCTGTACCATCTTTAATTCTGTGTGATATGTGTGTGGCAGAGCCATTTCTCAAATATCACCTCATGGATTCATTGTTTAATTCAGAAATAAAGTCTCCCGGTCTGCAGAGGACATGGTTTGTTGCCTCTGCAGCTCCCATGACCCTCTTTCCTTGTAGATTTCTGGCTTGGTTCATCCCTCCACTGCTTCCTTGGTGAAGTCATGTGCTTCAGAGCAAGGCAACAACTGAGTTTCAGGGATGCCTGGCTAGTGTGTGCACCATCCCATTTTCTTTGCAGTGACCAACTCAGTCATGGGCCTGAGACCAAAGTCGAGCCAATGGGACGTGAGTAAAAGTCTGCAGAGGTGAGGCCGGGAGGCATCTCCTTGCCCAGGAGAGATCCCTGTAGAGAGACAGTCTCTCCTTCCTCAGGACACTGTGGCATCTGAGTTCAAGGCATGGAAAGACAGCAGCCATGTGAGGTGGAAGGCAAGATGCTAGGGTTCACAAGGGGCTCATAGCATATAGTTAAAAGATGGCCCATTGTGGTGCCCTGACAAACAAGAGATGAAGCCACAGTGGCCACATTGCCCTGGGGGCATCCTGTTTTTCCTGAAGGCAATATCCTGTTTCTCCCTGCTGGTGCCAGTTTCTCAAGTCTGTGTGACCACTCAGCTGTGAGACCCCTTCAACTGCGTGACCACAAGACCCCAGCTGTGGGCTAAAGATAAACTAAGGCCCCCTCCCTTTTAGGTGCAATTATCCATTGATAAGTATAAGAAGGGTTGTCTGTAAAGGGAGGGCACTGGTTTTTCTCTAAAGCCAGTTACTTTCTTTCTTTCTTCCTATAATGAATCTTTCTCTGCCTGAATGCCTGGCTTACTCTCTTTTTCTTTGCATTCGCCTTGCATTCCTGGTGCCAAAACCCAGGAGGGAAGACCCACCATGGCTAGGTGGGCTCCTCTCCTGAGCTCACCTTTGGTGGTTCCCTCCTTGGACCTCACCAAGAAACTGGCATGAGCCCCGGGGACGGGGGTTCTCCACTTGCCTTGCTGAACTGACATCCACACCCTGGTTCAAATTTCACTGGCTGCAGGGATGGGTGAATTTGGCTCTCTCGGATCCTCTTTCTCTGGTCTGGTTTTTGAAGTCCTAGCCCTAGGTGGAGGATCCCCGTGGCCCTTGGGCTCTGGTCTCACTTTGAAATAGGGAACGTTCATTTCCAGGTAGACCCTGTCACTGTCTGAGAAGGCCTTGAGAATGGGGATGCCTTTCCTCTCCGAACTTTCTTCTCATTTTACCTCACCCTGGTTTGCCCTCCTTCCCTTTTGATTGTAACAGGAAATTCTCAGTCCCAACCTACAAAACTATGGCTTTTCCAGTAGTCATGTATGGATGTGAGAGATGGACTATAAAGAAAGCTGAGTGCTGAAGAATTGATGCTTTTGAACTGTGGTGTTGGAGAAGACTCCTGAGAGTCCCTTGGACTGCAAGGAGATCCAATCAGTCCATCCTAAAGGAAATCAGTCCTGAATATTCATTGGAAGGACTGATGTTGAAGATGAAACCCCAATACTTTGGCCACCTGATTCGGAAGAAGTGATTCATTGGAAAAGACCCTGATGCTGGGAAAGATTGAAGGCGGGGGAAGGGGACGACAGAAGATGAGATGGTTGGATGGCATCACCGACTCAGTGGACATGAATTTGAGTAAACTCCAGGAGTTGGTGATGGACAGGGAGGCCTGGTGTGCTGCACTCCATGAGGTCACAAAGAGTCGGACACGACTGAGCAACTGAACTGAGCTGAACTGAACTGAATCTACAAAATCTACCCCTTTAGTCTGCCTTCTCCAAAATTTAAAAACCTTGGGTTTTCAAGGAGAAACAAAGCCAAAGTGACTCACTTATTACTCACACACTGTATGGCCACAATATCGACTGGAAAATAGGTCCCAGTGGCCAGAGAAAATGAACTCTCAATTACAGCACTTTATGGGACCTCAGTAACTTCTGCCACCACAATGCAAGAGGTCACAGATCCCTTCTGTTCAGGCTTTCTTCACTTCCTGCCCTTGGCCCTCTCTCTGTGCTTCCTGTTCTACTTCTCAGATACTTTTAGCCCATTCTAGGCCACATCTCCCTAATACTATATTTGCTGATCCTTGTTGGGATTTTTCCTCCTCTTCTTCTGACGCTTCTGACCACAGTGCATCTCCTATTCCCTCTAATCCTATCATAGCAGAGCCGGTTCCACGTTCCCCCTCTCCTCTTGCCTTCTGAACCTCCCCCATGCCTATTTCTGAAAAGATCTCTGGGATTTCGGCTCCACTTCCACTTCCTATGACCAGAGTCTCATGTCCCCATCCCGACCTCCCTAAATCCCCTCCTCAATCCTGGCTGCACGGCCTTAAAGAAACAGGACTCTGAATCCCTTCTCACTCCCTTTCGTCCCTTGCAAAAGGTAGCTGGTACAGAAGGCATTGTTTGGGTACACGTCCCATTATCCCTGTCTGATTTATCTCAAATCGAAAAACATCTTGGCTCCTTTTCCTCTGACCCTGACACTTATTTAAAAGAATGTGAATACCCAGTCTTATGACTTGACCTGGCATGATAGTTACATTTTACTCTCCTCTATCCTCCTCCCAGAAGAAAAAGAACAAGTCTGGCAAGCTTCTTGAGCTCATGCCCATGAAGCGCATCAAACTGATGATACTAATCCTGTAGACTCAGCTGCCATTCCCAGGGATGACCCTAACTGGGACTGCCAGGCAGGGCATCCAGGGTGAACAGTCCATAATCATCTGGTGACTTGCCTTATTGCAGGCCTCCAGAAAGCAGGACATAAAGCTGTTAACTTTGATAAATTCAGAGAAATAACTCAAAGACCAGGTGAAAATCCAGCATAATTTCTAGCTAGATTAACAGAAGCCCTGAAAAAATATACAATATTAGATCCAACTTCAACAGAAGGTACTATTGTCCTTAATAGCCATTGATGGCATCACCAACTCGATGGACATGAATCTGAGTAAACGCCAGAATTTGGTGATGGACAGGGAGGCCTGGCATGCTGCAGTCCATGGGGTCACAGAGTCAGACATGACTGAGCGACTGAACTGACCCATTTTATTTCCCGATCATACCCAGCCATTCAAAGAGAGCTAAAAAAGGCAGAGGAGGGCCCTTGAATGTCTCAATGAGATCTTTTAAATTTGGCTTTTAAAATTTTCAAAAACTTGGAAGAACAGGCAAAACTAGAAAAGGCTCAAAGAGATCAGGCCTCAGCCACTGCCTTACATGGCTCCAAACCTCAATCCTCTGACAGAGAAAAGAAATCACCTAGGCCCTGTTACAAGTGTGGTAAAGAAGGGGACTGGGCCTGCTCATGCCCAAAGCCCAGGCCTCCTCTGGGTCCAAGTCCCTAATTATGGCATAAAGGGACATTGGAAGGAAGATTGCCCTAATCCCCTCTAGGGATCCAGACATTGCCTCCTGGTTCCAAGGAGGGGTCCTTGGACCTAGCTCTGCCCAGCCTCCTTGGACTCACCACTGAAGACCAAAGGTGCCCAGGGCCCCAGGCCCCAACTCTCATCACCTCTACGGAGCCCAGGGTGACTCTCACAGTGGCAGGTTAGCCAATCTCTTTTCTTATCAATACGGGGCCACCTATTCTGCCATGCCTTCTTATTCCAGAAAAAGCCTCTCAGATCTCTGTTGTGGGGGTTGATGTTTAGTGTCTACACCACAGATTACCAAACCTCTGCCTTGCACACTTCAAAATACCCCATTCTCTCATTTTTCCCTCATACTCCCAAAATGCCCCACTGTAATCCTTGGAAGGGATCTGCTCTCCAAATTCAAGGCTTTCCTCACTATTCCAAATCTTTCTCCCCGACCTGGCCTGGCTACTGCTCCTCAAACCTACTATTTCCTCGCCTCTCCCATTACCCTCCTCCATAAACCCTACAGACTGGGATACTGATAACCCCTCCATCGCCTCCCACCATACTCCCATTTATATTCGTCTAAAAGATCCAACAAAGTTTCCCAATCAACTTCAATACCCTATTTCCCAAATACATCAACAGGGATTAAGCCCATCATCTGTAAGCTGCTGCGTCAGAGTCTCTTGTGCCCTACTCACTCTCCTTCTAACATGCCTATCCTTCTGTTAAAAAGCCAAATGGCTCCTACCTCCTGGTTCAAGACTTGAGACTTATTAGTGCTGCTGTTGTCCCCATTGACCCAGTAGTCCCCAATCCTTATACTCTTCTTTCCCTTATTTCTCCTTCTACCAACTATTTCACCATCCTGGACCTCAAGGATGCACTTTTCACCATCCCTTTACACCCAGACTGTCAAGATCTTTTCGCTTTTACCTGGACTGATCCAGACAGTCATTGCACCCAATGATTAACTTGGACTGTCCTTCCCCAAGCATTCCCTGATAGTCTTCATTTCTTTGGCCAAGCTTGGCCTCAGACTTAACCTCCCTCAGTCTTGCCCCAAGCTCTATCCTCCAATATGTAAATGATCTTCTCCTTTGTAGCCCCTCACTCATACACTCTCAATGACATACAACTCCTCAACTTCCTAGCTGATTGGGACTATCAAGTATTCCCTCCACTTCCCCTTCCTGAGGTCATCTATCTTGGAGTTCTCCTGTCACCAACAAAGAGACATATAACTACTAATAGAAAGCCCCATATCTGCCTAATTACTCCCTACATCCAAAATGGAAATTCTGTCCTTTTGGGGCTTAGCTGGGTGTCTACACCTCTGGATTCCCAGTTTTGCCCTCCTAGCACAACCCCTATACCAAGCTATCCAGGGGGATCTTTCGGAGTCTCTTGGGCCTAAGTCCAATGCCTGTTCAGCCTTTAATGCTCTAAAACGAGCTATTCTGTCAGCCTCAGCTTTAACACTGCCAGATCTTTCTCGCCCTTTTATACTCTACACTACTGAGAGACATAAAATTGCCCTAGGAGTCTTAGGAAAGATGCAGGGCCCTGCCTTTGCCCCTACTGCTTGTCTGTCAGAACATCTGGATACCACCAAACAGGGATGGCCAGCCTGCCTGCGTGCTCCGGCCACAGCTACACTTCTCACTCAAGAAAGCAAAAAACTTAATGGGGACACCCACGGTCATTTGCTCACAACATGACCTTAAGGACTTAACTCTCACACAAGACCATGGCTCTTCTATCACCTTCTCGTATCCAACTAATTCATGTCACCCTCCTAGAATCTCCCAAGTTCTCTTTTGAATGCTGCCTTACTCTCAACCCCACCACCATCATCCCCAATTTTTCTGAGCCTCCAAGTCACACTTGCAATGAGACAGCAGAAGACTTGATGCCTCATTTCTCCCATATCTCTTCAGCCCCTTTCAATAACCCTGATCTTACTTGATATATCTCTATTCCTCCTAACAACCAAACCTTCCCTATCAGACTAATCTACAACCGAACCAAACAATTCAATTCATTCTCTTATTGATATGTGTAGGAAGAGCAGTGGGAATTGCAACAGGGACTGCAGGGCTCACGACCTCTTTAAAGTACTGTCACAGCCTCTCTAAGGATCTTACTGAGAGCCCAGAAGTAGCTGCTGGCCTTATCACTCTTCAGGGGCAACTAGATTCCCTGACAGCTGTGGCCCTTCAAACCAGAAGAGGATTAGACCTTCTCACAGCAGAAAAAGGAGGCCTTTGTCTTTTTATAGACTAAGTCTGTTGCTTCTACACCAATAAGTCAGTTCAGTCACTCAGTCGTGTCCAAGTCTTTGCGACTCCATGAATCGCAGCACGCCAGGCTTCCCTGTCCATCACCAACTCCTGGAGTTTACCCAAACTCATGTCCATTGAGTCGTTGATGCCATCCAGCCATCTCATCCTCTGTTGTCCCGTTCTCCTCCTGCCCCCAATCCCTCCCAGCATCAGGGTCTTTTTCAGTGAGTCACCTCTTCGCATGAGGTGGCCAAAGTATTTGAGTTTCAGCTTCAGCATCAGTCCTTCCAATGAACACCCAAGACTGATCTCCTTTAGGATGGACTGGTTGGATCTCCTTGCAGTCCAAGGGACTCTCAAGAGTCTTCTCCAATAGCGCAGTTCAATAAGTAGGGTGTTGCAAAACAGGTAGCAAGAAATCTGACAAATAGGGCCTCAAGAATACATCAACATCTTAGTAAATTATGGGAAAACTGGCTAAGCAATTAGGATTGGATGCCATGGGTCCTACCTTTACTGGGCCCCCTTCTCATATTAATCCTTATTCTGACTTTCGGCCCCTATCTAATGTGTCTTTTTCAAAATGTGTCTTTTTTCTCCCCGGACTGCCTATGAGCCTTCACCAGCCAGACTGTTCATGTGCTACTTCTAACTCACTCCAATTATCACAAGCTTTGAGCCCACTCTGACTTCCCTTAACCCACATTCCAGCCTATTCTTATGTTACCCCATGACAACACTCCAAACTGTTGCAGGAAGGGGGACCCCTTCCAGGGCCTGAAACTAGGCTCTTGTCTAACAGTTGGAAATGAACTGTCCAAGGAGACACATGTGCTGACAAAGCAAGAGATTTCACTGGGAAAGGGCGTCTGGGTGGAGAGCAGTAGTGTAAGGGAAGCCAGGAGAACAGCTCTGCCACGTGGCTTGTAGTCTTGGGTTTATGGTTTGGTTTTATGGTGATGGGATTAGTTTCCTGGTTGTCTTTAGCCAATCATTCAAACTCAGAGTTCGTACTGGTGGTGCACACCTTGTTCAGCCAGGATGGATGACAGGGAGAAGGATTCTGGGAGGAAGTTGGAAATGTGGTGTCTCCTTTTGACCTTTCCTGAACTCTTCCGGTTGGTGGAGGCTTATTAGTTCCGTGTTCCTTATCAGGACCTCCTGTTGTAAAACAACTCATGCAAATGGTGCTTGGCCAGGGTGGGCAGTTTCAATCAGTGTGCTTCCCCTAACAAAACTGGTGCAAAGCAGATACAGAAGACTGACTTTCAGCCCATGCCCCATATCAAAAGGCTGCAACGTTAGGGTTCACAAGGGGCTCATAGCATATAGTTAAAAGATGGCCCATTGTGGTGCCCTGACAAACAAGAGATGAAGCCACAGTGGCCACATTGCCCTGGTGGGCATCCTGTTTTCCCTAAAGGCAATATCCTGTTTCTCCCTGCTGGTGCCAGTTTCTCAAGACTATGTGACCACCCAGCTGTGAGACCCCTTCAACTATGTGACCACAAGACCCCAGCTGCGGGCTAAAGATAAACTAAGGCCCCCTCCCTTCGGGGCATGATTACCCATCAATAAGGTATAAGAAGGGTTGGCTATAAAGGGAGGGCACTGGTTTTCCTCTAAAGCCAGTTTCTTTCTTTCTTCCTAGAGTGAATCTTTCTCTGCCTGAATGCCTGGCTTACTCTCTTTTTCTCCATGGTCATCTTACCCAACACTTCAAAGCTGAGCAGAGTAATGGAATCAACCCTAGTCCCTGAATCAACCAGCCCTGAAGCCCACCCCATCTCTGATTTCTTGTTATGTCAGCCAATAAATTCCTTTATTACTTAAGCCATTGGAGTTTGGGGTCTCTTTTATCTTCATTTGAAAACATTTGAACTAATAGAGAGTTCTTCATATCTCTTTAAAAGAAACCTGAAATTTATCAGAACACCCGTGTTTTCATGCTTCCTGCCAAAAAAGTGAATCGAGAATAAATAAATGAATTTCTCTTTTATCAGGTGACAGGGAGGACCTCTGCCTATATCTAAAGCTCCTACTTCAAGAAATGGAAGTTCACTGCATTCCAAGAATGTGAAAAACCCCTGGAATAAATAATTCTGAAAATGACAAAAGGAGGGGCAGATGAAATGGGATGGCCCGCAGGTGGGTTTTTCTGTGCTTCCTTCACCTTTTGAGGGAGACTCAGTGCTCATGTTTGAACACTTTCCAAGAGATTACATTGGGGAACATCCATGTGTGAGTCAAGATGGAGCACCACCCTGTCTCCCCATCTACTGCAAAATATTCCTGGGTTCACCCTCCAGCTTTACTCCCTTAGAAAGTCAACAAAGGTGGAATGCCATCTGGCTCACTGAGAAACTCTGCTCCTGGGGCGAGAGATGCTTCCTCATTGCGGGAGGCCTGGGAACTGACCATCTGCATCCCTGGAGGGAGGCCATCCTCCCGCAGCCCTGCTCCCGACTGCTTTCTTTAGTGAGCTTCCCGGGTCCAGTGCCTTCCCTGGAGGGAGGAGGAGACTGCCCAGCCCAGAGGGCTTCACGGTTGATTCCACTGGATCTGAAGACTCCGCCCTCCTCTGCTCAGCCCAGTCTCCTCTAAGGCCCGGGCAGTGGGGGAGCCAGAGTCCCTGGGAGGCTGACAGAAAGCTGGCTCCCTCCTGACTTTGATATCAGTGCCACTCTGTGTCAATTCACCCCCTTGGTGCCCCATTCCTGTCGTGTCCCTCCATCCCCACACCTCTCATTACGGCTCAGGCCCCGATGGATGGCTGAGATGGAATTCTTTTATTCTGAGAGTGATGCCATGTACCTAGGCTCACACTTGTTTAGTTCAAGTGTGATCTTCCTGAAATTGCTAACCTGCTTAAAACCTCGGGGAGAAAGCCCTTGAACCCGCCCAGGGCTCTACCCAGCCTGGTCCCTCCCTGCCTCCTCCAGTGATTCTCAGTCTCCTGCCTGACCCAGCATTACCAGTTGGGGCACAGAGCTGGATTACTGTGATACTGAATGGCTTGCCTGCTCCCTCTGCCTGAAGTCAGTCCTGGAGGGAGGGGCCAGGACGTTTCTAGAAGCCCCAGCCCCACCCTGGCCAGGGCGCCTCTGCCCCCAAGCCCTCACTTTCCTTCTGGTTGACATCCCACCATGAACAAATTTCTCTCACACCCATTTTTACTTTATTTTGCTCATTGGCCACACTGGGTTTTCGTTGCTGCTCAGGCTTTCTCTCGTCGTGACCAGCAAGGGCTACTCTGTCTTCCCTGTGTGGACACTCACTTCCGGCTCACCCTCATTTTTATATGCCTTCCTCCCTCTACTGCACAGGTGCCTTTGGCCTTACTTCTCTCAGATCCTTCGTGCCCAGCAGAGACCCCGACATTGGGCACTCAGCTATATGTGGGTGGAGCGGGACTGGATGAAGTCAAGGAAGGGAGAGGCCAACTTGGGTCAGTCTTCAGTGTGGGAAGACCGCATCGAGGAGGAAGTCCTTGGTCTGAGAACTCCGAGTTGCTTGGTGTTTCAAGGGTTTGAGGAGCTCACACGTAACACTCATGGACAGATTGGAATCGGTTATGGAATAGCACTGTTGAGATAAACCACACCCCAGTGGGGACATGGACAATGAGCTTGGGCATCACAGAGAGTTCATCATTTACCTACCCAGTCACAGGCTGCCTATGCAACCATGGGTCTCTCCTACAGGGTATGAAGGCATGGGCAGCTATCCCATAGAAGAAGTTGGGAAGGGTCACCCAGACCCTTCCTCATCTGATTTCCTCTTTCTACTGATTTGGTGACCTCCACTCAGACTTTACCCCAGTGTCTACCTGCTTCTCTTTTATACCACTGAAATGTGCAATGCCACCTTTTCCCCAAATTTCTACAGATATCACACACGATTGTACCGATCTTAGGTTCAAGATGTTCCACTATATCCCAGCTCAACCCATGATGGAAAATCTCCTCTAAAATGGGAGTGGGCAAACCACAGCCTGCAGAGCAAATCAAGGCTGAGGCTAGTTCTGTATATAAGCTGTGAGCTGAGGAGGGCTTTTACATTTTTTAAAGGGTGAATAAATCAAAAGAAGCAGAATGTTTCATCGCCACATATGAAAAGTTCATGCAATTCAAATTCCTAAACTTGTAGGGAATGTAGCCTTGCAGGTCACTTCCTTCTTGTCCAGGGTGGCTTTCTTGCTCAAGAGGATGGTTAAATGTTGAAAGAGACCAGATGGCTGGCTAAGCCTGACTTCCTACACTTATCATCTGGCTCTCATCCAGCCCTGCTCTAAGGATTTCTGGTTCTTAATTTCCCAGTGGCTATCAGAGATCTTCCTCCCCACCTCATCTCCAAAGCCTTCTTCCTTTCTCCCCTAGCCTCTTCACACCCCAGAGATGTCCCAGAACATCCTAGTCTTTCTCTCTTATGGAGTGTATAATTTTTTTTTTACAACCTACAAGGAAGTCAGAGTATCTTTCATATAAAATAAGCAATTTCAACTGTAAAAAGTAGGTCCCTGGTAAGATGCTTGCTCACACAGTGTGTCAGTCCACTCACTTTCCTTTACGCAAACTCCTCGATATTTCTTGATGATGTACATTTAGTTTATTATTTGCCTTCACCATTTTTAACACAAGAGAAAGGGGAATTTTTTCCCCTTTGGATTATATTTACCTAAAAAGCAACTGAAGAAAAGAGATGGCATGTCTGATGCAAGGAAGCGAAACTGTAAGTGAAATTATGTAAAAAGCAAATAAAGTTCCTGATCACCATAGGTATCAGTTCAGTTCAGTCGCTCAGTCGTGTTTGACTCTTTGCGATCCCATGAACTGCAGCACACCAGGCCTCCTGTCCATCACTCCCAGAGTCCACCCAAACCCATGTCCATTGAGTCAGTGAAAGGCTGACTCTGAAAAAAAATGGAAGCTGACAGCAGATGTCATCTGAAAATGCTCAGCCTTGATGGGTACTACACAAAATAATTACAATGGTAAGAAAAATCAGAAGGCACAGGACAAGAGGAACAAATATTTTGACATGAGAAACGATCCAGGCTTTGAGTCGGAGGAGCGCCTTGAAGGCACAGTTTCCCTCAGCCTCTTTCAGATCTTGTTTTTGCTTTGCAACCTGCAGCCGTACCTTGTCCAGGTAGCGCCTCTGACCTTCCCCACGGGCGCCACCCCCCATCTGCCGCAGCATCTGTGCATCAAAGAAGAGCTCATTGGTGAGGAAGGCGCCCTGGTGCTCCCGCTCCAGCCCCCTCAATCACGGCCATCAGCTGGGCCAGCTGCTCTCTCTGCTCATCTCCGGAGGCCCGGTTGTTGAAGGCGCAGTACCTCCGCCCGCACTCCTGGACCAGGCTCCTCAGTCTGAGGTTGTCTGTGTTTGCCACGTACTCATCCAAGGATCCACCAGCCAAGTCTTCCTTGTGTGTGAACAGGATGACCATGTATCTCTCGGCTCCTGCCCCAAAGACCTCCTTCACCCTGGTCACGGCCACCACGTCCTGCTCGGTGAAGCGCCCCAGCTGGGTCACCAGCAGCAGCACGTGGGGCCCGGGCACCGACAGCAGGTAACAGGCTCCGATATTCTCATACACCTCTTGATCCTGGGCCTCGGCCTCAAAGATGGGGGCGTGTCCACCACCAGGATGATCCTCCCATTCCACCTGCCTGTTGCCCTCTGGCACTTCCTGGTCACCGACTGGGCCCCCAGCTTGGACTCAAACACGGGCTGGCAGAGGATGCTGTTCCCGGTGGCACTTTTCCCGCTGCCTGTTTTCCCTACCAGGATGATCCTCAACGAGGAGGAAGATTCAAAGTCCTGATGTTCTATTCCACCTGTTAAAAAAGAATTTTCTGGTTTTACCATGGTAGTGATTCTTTTTTTTCTCTTTAATTTTAAAATTTTTATTTACTCTTGGAGCAGATAATGAGCTGGCTTAAAACTCAACATTCAGAGAACTAACATGGTGGCACTGGTCCCACCACTTTATGGCAAATCAATGGGGAAACAATGGAAACAGAGACTTTATTTTCTTGGGCTCCAAAATCACTGCAGATGGTGACTTCAGCCATGAAATTAAAAGATGTTTGCTGTTTGGAAGAAAAGCTATGACAAACCTAGACAGTGTATTAAAAAACAGAGACATCACTATGCCAACAAAGGTCTGTTTAGTCAAAACTATAGTTTTTACAGTAGTCCTGTATAGATGTGAGAATTGGACCATAAAGAAGATTGAGCAGCGAAGAACTGATGCTTTCGAACTGTGGAGAAGACTCTTGAGAGTCCTTTGGACTGCAATGAGATCAAACCAGTCAATCCTAAAGGAAATCAACTCTGCATATTCATTGGAGGGACTGATACTGAAGCTGAAACTCCAATACTTTGGCCACCTGCTGCAAAGAAGAGCTGGCTCAATAGAGAAGACCCTGATGTTGGGAAAAGAGTCTGATGCTGGGAGGGATTGGGGGCAGGAGGAGAAGAGGACAACAAAGGATGAGATGGTTGGATGGCATCATGGACTCAGTGGACGTGAGTTTGAGTAAAGTCCAGGAGATGGTGAAGGACAGGGAAGCTTGGTGTGCTGCAGTCCATGGGATTTCAGAGGAGGACATGACTGAGCGACTGAGCAGCAACAAGATGATGAACATTGTTGTTTCAGTTTCAGGTGTATAGCAGAGTGATTCAGTCATTCCTATATGTGTATCTATTTTTTTTTCCAAATTCTTTTCCTATTTAGATTATTTAGAATATTGAGCAGAGTTCTCTGTGCCATATAGTCGGTCTTTGTTGGTAAAGTTAGTGATTCTTAAGATTTTTCTGTCACTGACTTTTCATGGTATCTCATGAAAGCTACGGACCTCTCTCTGCCAAACAATGATATGAAAATCATACAGATGTTTGCATACAACTTTGGGTGGCTCTTGACTGGTAGGAAGCCCACACTGGGAGCCCAAGCTTGGACCCATAGCCAAGAGCCAGAACTGCTACACTATGAAGGATGCTCCAAGGACTTCTTCAGGATCAATGAAAAGACAGGAAAGAAAAGTGATCCTTTGCTTTTCCCATGATGTTACTTAGACCAGGTTCATGCTAATCTCAGGTGAAATTACAAGGAGGTGAGGATAAATCATAAACGAGAAAATATTATCATCTGCTTTTCACCCACCAGTTCCCAGGCACACAGACTGCTCATCACAGTCATCTGAACCCTGGGAGTAAAGGAAGTCTCAGATGTTAGAGTCTCAGTGACCTCCCACTGAGGACCAGTTGAATGTCCCTGGGTTTCTGCTCTTATGGGTAGGGATTTGAATATTGGGAAGGCTTGTGGTTAATGTCAGGGGCAGAGTCTGACAGATGACCCTGGATGGGTGGCTGAAGAAGAGATGATAAGAACGTTAGCAATACATATTTTGAAAGATCACTGCTGTGGCTGATAGAATTATAGGAAATTATAACAAAAGTGGTGTTGGCGAGGTCACTCTGTACCAACAGCTAAGTCTTCTAGGGATGAAGAGAGTGAGAATGCAAGGATTTCTGGAGTTCTTATAAGCCCAAATGAATTAAATTCATTCTAGGCTCCTAAAATCTGTTATTTTACTCCTTTTACTCTGTGTTGGTTCTGCCTTTCCTTAAGTATTCTGGATTTTTTTTTCAAACACGATTACTAAGTCTCTATGGGGGAACTTTGGGCTTCCCAGGTGGGGCTAGTGGTAAAGAAGCAGCCTGCAAATACAGGAGATGCAAGAGACCCAGGTTTGATTCCTGGGTCAGGAAGATCCCCTGGAGGAGGGCATGGGAACTCACTCCAGTATTCTTGCCTGGAAAGGCCCATGGACAGAGAAGCCTGGTGAGCTCCAGTCCCAGAGGGTCGCCAAGAGTCAGACACAATTGAAGTGACTTAGCACACACACATGGGGAACCTGCACTCTTTTCAGCTGAGCACAGGTAGGGAAAAACATTTTCACAATTTGATTCCAAATCCTCTGACTTCTGAGTTGAAGTTTTGTTTCCACATTTCCCATACATCACCATGCAGGGCAGAGCTTCACACTTGGGTGTGTGGGCTGTGCTGATGGTAGGGAAGATAAACAACAAGATGAAGGTGAAAGTCACTCAGTTGTGTCTGGCTCTTTGCGACCCCATGGACTATACTGGGGCTGCCCTTGTGGCTCAGCTGGTAAAGAATCTGCCTGCAATGCAGGAGACCTGGGTTTGATCTCTAGGTTGGGAAGATCCCCTGGAGAAGGGAAAGGACTATACAGTCCATGGAATTCTCCAGGCCAGAAGAATGGAGTGGCTGGTTATTCCATTCTCCAGGGGATCTTCCCAACCCAGGGACTGAACCAAGCTCTCCCTCATTGCAGGTGGTTTCTTTACCAGCTGAGCCACCAGGGAAGCCCAAAGAAGATGATAGCTACCTTTTTCTTCTGCAGTTTAAAATAACTGGGTTTCTCTTCTATCTCAATATTTGAGGTCAGGGAGTAGAGGAGGGAAGATAGTGATTTTCCCTGGTGCCCAGAGAGCTTGAGAATTTGGAGGGTTTCTTACCTTCAGCCATGGTTCCGTATCTGCTCCTCTGAAGCCCTTCCATTAGCTTCTGGAATAAAAAGAAGAAAGGAATTAAAGCAAGTGTTCTTATAGGAGTTGGTCCAACCAGTCCATTCTGAAGGAGATCAGCCCTGGGTGTTCTTTGGAAGGAACGATGCTAAAGCTGAAACTCCAGCACTTTGGCCACCTCATGCGAAAAGTTGACTCACTGGAAAAGACTCTGATGCTGGGAGGGATTGGGGGCAGGAGGAGAAGGGGATGACAGAGGATGAGATGGCTGGATGGCATCACCGACTCGATGGACATGAGTTTGAGTGAACTCTGGGAGATGGTGATGGACAGGGAAGCCTGGCATGCTCTGATTCATGGGGCTGCAAAGAGTCGGACATGACTGAGCAACTGAACTGAACTGAAGTGAAGGCCTGAGAACACCTCCAATTTAGACAGCCAAAAATAATTATCTTTACATGAGTCAATTATCTTTACATGAGCGACTGAACTGAACTGAACTGAACATGAGTCATTTCCATTGCTAACTTTCTAACTTACATTTTGCTTTCAAATATCCATATATAACTTTAAGCAAGCCAGGTGATGTTAGGTTATGTTAACATACTGAACTCTTGCTATTCTTCCTCCTACAGGAAAGCAAGAAATGTTTGAATATGCATCAGTTGTTTATCTCCCTTCAAGCTGAAAAGGCATGAAATAAAGAAAGCTTTCTTCTAGGAGTGAGAAGCTGGACTTTTATTATTATTTTATTATTATTATTAGAATCAAAATAGGCAAACTTGCTAGACTGGACAATAAAAGTTGACTTACTGTAAATGAATAGTGGTTTGTTTGAAGTACTGGGCATTTCCAGTCCCAGAAACTCTGTGTATCAGATGGACATCCCAGTGGCAAAGGGGAAAGTACAATGTACCTTCCCGTGGGAGTGTGGAATTGGGGTCCAGGGCTCCTTTGAGGATGGACATGAGAGGGACAAGGGGAAGAGGGCCAAACATGGTCATCATCCTCCCTTCCTCTGAGCAGCTGGGGGAAGAGAAACTGGTGCCATAACTGAGGGACAGAAGCAACATTTGGGACAAATTCAGGATAAAGTCATTGCCTGCTCAGTTTTAAATCAAATGTCTTTAAATCAATAGCCACTTAAAAAAATCCCAGTCGATGTCACCAGAAATTGGCAAAACCGTGGAGATAAAGGTTTCAATCAGCTGAGGCATGCTATTGTGTCATTATTCTTGGTGCTAGAAAAGATAAGCGTCCATTGGAAAAGGCAAGCCTGCAATGTGCAACTATAATTAAGATGAACTCTGAGCCTGTATTTTACTTTGTCAGTTTTAAAGATTATGCAGTCATGAAACAAACATTTTAAGGAGAGAAATACTCAGAGGAATGAAATGAATGCCCACCATTTGCAATGAACAAATCTCAGTATTTTGGCATTGTTATTGCTGCTATTCTGTTGCACTGAAAACATTAAAAGAACATTACACATACAGCTCCATTTCTTTATTTTTTGACTCCTCCACTTCCCAGTCTCATTCTCACTCTTCCTTTCAGAGGTAATCAGTATTCTGAGATGTTTATGTCTCTTTCTCAATTGTATATTTATACTTGTGCACACATCAGTCTATAGTTAAGATATAGTACTTTTTGGTATTTTAATCTTTTATGGAAGTGACATTATTTATGTAATATTTTATCCAATTCTTTAACAAATACATCCTTGCGACTACCAAGAGTGCTGCAGAAGAGTCCTGCACACATCTTGTGCCCGTGACAATCTCTGGGATGGACAGCTTCCACCTGACTAGATGTTGCCAAGTCCCACTCCAGGAGACTTGTGCTATCAGGCTGGCAGCAGCCACGTGCGAGCATCCCTCAAATCTTCACTTACACTTGGTAATGCTGCTGCTGCTGCTGCTAAGTCACTTCAGTCGTGTCTGACTCTGTGTGACCCCATAGACGGCAGCCCACCAGGCTCTGCCGTCCCTGGGATTCTCCAAGCAAGAACACTGGAGTGGGTTGCCATTTCCTTCTCCAACACTTGGTAATACTAGATTTTTAATTTTTTGGTTACCCTTTTGGGCATACATTAGAATGTCTTATGTCTTAATTGGTTTAAACTTGCATTTATTGATTAACATTGAATTCAGAACGGTTTTCATAACTGATTTGCTTATTTAGGTTGATTCTGGTATTACGACTTTTTTTTACATTTTTCTCTTCACTCAGTCTGGATGCATAGAAATGGTCTCCATTAGGGAAACCATCCCTTGTCACACTGTCAGAATATATTAAGATAACTTCCTTCCTTTCCCTTTTCTCCCAGACCCGTTTCCCTCCCTTCACCCCCAGAACAGCATTTTCCTTACCACTTTTTCCCACATGCTGTCCTTGCCTCTGACAAATTATATTCAGTTCAGTTCAGTTCAATCACTCAGTCATGTCCGACTCTTTGTGACCCCATGAATCGCAGCATGCTAGACCTCCCTGTCCATCACCAACTCCTGGAGTTCACTCAGACTCATGTCCATCAAGTCGGTGATGCCATCCAGCCATTTCATGCTCCCCTTCTCCTCCTGCCCCCAATCCCTCCCAGCATCAGAGTCTTTCCAATGAGTCAACTCTTCACATCAGGTGGCCAAAGTACTGGAGTTTCAGCTTCAACATCAGTCCTTTCAAAGAACACCCAGGACTGATCTCCTTTAGAATGGACTGGTTGGATCTCCTTGCAGTCCAAGGGACTCTCAGGAGTCTTCTCCAACACCACAGTTCAAAAGCATCAATTCCTTGGCACTCGGCTTTCTTCACAGTCCAACTCTCACATCCGTACATGACTACTGGAAAAACCATAGCCTTGACTAGACAGAACTTTGTTGGCAAAGTAATGTCTCTGCTTTTGAAGATGTCATCTAGGTTGGTCATAACTTTCCTTCCAAGGAGTAAGCATCTTTTAATTTCATGGCTGCAGTCACCATCTGCAGTGATTTTGGAGCCCCCAAAATAAAGTCTGACATTGTTTCCACTGTTTCCCCATCTATTTCCCATGAGTGATGGGACCAGATGCCATGGTCTTCATTTTCTGAATGTTGAGCTTTAAGCCAACTTTTTCACTCTCCTCTTTCACTTTCATCAAGAGGCTTTTTAGTTCCTCTTCACTTTCTGCATTAAGGGTGGTGTCATCTGCATATCTGAGGTTATTGATATTTCTCCCAGCAATCTTGATTCCAGCTTGTGTCTCTTTCAGTCCAGCGTTTCTCATGATGTACTCTGCATAGAAGTTAAAGAAGCAGGGTGACAATATACAGCCTTGACGTACTCCTTTTCCTATTTGGAGCCAGTCTGTTGTTTCATGTCCAGTTCTAACTGTTACTTCCTGACCTGCATACAGGTTTCTCAAGAGGCAGGTCAGGTGGCTTTTGCTAAAACTGAACAAATTCTCTGACATCGTTTCTACCTCAGATGAGATTTTCTATATAGTGGAAAATCAGTATATCAATGTGGTAAAAATGATGAAGATAGTGGTGACGATGTTGATGAACTTTACCATCATAATAATCCTCTGTACATTTATTTTAAATTTTAAAGTTTCTTTTATGTCCATTATTTTAATTGTTCTTCAAAATTCCCTATGATGTGACCAAGATAGGTATTAACTTTCTTATTAAAATATTGGGAAACTGAACCTTAACTGATCTGCCCATGATCACACAACTGCCATGGGGCTAAGAGCAAAAAATGACACACTTTGCCTGGATATTCTCTTAGATTTATCAGGGCAGAAAAGCAATTATAAGGTCAACCAGCCTCTTGGAACATCACATACCATGTTGCCTTTCCTGGTCGACAAAACTGAAGCCACCAGGCTGGAAGCTTGCCCTAAAGCCAACAAAGAGAAGTGTATTGCAAAATTTTGAGTGCATTAAAAAAATATTCAAACATAAAATTGCAGGGGACAGAAGTTGCTCAGAATGTAAGGATTTCAGTTTTAAATGATCTGGTGTTTTTCTGTGGCTTGATGATTAGTGTGACCCAGATGGAGCTCTGTGGCTGCCAAAAAATGCTATCAAATTTCTGGTTGGTGAGCAGAGGTCCAGTACCGTCCTCTTGAACCATCTTCTGAGTGGGTCAGGCCGCCGGGGAGACACATCCCACTGAAGAATGGATTTTTTTGGGTGTATATTAATAAATACCAAAGTGTCCAGAGACTAATCAGAAAGGATATTAATGGAGATGCTGAAATGACAGGATATTAAAAGTACTGAATCAAGCCTAGGAAGACATCCAGAAGCATTGTAAACCTGAAGCAATGTGACATGTGTCAATAGCAGAGTATACAAAAGTGGGGAAATGAAGAATGGAGGCAGATTTCTTCTCCACAAAGAAAATCTTAATCCTCCTCAAACGGGATCAGGAATCATGATAGAGACGCTGTGCAAGCAGAGATGATAAGGGTATCTGACAGGAACAGCAGGAGGAGGTAACTTAGGGAGGAAGCTGAAGCAAATGAGCATCATATACCTTCTGATCTTTAAACTGGACAAACTTGATATAATCTTGACAATACATTATTTTATCAAACCATGAGAAAGCGGGCTCTCTCATTATGCTGTTTCTGGAAAGGTAAAAATATTTTTCATTTTCCTCATTCATGAGTCTCTCCTTCCTGGTGTGCCCCTGTCCCTCTGTTTCCCGGCATCGCTGGTTTCACAGTTTAGCATCATAATTTAATAACACAGCTCTCACAGGGGGTTGACAGCAGACCAAGGATGGTTCCTGTACATGCTGGGGTCTCTCTGCCATAGAATTGTGTTCTATATCGTGTCGCAGGAAACGTGTGGTGTCTCTGGGGGAGAATGGGGTGGCTCTCAGAAGATCAAGGTCTTGGAACAATGTCCACTGAGAGTTTTCATCGGGAACACGTGACTCAGCGGGGGTACTCGTCCTGTGGAGCCCTAGGGAGGGATTCCTGCACCCCGCCATCTCTGGGAGGTGGTGCTTGTCAGGGATGGGCCGGGGGCGGTACTGGAGAAGTTAAGAAGGTAACACTTAAGATGTTCGCTCTACCTACCTTGTGAATTCACCTTGTGAATTTGAGTTTTTCTCATCTGTCAGATGAACTATTTGTGAAGCTCTATGAAAGCTTCACAAGCTATGAACTATTTGTGAAGACTCTCAGTGAAGCTCTATGAAACCCTGTGAAGCTTATGAAAATCAAGGGCGCTAAGAAGTAGGCCACAACACGGCAAAGATCGCAGCCCTGTGGAAAGCGATGGGCTGCGAACGCGGAGTGAGCGGTTCCCAAACCCGCTTCAGGCGCACTGGGAGCCCGCTGTCGTCCGTAACGCGCTCCATCGGCGCCGGGTTTCACTGACGGGGAGCCCAGAGGCTGGCACCGGTGTGAGGTCGCACCAGAAGTCAGCAGCCCCGACTCAACTGCTGGCTCCAGACGCCCTCCCCAGCCCCAGCTCCCCTCCTGCTTTCTCCTCGCCGCCCACCTCCCCCTCCCCAGAACCCCGGGACCCCCGCCAGGGCCCCCTTACCGGGCGCGGGGCCGCGGGTGGGTGGCGGGCGCGTGGAGGCTGCAGGGCGCGACTGCAGGATGAGAAGGAAAGCGGGGCTGGCCGAGGGCGCCCCCTGTCCCCTCCGGGCCGGGAGAAACTGCTGCCCGCCGAAACCCGGGGCACTGGGCTCAGAAGCGTGCTCTACCCCCAGCCCCCAGCGCACTCAGGGATGCTTCCTGTCGGAGACCGCGAGCGCCTCGCCCCTCTCACTTCCTCTTTAAGACGTGAGAGAAGAAAAGAAGTGATGTTTGGATTGTGACAGAGCAAAATATGGACCCCCAACTCCCCGTCCCTCATCCCCTCGTGGCTAAAGCCCACTGGTTGCCTCCCGTGGGAGTGTTGGGTTATCGCGGAGAACTTCTTTACCCTCAGTGCAAACTGGAGCAAGGTGCAGAACAGGAAACAATGGAACCCTCTTCCTTTCCAGAAACTCCGCAGAACTGGGAGGCAGAGAGCCACTGGCCTTGTCTTTTGTTTTTGGGGTTGGAGTGTCTGTTCTTAGGGAGTGTGTGTGTGTGTGATTTTTGAGGCGTGGTAGGCAGTTCTTTTTAACTGTGTGGATTACAACAAACTCTGGAAAATTCTTCAAGAGATGAGAATTCCAGACCATCTTATTTGTCTCTTGAAAACTGATGTTTTTGAACTGTGGTGCTGGTGTGTGGGTCAAGAAGCAACAGTTAAAACTGGACATGAAACAACTGACTGGTTCAAAATTGGGAAAGGACTACATCAAGGCTGTACATTGTCACTCTGCATATTTAACTTATACGCAGAATGTGCTGTGCTTTGCTTAGTTGCTCTGTCCTGTCTGACATTTTGCAACCCCATGGACTGAAGCCCACCAGGCTCCTCTGTCCATGGGGATTTCCAGGCAGGAATACTGGAGTGGGTTGCCATGCCGTCCTCCAGGAGATCTTCCCAATCCAGGGACTGAGCCCAGCTCTCCCTCATTGCAGGTGGATTTTTCACCCTGTGAGTCACCAGGAAGCCTAAGGATACTGGCATAAGTAACCTATCCCTTCTCCGGGGGAAATTCCTCAGCCAGGAATTGAACTGGTGTCTCCTGGGTTGCCATAGTAAAGAGTCTGCCTGCAATGAGGGAGACCCATATTCGATCCCTCGGTTGGGAAGATCCCTTGGAGAAGAGAGTGGCAACCCACTCCAGTATTCTTGCCTGGAAAAATCCCATGGCTAGAGGAGCCTGGCAGACTACAGTCCACAGCATTGCAAAAAGTCAGACATGACTGAGCAACTTCACTTTCACTTTCTCCTGCATTGCTGGCAGATTCTTTACTAGCTGAGCTACCTGGGAAGCCCTATAAGCAGAATACATCATGTGAAATGCTAGGTTG
The DNA here is from genome assembly GCA_917880005.1 of Nanger dama. Taxonomy (NCBI): domain Eukaryota; kingdom Metazoa; phylum Chordata; class Mammalia; order Artiodactyla; family Bovidae; genus Nanger; species Nanger dama. The sequence goes on from CAKJTW010000098.1 coordinate 6,602,421, forward strand.
GATGAATCACAAGCTGGAATCAAGATTGACAAGAGGAATATCAACAGCCTTAGATATGCAGATGATACCACTCTAATGGCACAAAAAACTACTGCACAATTGCACTCATCTCACATGCTAGTAAAGTAATGCTCAAAGTTCTCCAAGTCAGGCTTCAGTAATACGTGAACCATGAACTTCCTGATGTTCAAGGTGGTTTTAGAAAAGGCAGAGGAATCAGAGGTCAAATTGCCAACATCTGCTGGATCATGGAAAAAGCAAGAGAGTTCCAGAAAAATATTTATTTCTGCTTTATTGACTATGCCAAAGCCTTTGACTGTGTGGATCAGTAAACTGTGGAAAATTCTGAGAGAGATGGGAATACAAGGCCACCTGACCTGCCTCTTGAGAAACCTGTATGCAAATCAGGAAGCAACAGTTAGAACTGGACATGGAACAACAGACTGATCTAAATAGGAAAAGGAGTACTTCAAGGCTGTATATTGTCACCCTGCTTATTTAACTTATATGCAGAGGACATCATGAGAAATGCTGGACTGGAAGAAATGCAAACTGGAATCAAGATAACCAGGAAAATATCGATAACCTCAGATATGCAGATGACACCACCCTTATGGCAGAAAGTGAAGAGGAACTAAAAAGCCTCTTGATGAAAGTGAAAGAGGAGAGTGAAAAAGTTGGCTTAAAGCTCAACATTCAGAAAACGAAGATCATGGCATCCGGTCCTATCACTTCATGGGAAATAGATGGGGAAACAGTGGAAACAGTGTCAGACTTTAGTTTTTGGGCTCCAAAATCACTGCAGATGGTGACTGCAGCCATGAAATGAAAAGATGCTTACTCCTTGGAAGAAAAGTTATGACCAACTTAGACAGCATATTCAAAAGCAGAGACGTTACTTTGCCGACTAAGGTCCATCTAGTCAAGGCTATGGTTTTTCCTTTAGTCATGTATGGATGTGAGAGTTGAACTGTGAAGAACGCTGAGCACCAAAGAATTGATGCTTTTGAACTGTGGTGTTGTAAAAGACTCTTGAGAATCCCTTGGACTGCAAGGAGATCCAACCAGTCCATTCTGAAGGAGATCAACCCTGGGATTTCTTTGGAAGGAATGATGCTAAGGCTGAAACTCCAGTGCTTTGGCCACCTCATGCGAAGAATTAACTCATTGGAAAAGACTCTGATACTGGGAGGGATTGGGGGCAGGAGGAGAAGGGGACAACTGAGGATGAGATGGCTGGATGGCATCACTGACTCAATGGACGTGAGTCTGAGTGAACTCTGGGATTTGGTGATGGACAGAGAGGTCTGGCATGCTGCGATTCAAGGGGTCACAAAGAGTTGGACACGACTGAGTGACTGAACTGATCTGAACTGAATGGCACAAAGCTAAGGGGAACTAAAGAGCCTCTTGATGAAGGTGAAAAAGAAGAGTGAAAAAGTTGGCTTAAAACCGAGCATTCAAAACACTAACATTATGGCATCCAGTCCCATCACTTTATGGGAAATAGAAGAGAAAAAGTAGAAGCAGTGACAGATATTATTTTCTTGGGCTCAAAAATCACTGCAGCCACAAAATTAAAGGATGTTTGCTCCTTGGAAAGAGAGCTATGACAAGCCCAGACAGTATATTAAAAAACAGGCATCACTTTGTCATTAAAGGTTCATATAGTCAAAACCATGGTTTTTCCATTAGTCATATATGAATGTGAGAGTTGGACCATAAAGAAGGCTGAGCACTGAAGAACTGATGCTTTTAAATTGTGGTGCTGTGGAAGACTCTTGAGAGTCTCCTGGACACCAAGGAGATCAAACTAGTTAACCCTAAAGGAAATTAGCCCTGAATATTCATTGGGAGGACTGATGCTAAAGCTGAAGCTCCTATACTTTGGCCACTTGATGGTTTTTTTTTTTTTTTTTAAATTTATTTATTTATTTATTTTAAATTACAATACTGTATTTGTTTTGCCATACATTGACACGAATCAGCCATAGGTGAACACAATCTCCCAATGCCGAAGCCCCCTCCCACCTCCCACCCCACATCCTTTACTTGAATCATCCTGTGCATCAGCCCCATGCATCTTGCATCCTATATTGAACATAGATTGGCGCTTCATTTCTTACACGAAAATATACATTTCATTGCCATTCTCCCAAACCATCCCACCCTTTCCCTCTCCCTCAGAGTCCAAAAGTCCACTCTATACCTCTGTGTCTCTTGGTTGTCTCACATACAGGGTCATCATTACTGTCTTCTAAATTCCATATATATGTGTCAGTATACTGTATTGGTGTTTTTCTTTCTGGCTTACTTCACTCTGTATAATTGGTTCCAATTTCATCCATCTCATTAGAACTGAGTCAAATTTATTCTTTTTAAGGGCTGAGTAGTATTCCATACTGTATATGTACCACAGCTTTCTTATCCATTCATCTGCTGATGGACATCTAGGTTGCTTCCATGTCCTGGCTATTATAAACAGCGCTGCAATGAACATTGGGGTACATGTGTCTCTTTCAATTCTGGTTTCCTCGGTGTGTATGCCCAGCAGTGGGATTGCTGGGTCATAAGGCAGTTCTATTTGCAATTTTTAAGGAATCTCCACACTGTTTTCCATAATGGCTGTACTAGTTTGCATTCCCACCAGCAGTGTAAGAGGGTTCCCTTTTCTCCACATCCTCTCCAGCATTTATTGCTTGTAGACTTTTGGATCGCATGGCCACTTGATGTTAAGAGCTGCTGCTGCTAAGTCACTTCAGTCGTGTCCGACTCTGTGCAATCCCAGAGACAGCAGGCCACCAGGCTCCCCCGTCCCTGGGATTCTCCAGGCAAGAACACTGGATTGGGTTGCCATTTCTTTCTCCAATGCATGAAAGTGAAAAGTGAAAGTGAAGTCGCTCAGTTGTGTCCGACTTTTGCGACCCTATGGACTGCAGCCTACCAGGCTTCTCCTCCCATGGGATTTTCCAGGCAAGATTGCTGGAGTGGGTTGCCATTGCCTTCTTCAGTTAAGAGCTGAGTCATTGGAAAAGACCCTGATGCTGGGAAAGATTGAAGGCGGGAAGAGAAGGGGACAACAGAGGGTGAGATGGTTGGATGGGCCTCACCGACTCAATGGACATGAGTCTGAGCAAGCTCGGAGTGTTGGTGATGGACAGGGAGGCCTGGCATGCTGCAGTTTGTGGGGTCACAAAGAATCAGACACGACTGAGTGACTGAACTGAACTGAACTGAAACTTAATGGGGGTAAAGAGTGAAAGGAAATACAAAATAAGAATTGGGCCAAGAATGAGGTTGAATATAAGATATTACCTCATAGCTCAGTTGGTAAAGAATCCGCCTGCAATGGAGGAGACCCTTGGTTTGATTCTTGGGTTGGGAAGATCCACTGGAGAAGGGATAGGTACCCACTTGAGTGGGTACCACATGGACTATACTGGGGTTTCTCTTATGGTTCAGCTAGTAAAGAATCTGCCTGCAATACGGGAGACCTGGGTTCGATCTGTTAGGTAGTTGGAATAGGAAAAAGGAGTCCAGAATGGTGGTAGCTAAGAGACCAGGAAGGGAAAGTGAAAGAAAGTGAAGTCGCTCAGTCGTGTCTGACTCTTTGTGACCCCATGAACTGTAGCCTACCAGGCTCCTCAGTCCATGGGATTTTCCAGGCAAGAATACTGGAGTGAGTTGCCATTTCCTTCTCCAAGGGATCTTCCCAATCCAAGGATTGAACCCAGGTCTCCCACATTTTAGGCAGAAGCTAACAGGGAAGGGAAAAACTCAATAAAAAGAACAAAGGAAGGTCTGAGGACTGGAATGAGGACGTCAGGTAGAACAAACAGCACTCCTGGCTAGCCCAATTTACATAGCAGGCCCAGGGGGGGGAAAAAACATCAAAGGGAGGGGGCAGGGGAGGGGTGGAGGTGTGTGTGTCTCTCCCTTTCTCTCTCTTTCTCTCCCTCCCTCTTTCTCTCTCTCTCCCTTTCTCTCCTTCTCTCTCTTGCTCTTTCTCCCTCCTTCCCTCTTTCCCTCACTCTCACTAATGCTCTCTCTCTCTCCTCTTCGCAGTCTTTTGCGTCAGCATGCCCCCTCATGCCTGGAGGATGTATTTTCCTTTATTTTCTAAATAAAACTGAGCTGTAACACGGAGCTGTGACACTGATCTGTCTGAGAGCTGTAACACGGTCTCTCTGAGAGCTGAGACATGGTCTGTCAAAGGGCTTTAACGTCTGTTGCTTCAAATTTTTGTTGTGACGAGACAGAATGGAGGAAATTACACACTCCTTGACAGATCCCTGGGTCAGGAAGATCCCCTGGAAAAGGAAAAGCTGCCCACTCTAGTATTCCATGGAGGATTCCATGGACTGTATAGTCCATGGGATTGCAAAGAGTAGGACACTACCGAGTGACTTTCACTTTCATAAGATATAAAATAAAACAAAATATTACATTACTTTGGAAGACAACTACTTTAAAAGAAAAAGTAAAAGACAAATTTAGAAAAAAACCTTAAAATATTTATTGCTGAAATAAGCAAATACAAATCAAGTTCTATAAGAAAAGGCATATATTACCACTATCAGATGAAGGCTCCAGGGCAGGAAAAAAAAGTCTTGGGTTATAGTCTAGCTCTGGCTTCCTCAAGGACTTATAGGAATTCCTCTGCTAGGGCATTCAGTCCACATGGTATTCTCTGGAAGGAGTAGTGGCATCTGTCCAGCCAGGCTGATGAATACTAAATATTGTGCATAATTATTGAATATTGTACAACAATGAATATGGTACAAGACTAGGTAAGAGGGTATGCATTGTTTGAAATCTGCTTGAAAACCTCATCATGGCCAAAAACAACTCTCAGAAGTAAGCTAAAAATGAACCTCTCTGTGTGAAATGAAGCTGATTCAGGCAGTAGGGCATGGAAATATGAAAGAAGCTTATCAATACATGAACAAGGAATTTTTATGCATGAAGAGATAAAAGGTGAGAGGAGACCTATGTAAATGATATGAATATACATTCACTTAGGGCATTTTTGAGAAATTACAGTGTTTTGATCCTGGGTCTGATTAAGAAAGCTCTTTTTATATGACAGTAAGGAAAAATAATTTCAGGTTCTGATTTGCCACTTTTTGCCTTTAGAAAATGACTTGATTCTCAGTAGATTACTTTCCTCTGCAAATAAAAGGTTCTTAATGATTTTCCTTATGAATTCCTTTCCTTATTCCTAATGATTAATTATCCTTCATACTTTGTGAGGTAGTTTTTATCATAAAATATTAAGCAATAAATTGTTACAGTATTCTCTCTACAATTATGTTTTCTATTTTATGGTCAATCTTGCATTCTTTTGCTTTATTATCTATTTTGTATTCAGTTCAGTTCAATTCAGTTGCTCAGTCGTGTCCAACTCTTTGTGATCCCATGAGTCGCAGCACGCCAGGCCTCCCTGTCCATCACCATCTCCCGGAGTTCACTCAGACTCACATCTATTGAGTCGGAGATGCCATCCAGCCAACTCATCCTCTGTCGTCCCCTTCTCCTCCTGCCCCCAATCCCTCCCAGCATCAGACTCTTTTCCAATGAGTCAATTCTTATGGAATTTAACCTACAAAGTGCTTTCTTTTGCATTAGTTCATCATACATATTAAGATTAATTTTAATATAACATCTCAAGAAAAGATGAAGCCCCTTGGCCGTGAAGTCTCTGAGCAAGTTCATAGGGATGGGCTTTAGAACACAAGCCCTCTGCACATCTCCTGCTCTTTCTACTGTACCCCACAGCAGCCCCACTAATACCTAAACAGGGCATTTTACCCCCAATGTCAAGGCTTCTTCTGATCGCATACTTTTCTAGATGCTACAGTTTGCATGAGAATTTGACATTCCTAATACTGACTCAATGGACGTGAATCTGAGTGAACTTCGGGAGTTGGTGATGGACAGGGAGGCCTGGAGTGCTGCAATTCATGGGGTCGCAAAGAGTTGGACACGACTGAGCGACTGAACTGAACTGAACTGAACACTCATATTTGGGGCTTCCCTGGTAGCTTAGATGGTAAAAAAAATGTGCCTGCAATGCAGGATACTTGAATTCAATCCCTGGGTCAGGAAGATCCCCTAGAGAAGGGAATACGACCCACTCCAGTATTCTTGCCAGGAGAATTCCACGGACAGAGGAGGCTGGCAGGCTGCAGTCCATCAGGTCACAAAGAATCGCATACAACTGAGCAACTAACATATTTGTCTTATGTCATATTTGTCTTAAAAATCGTATTTACATTTACAAACAAGACAAATAACAAGTAATGATAGAAATTGGAGGGTATAGGTGTACATTCAGAAGTGAGAAAACGACAAACCGAAAGAACAGCAGGTTAAATTCAGCCCTGTGGTAAGCAGTCTTGGCCCGCACCTCGTGCTCGTGCACACGTGGCCCTGGATGGGCAAGCTGCAGACCTGGCGGCCCCCGCCACATCGGCCCTTTCCTGGGCGCCTCAGGTTGTAGACCGATTTTTCTCTCTGGCTGAGAGTCCCTGCATGGGCCTGCAGGCAGCTAAAGAAGGAATTGATAATTTTTTTTTCCAGCTAAACTTCACTGAGTCTAAGTCCCTGCGCTCAGGCTCCCCAACTGCAGGTAGCCTTAAGGCCAGAGTCCATCCCTAGAGTCTCCCTAGAACTTTACTCTGAGGTGGCATTGAAGCGCAGGAGCATGGACTCCTGCTCCACGGAACTGGGATGGCCCTAGGGCGCCTGCGCACAACCTCACTCCCCCCACCCTCCATTATCCCTCTGGCCTGCTCCACGCCCCCTGCACATCACCCTGCCCCTTAGCACTCTTGAGCCCTGATAGTCTTAGGGTATCTGCATCCTGCCGCACCCACACCTCCTAACTAGGGAGTGGCTGATAGAAAGGCTTCCCTTTGAAGTGTTGTTTCAGAAATAAGGAAATGATAAGGATAATGATTGTTTACGCAACGTAAGGATGAGGTTCAAGGACTTAGGTGGGTTGACCCACAGCCACACCTAACCTCAAGTTCTCTGTGGCTCTCTGCCGATGCACCTGCGGCTTCCTGTGTTCTCTGAGACAGGAACTTTATTATTTGCATAAAAATCCAGATAGATAACTACGTTGAAGACATTGCATGTTATTTTCCCCAAATCTTACTTCATTTGGGACAGACATGAACCATAATACAGACATGAACCATAATAGAAAATTGGAAATTGTGTTATTTTCAGTATAGTCACATTTAACTTCTTGGTTCTAAGTCACTGACCTGGTAAATAAACTGATGTGTGTGTGTGTGCTCAGTCAGTGCCCAACTCTGCAACCCCATGGACTGTAGCCCACCAGACTCCTCTGTCCATGGGATTTTCCAGGCAACAATACTGGAGTGGGTTGCCATTCCCTGCTCCAGGGTATCTTCCTGACCCAGGGATTGAATACGCAGCTCGTGGGTCTCCTGCATTGCTGGGTGGATTCTTTTTGTGGCTCAGCTGGTAAAGAATCTGCCTGCTAGGTGGGAGACCTGGGTTTGATCTCTGGGTTGAGAAGATCCCCTGGAGAAGGGAAAGACTGCCCACTCCAATATTCTGGCCTGGAGAATTCCATGGACTGTATAGTCTCTGGGGTTGCAAAGATTTGGACAGGACTGTGGCTTTCACTTTCAGTGTCACCTGGAATTAAACATTGACATGTTTGACTGTGACTTCTCTTTCCTTGATGATAATAAAAATCTGCAAGGACACTGAAGGGAGATAGCTATCTATAAGAACTAGAAAATAGCAAGAAGAGTCTGTATAGGCTATGGTCTGAATGTTTGTGTCCGCCTCCTTCCCCCTCAACATTCACAGGTTGAAAACCTAGTCTGGAGAGGAGGGTATTAGGAGTTGGTGTCATTGGGAGGGTCTTAGGTTAGGGAGGGTAGATTCCTCATGATTGGTATTAGTGTCTTGTTCTAATTGAGTGTGAGGGCACAGTCAGAAGTTGGCATTCTGCAATCTCAGAGAGGACTCTCCCCCAAACGCAACCATGATCATGGACCTCCAGCCTCCAGAACTGTGAGGAATAAATGTCTGTTGTTTTTAAGCCACCCAGACTCTCTCTCTCTCTTTAAAATAGCAGTCCAAAGAGAGGAAGGCAGTGTCTAAACAAACCAGCAAACCAACACACACAAGCTCAAAATAAAAAGAGTGGGTTTTCCCTTTGCTAGGAATCCATTTTCTACTGAAAACTGCCAGTCATTTTACCATTTCTCACAGATGACCAATACATCAAGATAACTAAACACATTTTAAGGATATTTTGAAGTGGTACAACTTTATTGTTTAAAACTATGTGATGGAGTAAACATGAAATTTCCGAAAACTCTGATTCCTTTGAAATCCCCCTTCAGATCCAAGGGTCCTGGTCCTTTCTTGCCAGGTGACATGCAAGACTGAAGGTCACACCGTCATCGCTTCGGGCCGGCGCCTGTAGAGCAGGTACAGCAGGAGAAAAGAGGCCAGCAGGGCGGCCAGGCCCAGCTTACACCGGGTCCCCGGCCCCACCTTGGGCCACCGCCACAGCCCGGCCAGAGGCCCGCGGTACGACGACCACGTCGGCGCGGGGGCAGCCAGTCGCTCCGCCACCCTGCGCAGCCTCTCCTCGGGGCTCAGCCCGCCCAGGGTCTGCGCCAGGCGGTACACGTCGTTGGTGTAGGGGCGCCGCCGTGGTCCCTCACCAGCTCCTCCACCAGCCCCATCAGCTCCCCGACCTGCGCCTCCCGCTCCCCGCCGGCCGCTCGGTTGTCGAGGCGCAGCAGCGGCCCCCCGCACTCGGCCACCAGCTCCCGGAGCGCGCGGTGGTCGGTGTCCACGCAGGTACCGCTGCAGCGAGCCCCCCCGCCAGGTCCTCCCTGCGGGTGAAGACCACGACGGCGCGCGCCGCGATGCCCGCCCCGAAGAGCGCCTTCACCCCTTGCCAGGCCCGCAGGTCCTGGGCGGTGAAGCGGCCGAGCTGGGTCACCAGGAGCACGGCGTGGGGCCCCGGGGCCGACAGCAGGTAGCAGCGGCCTCTCTCCTGGAAGCCCGCGTCTGCCTGGGCGACCTCGGGGCTGAAGAGGTCGGGGGTGTCGAGGACTTCCACGTCCCACGAGGCCCAGCGGCAGCTCCCGTGGCGCAGGCCCTGGTCACCGCCGTGGCCGCGAGCCTGGAGAGGAAGTGCTTCCGCTGGAGGATGCTGTTGCCCGTGGCGCTCTTCCCGGTCCCCGACCTCCCGGCCAGGAGGAGGCGCAGCCTGCGCTCCTGCAGGGCGGACCCGGACTCCTGGAAACCTGTGGGCACCGGTGGTCTGTAAGCTTCGGAACCTGAGAGCGACATGTCATGTCCCGGTCCCCGGGTCTCCTGGAGGCCTTGCGAGCAAAGGAGAACAGAGCGCTTCCACGGTTGTGTTTGGGGCCAGACCTTTACTGAGTGACCTGGTGTGAGATTTGGGCACTCCAAGCGGTCTCTACCCGTCTATTTCTCCCGTCTTTGGCGTCACACGTGCACCTGTAGGTGCTCCAGCAGCTGCTGAACGTCTCTCTAGAAGATGCGCCTTTGTAAGCAGGCCATTACTTTGTCTGATATGATCTGTCATCCAGGCTGTGCAGAGCTGGTCCCCAATGACAATTTCTGTCTTATTTTCCCTGATACTGTCCCACTGGAGAAAGGGGTGGGGCAGTGGGCCCAGCCGGGAGGGCTATCTGGAGTCCCAAAGCTGGGGTTTGAATCATAGACCTGTCCTCTACCAGCCTTGCAACCCCGGGGAGCTGCTTACTCTAAGTGGTAAACCTCTTCTGCACAAACGGAATCAGCATTGTAGCGCTGTCCTCACAGGCTGTTGGGAAGATAAGACCAGGCCATCTCTCTTCCCTCCCTCCTCCTCTCTTCTCCTCTCTCTTAACACTGCTGTCTAATAACCTCCATCCGTGTTCCCTAACACTTTCTTGCCTGGTGAATCATGTTTTCTCTAATATATGATCTGATGCCCTCTACATCGCCTTCTGTTTATTCATTTTACTTTGGGAACAGAGCTGCAGGTTAGTCAAAGAACTTAATATCTCACAGCAGGGCGGGGGGTACGATCCAGGTGAAGTGCTAGCCCCAGGCCTCTCGCTGCTTCACCCCCGCATCGAGTCACCTCTCGACTTCTCTCTGTTCAGTCTTGAATTAGCCCATTCCCCTACTACCTAGAGCTCACTTCTGGGGACAGACACTCATTGTGAGACGTGTTCTTACCATAGGCATTTTCTTCATCTCTTGGCATCTTCCGTCCTCCCATGATTACCTGAAAGAGTCACAGATACAATTTGTTCATTCACTCATTCATCAAATAGATGTAACTGTCTACAATGTCAGGTCAAGTCCAAAATGCTGGTGACCCCACTGTGAGAAGGTCATAGTTCCTGCCCTCCTCTGAGCATCAGAGTTGAGGGAAGGAGTAGCCTGGTTTGGGTTGGGATGATGCTGTGAGAATACCAGGTGAGCTTGGCTTTGTCTTCTCAGGGCCCCCAAATGCAAAGAGCAAAGGGGAGATGATAACACTTAATCCCACCCATGCCAATGAGTAAACTTCAGATGTTAGTTTCTCCAGATGATTCTATGTCAGGTGGTGCTAATGGTAAAGAATCCATCTGCTAATGCAGGAGATGCAAGAGATGCGGGTTTGATCCCTAGGTCAAGAAGATACCCTGGAGAAGGAAATGGCAACCCACTCCAGTATTCTTGCCTGAAAAATTCCTGGACAGAGGAGGCTGGCAGTTTGCAGTCCAAAGGGTCAGAAAAAGTCGGACACGACTAAGAGACTGAGCATCTTTGCCAGTGATGTAAGCTGTCGGAAACAAGACTTCCCAGGAGTTTCAACAGCGAGGGTGGTGATGGAGGGTGGGCTTCAGAAAACCCCGAGAACAGGAGTTTGCTCACTGACTGAAGATCTACCTTAGGGTCTCTGGCCTATGAAACAAGCAAGAAGAAAACTGGAAAACAGATGTATTTCCCAAACTCATAGGGAGAGTTTGTGCTCTTAGATAACCACATAGTTTGGTTTCTCCTTATGTATCTAAATATGGGGAGACTGGGATGCTCCCCTCCAGCTCTTTATGTTCTGGCCCTTGAGTCTGAGGCTTCTCAAAGTACAATGATTACACCCACTCAAACATCATTTAATACAATTAAACATTTTATGGTCGTTTGCCTGGTCACGCAAGCTTCTGAACATGAGCCCACAGTCTCTGCTCAGTCTACTTCTCCAGCCTCATTTTCAATGAATCCCACCTTGCCTGCCCCCTCTTCACCCCTGCCCCCAGTCAGCCACTCCAGATATGGATTTCAGCGCCCTTTACCAACCCACCTCGGGCTTTCCCTCCCAGGACCCTTCATCCCACCCCACATTTCCGCCTGAGTCCTGTCTGTACTTCAACATCCATTTCAAATTCTACCTCCTCACGTCACCCACCTGTTTTCTGCAGGTAACTGTATTCAACCCCATTTGGCACCAATAGGGAAGGAAAAACAAAGGGAGAGGCAGGGTGAATAACCCCTCTCTGGCCAAAGGACTCAGAGGGCAAGTTTGTCCAGAACTCAAGCCGAAGCTGTTTGTGTTTCTGCCGTTGCTCTCCTGCTGCCCCACGCAAAGCTTTCAGTAAGATTTACCCCAGGGCAAATCACATGATATGCTTAGTTATTTTGTGTCTAGGCATCAACAAACTCCCATAATTGACATCAGAGCAGAAATGAACAAAGAGCCACAAGATTCAAACCCTAGAAGAAGAGTAGCTAAAGCAAGAGGTCCTCGCCAAAGATGGAAATGAGAAAGTGCGCTACAAGGAATCCACAGAACTCTCGAGGAGGCCACTGGGATTTCCAGATAGTTTGAAATGTAGGTTAAAATCATTTAAAATAAATTTTAAGAAGGCGATAAGATCTTCCTGAAATCTGGGGTGATAAATAGCTCTTTTTTTTTTTAAATTGTGAAGCATTTTGAATTCCTGTATTCTGAATACTCTGAAAATTCAAAGTTCACGTAACTCAGTGCCTGTCAAATATATTGTTTCTTGGAACTACTTGAATGTTCTTTAAAAATGTCGATTCTGGGGGACCATGCTCAGAAATTCTGATTTATGAATCCAGTGTATCTGATATCATCATTCCACACATCAGAGTTTGGAAATGAGCCGTTTATTCAGACCCCTTCATTGTACAGATGAGGAAACGGAGGTGTTCCTACAGCAGGGGTGGGAGAGACTTGAATTAGGAAGCCAACATGGCAAGGGTCATGAGGATGAGGGGTTGAAGACCTGGTTCCTGCCTCTTTAGTCTCTTGAGGGTCCCTTACTGTGGACAGAAGGGAGAAGGAGAATCTGGGGCGGGGTTGAATTCTGATGGTTTCCTGACTCAGCACACTGTAACTTGCTCTGAAGTTAGTTAGGGTGCTTTGGGGCCACAAGAAAGATATTTTGCCTGTGCTGAATGTTCAATTTGAGCAACGTTGAATGCCTTTTATAATGCATTTTACTCCTAGACATTGTTCCAGTACAGACTTTTCTTACTGTATGGAGGAAGTGTGGAAGGAGACAGACATGTGTGCCTCCAGACTGGGGACCATGCTCGTAAACCTTTTTGAACTTCCTCTATTGGAAACTTGGAACATCTTTACAAATCCAGACGCCCCATCTTAATGGGTCCGGCTGTTACTCACCCGAAAGGTGCCTGGTGGAGCCCGGGTGCTCAGACAGTAAATGCTCTCAGAACCATGTTCTTTCTGGTTGGTTGTAGCTCCTGCTCCCTGCGGGGCTCGCCTTTCCTGGTGACAGGCTCTCACTGGTGATCCAAGAAGGCCCTGATCTCTGTTTTCCCTTCAGTTTTGAGTGTGGCAGGCTGTTTCCTTCCACTCTGCATAGAGGAAGTCTTTGAGACTCACAGCTCCTGTGAGCCCAGAGAGAGGATTAGGTGGTGGTGATGATTTAAAGAGACAGGAACATTCATTGTAGGCTTAAAGCATTTATCTTACAAAACCTGTCTCCTGTTGCAACTAATCTGTGTTCTCTAGCAGGGCCCTCCCCCACCCCCATACCAAATATCTTCTTGTAGGACCCCAAGGCCTGAGTCTCCTAGAACTGCTTAGTGATCTAATCTTCAGTTACTTTTTACCATGTAAACATTTCCCCCATATTAAAAAAGTCCAGGGTGATTCCTGCTCCACAATAGCTTTTGTCAACAGCCGTCCATTGACTGGACATCCCTATGGCTGGTGCCCCTCTAGGTCCAGTCTGTCAGAAAAATCCAGAAGCAAAGTTTTATCTGAGAAAGGATGTCTTCTCAGCTGTGGAAGGACTTGAAGCTAGCCGATGTATTGAGGATGAGGATGAATTGCTGTTGCTGTTTAGTCACTCAGTCATGTCAAACTCTTTGTGACCCCATGGACTTAGCCCGACTAGCTCCTCTGTCCATGGGATTCTCTAGGAAAGAATATTGGATTGGGGTGCCATTTCCTCCTCCAGGGGATCTTCCCAACCCAGGGATCGAGCCTGTGTCTTCTGCGTGGGCAGTGGATTCTTTACTGCTGAGCCACCATGAGTTTACACTATTCCTAAGTTAGCATCATGCAGAGGCTTAGTCTGGTCATCTGTGTTGGTATTACCGATTCTAGTTATTCTGCCTTCTCTCATGAGGGTCATGAGAGTGAGGTCAGTAAAAGACCCAGTGGTGTGGTGAACAGCTACCAAAGGACTGGCCCTAGAACTGGTCAGGTCATCAATCCAACTCAAGCTTTTTAGAGTTGAATGTCACTGGATGTGGGAAGGACGACTGTCCTGAGCCCTAATCTGCTGGCTGGGACCTGCTATTTCATCTTTCTTTCCAGCCTATTTCTTCAGGTAGGAAAGAGACCCAAGGTCAACTGTTTTCTGTTCTTTTTTTTTTCCCCAGGTACAGTGTCTCTTGAATGACTGACACCCCCATTTTTTCCATTCAGCATTATTGAAGCCCAGAGTCTCTCATTCTCCCCTAGACTAGTGGGGCCAGGACTAGTGTGAGGAAAGTTTGGTGTCCAGGGCACAGAGTTGAAGGAGACACACTGCCAAGGTTTCTCAGGTGCCAATCCTGCAGGCGAATGACCCCGGGAGTGAGTGTTTCCTCAAGACTGAGGTGAATATGGCTCCTTGCTGGCTTCACCCGAGTCTGAACCGCATAGACGAGTCTTGACTAAGTCCTTGCTGCGCAACATATACCTTCATGAAGATGCTTCCAGTGTTTCTTCGATAACTCCTTGCCTTTCAGTGTTCTCATGCACGCCTGTGGATCTTCCTTCACCACCTGTGACTTTGCCTGAGGGTTTACCTGGTTTTGAGAGGATGCTTTTAGCTCTGCATCCTTCTTACATTTTTCCCACCTCTCTTTCATGTGTATTGTTTGCTGCTTCCTTGGAGTTTTCCTAATTATCTAGCGAGCTCATCAGTCATAAAGACAGTGTTTATTTTAATAAATTCTAGTTGCATTTAACAGGAAGATGTTAAATGTAAAATACCATAAAATGCAAAATACTAGGTCCACTCTTGTCTGAAACATAAGCCTCCTAGTATGTTTCAATGCTGACTGGGATTGGACACAAGGGATAAAATCTAGCTGAGCCTCTTTTGATGCACATAAAACAGACTATTGATGTGTGTGTCTGTGTGTGATTGTTGAGCGTGAGTTGGTTGTGTCAGAAACATAAGCCATATGTCCATTTACCATCTTCGGAGGATAAAACCATAGCATGGAGTTAAAGGCATGTGATCTCAGGAACTTTACAGCTCACTTGTTAATTTGCTATACCATGCAGAAATTTTATTGCCATTTTTGTTATATTCAGGAGAAATAGTGATAGTATAAAGAAGAAAAGGAGTTTTCAGGAGCATAAAACTGACTTTAGATAGAGACTTGCAAATGAGAGGAACTTTATGTTTATAACTTTCAGAAGGTTTTGGTATTATATCTCAAAACAAACAGGAAATTTTAAAATCATTTGATTCATTAACAAATAGAATGAGGCTGAGATCTAAACAGTTCACAGAATATCAAACATTTTGCGATATCGGACACTGACTATCTGGGGCAGGCAACTGTAACTTACCCAGGATATGACAGCAAATGAAGAGGCACTGATTGGTAACTATGACACAGGAGTCTTGCATTCCAGCCTACCGGTCTTTCTAAAAACCATCACTAATTTTTTTGGGTGTGACTAACAGTAAACTACAGAATAAACTGCACATCCTAAACGGTAAGCGGCAAAAGAAACCGCATGTCCTGCGCAACACACAAGATAACTGAATGAGCAACGCGGCAGACACCTGAGCACACCATAGGATACACAGCACAGCCTGGATTAGGGCTTTTCTCAGGCAGTTCGCTTTGGCCACGATTGTACCACGTCTCTGAATTTCCATGTATTTTATAAAGCTCCTTTTGACATCCTGCAGTCTTTCCTCTGACTGTACAGGCCCACATTCTGACTGTGTTAGAAGGCTGTACAGCCTGTTAGTGTAGTGGTCACCCCTTTCCACTCTCCCCAGGCTCTCAATCAAGTCCATGAGCCCCTTCACTTGGTCATCCCGGATGCTCCCTGTAGCACGGTTGTCAAAGGCACACACTCGCCCCCCACACGCTGCCACCAGCTCGCTTAGGGCTCTGTTGTCTGAGCCTTGGATATAATCCCTCAGGGAGCCTCCCTCGAGGTCTTCCTTGTGGGTGAAGACAACAACTGTGTGCCTCATGGCACCCTCTCCGAAGACTCTCCTTCACCCCCCTGAACAGCCTGTTGGTCCTCCGTGGTGAATCGGCCCAGTTGAGTCACCAGGAGCAGCACGTGGGGGCCTGGGGCAGAGAGCAGGTAGCACCTCTGCACCTCTTGGTACAGGGAGTCAGAGGGGTCCTTCCTGCAAAACATATCTGGTGTGTCAATAACCACCACCTCTCTCTCTCCCCAGCTGCCCCGACTCTCACTGCAAGTCTGCGTCAAGGACCGGGCACTCAGCCTGGACTCAAATGCTGGCTTCTGGAGGATGCTGTTCCCTGTCGCACTTTTGCCGGTTCCTGTTTTGCCCACCAGAATGATTCTCAGCTCTGATCCTCTGGCACAGTGAGCTGGTTGACTCTTTGTATAAGGTCCTGCTAAGAGCAAGTTTACTTAGAAGAGAAAGACAAAAAAACCACATGATATCGCTTATATGTGGAATCTTCCCCCTCCTCCCCCGCCCCCAAAAGGATACAGATGAACTCACAAAAAACAGCTATAGGGGCTTCCTCGATGGCCCAATGTAGAGGACGCAGGTTCAATCCCTGGTTGGGGAACTAAGGTCCCACATGCTGCAGGGCAACTAAGCCCATGCGCTGCAAGAAAGGACTGTGTGCTGCGCCCAGTGAAACCGGCACGAGGCATCCAAGAGTCCCCCGCGCTGCAACGCGCCCGACGCAGCACAAATGAATCGCAGAGACCAGACGTGGACTCACAGACGAGAGGGGCAGGGGAGGGATGAATTATGAGTTTGGGATTAAAATATACACATTACTATATATAAAATAACAAACAAGGACTACTGTACAGCACAGGGAGCTGTACTCAATATCTTGTAATAATCTGTAATGTAACTATCTAAAGAGAATATATTTGTTTGTGTGTATACCTAAATCACATCGTTGCATGCCTGAAACTAACACAGCATTGTAAATCAACTATATTTCAATTAAAAAAAAAGGTGAAAAAAGAGCCAACTTATTTTGTTATTACCATACTGTCATGCCAATGGAATATTTTTAATGATAAGGAAATATCTGGGAGAAGATACTCTCATAATAAATATATTGTATTTATAAAGTAGAAGCTGACTCTATTATCAAATAAGATAATGATTTTAAAGCATATAGCTTTCTCTAGGTCTGCAGGGCATTGTCATATTGGATCCGAGAAAATTGGGGGATGAGATAGAATTAGAAATGTATCTTTTGTCATTCAGTTTGTCTATATCACTCCATTCTGGCCCCCTAAAAGGCAAATTTTCTGAAGATCAGAAATGTGTAGCCAAGATGGTGGTTCCATCTCCGGGTGGGTAAGTAACCTGCCTGTTCCAGGGCCAGAGATGGTTCCTCTGACCTTGGCTGGACAGAGGTGTGGTCACGATCACCAGTGAAATGACTGGACTAGGGAAATTGAAATGAACAGTGCAAAGTTATTCTCTCTGATGAAGAAACAGTTGCTGGCTCATATTGTGATTCTAGAGGATAGCATGATTTTTATACAAACTAGGCACAGAATGAGGCTTCCTTGAGAGCTCAGCTGGTAAAGAATCCGCCTGCAATGTGGGAGGCCTGGGTTCGATCCTCGGGTTGGGAAGATCCCCTGGAGAAGGGAAAGGTTACTCACTCCAGTATTCTGGCCTGGAGAATTCTATGGACCATGAAATCCATGGGGTCACAAAGAGTTGGACACGACTGAGTGACTTTCCCTTTCACTTCGGGCACAGAGTAGGACAGAAATGCCACGCGCAGGGAGGTCACTTACTCACCAGAGGGACTGCCTTCATTTTGGCCCATGGCTGTTCCTGAGGGACAGAGAGACCACAGGTCAATTAAAAAATGATCATTTTTGAGTTATGACGCATGAAAGGACCTTATATTGCTTGAGCATGTTCACAACCATGCCTCAGTTGTCTGCACAAAGCTGAGGAGGTGGGTGGAAAGAATTACGATCGCTGGTTTACAGAGAAATGTAGTCACTTGCTCAGAGTTCACTCAGTGAGTCAGAAGATTGGGTTTGTTTGTGGCCCCACTTGCTGCATCTTACCCCCACGCCCACCTCTCCTCTAGGGTCCCTCCCTCCGTGGGGACTCCCCAACCCCGGCCCCCTCTCTTGCTTTCCGTGGCCTTCTTTTGTTTCCTTTCTAGGTCTGCCATGGTTGTCCGAGGCTGAGTCCTCTTTCCTTCCCTCCTCCCCACCTGCTCCCATCCTGGGTTCTCCACCTTGCCGCCAAACTCCTGCCCTCGCACAGAGTCCTTTCCGAGAAACTCAGTGAATTAAAAACGCGACTTGGGAAAGTGCACTCTTCTTCAAACCAGAAATGTGCTTTATTTGATCTGTTAGTTACTTGAATGTTCCTCTTTCCACAAGAAGCCTTGCCATTTAGCTCCCTTTCCTATGCAGAGGGAAGCATCTTAAAAACTGGCAACCTGTACCAAGCGACACGGCCCAGAAAACTCTTGTGTTGAGCAAATTCTTCCCAGTTGGCACTTTTGTGTAATGTTCTCTTTGCCACTATTGGGTAAACTAAATTCCAAGAAGATTACAGGTCCTGTAAACTGGCCTCACTTTAGCATCACTCTGTTTCCCTGAAAACAGGGCAAATTTGCTCAGAATTTTTTTTTCTTTTTCACACATAGCCTGAAAACTAGGAATGAAAAGCACAGAACTCTCATGAGTGTGGGCTTACCTGAGTTATCGTTGAAAGAAACAGATGCCTCCTTGTTTAGATCTGTGACTTGACAGTTCAGCTTCAAGAGAGAAAGAGGGGGAAAAAAAAAGCTGAAAATCTAGTCTGCTTCTTCCTCTCTTGAATCTCCAGTGAGCTTCCGTGCTGCAACAGAGCCCCCGCACCATGACTGTCTGAAATTCTCTTTTAAAAAATAAACAGTTAAAATGGCAAAATTTAATGAGTCATTTGTAGTCCTTGCCTCAGTTGAAAAAACAAACAATGTTTGAATTGTTTAAACTGGAATAAAGAGGAGGCTGACAATGCTGGGAAATTTGATTCCTTCCCCCATCCCAAGGCTGTGTCCCTACATTTACGAGTTTGCCTGAATGCAACCCTCCAAGGCCTCCCAGGAGAAATAACCTTATCCACACTTAGCAGTGACTGTTCTAAAGGCAAGGGCCACTGCAGGGGCAGAAAGTAGGGCGTGGGGGCACAGGACAGGGCGCTGTGCAAGGGGAGAGTACAGAAAGGGGACCTGAGAGAGGGAGATGTCTGTCTGAACGCATTTGGAAATGACTCATTCATGGTTTCTTTGCTTTTCCTTTGCTCAGCTACACAGTTCAGGGCAGCCTCCCTGGGGGAGCAGTGATCCGGGCAGTGTCTACAATGATCTAGGCAATGTCTACAATAATGCTCTGAGTGTCTACAGTCAGGGGAATGACCCAAAGGGTTAAATTTGAAATCACGCAAATGTTTTTATCTTTATTTCTGTGACATTCAGCACAGTAGGAAATGTGGGACTTTTTAGGCAGCCTTTAAACATCCCAGATCAGCAGTGACGCGCTTCGCTTTCCCTGCCAACTGCTGATGAGGAATGACTCCCAGGGACGGACCTCATCACACGAGAGGCTGGAGAACACAGTGTGGCCCTGGGACCCAGGGGGACACCACTGTCCTTGCCACATACCGTTATCACTGTTGTGAGTTCTTCCACATCCTTTACTTTGTAGTCTTCTACTTAATAACAGTAATCTCTTCCTAAAAACAAAACATTCCGTGTCAAAACACTAACAGAGACCTATTTCTAAATGTTTTATATGAAAACAAATATAATGCAATATTGAATTCAAAGCCCACTGATTTTCTAAATCATATGTAAAGTTCAGTAAAGCACCTCTATAAAAACTTTCCATAGAATAAAAAAGCGGAAAATGTTGCTATTTTGAATACCCAAAATGTTTTTGGTTTATTAAGGAAAGGTATTGGATAATGTAAGTATCCTGACAAATAACTCAATTAAAAATGGGCAAAGGACCTGAATAGATATTGTTTCAAAGAAGACATACAAATGGCCAACAGGTACTTGAACACATGCTCACCATCACTATTTATCAGGGGAATGTAAATCAAAACCATCCTGAGATTGCATCTCATACCTGTTAGGATGGCTATTATTACAAAGACAGGAGAGAAATGTTGGTGAGGATGTGGCAAATTCATGTGTTGGTAACATGTATCACTCAATATGAATTTGGTCAAATTATTTTTCCATTGTTAAAGAACTATGTCTTTTTAATCGATATCTTCTCATGTATTTGTTTTTTGTGCTCTGCATGCTCAGTAGCTCAGTCATGTCCGGCTCTTTGTGACTCCATGAGCAGAAGCCCACCAGGCTTCTCTGTCCATGGGATTTTCCAGGGAAGGATACCGGAGTGGGTTGCCATTTCCTCCTCCAGGGGTTCTTCCTGACCCAGGGATCACACCCTCATCTCCTACATCTCTTGCATTGGCATGTGAATTCTTTATGACTGAGCCACGTGAGAAGCTCAGAATATATTTGTTGCTCATGGTTAAATTCTGTTAATCCTTTTGATATTGATTTGGAGAAGTTCTTTATGCAGTCAAAATGATCATTTTACCTCCTCTTCTTGGATTTAAAAAAAAATCTAATTTCATTTTGCTGTTAGTTTATTGTGGCTAGTATCTAGAAGAACCCACAGTTTGTTGTGATCCACAGAGATGACAGAGGATGAGGTGGTTGAATGGCATCACTGACTCAATGGACATGACTTTGAGCAAACTCAGGGAGGTGGTGAAGGACAGGGAAGTCTGGCGTGCTGCAGTTCATGGGGTGGCAAATAGTCAGACACAACTTTAGTGACTCAACAAAAACAACAACAACAAACACAAAATCTAGAAGAATGTTCAATAATCACAATATAGTAGGCCCCCTAACTTGTTTCTAACTTTTGTGGCAATAGCTCAATGCTTCCAGTTAAATAAATTACAAGCTTTGAGGATGAGATGAAATTATTATTGTAAAAATGTAACCAATTATTTAGTTCCGTCTCTCAATCATGTCTGACTTTTGCAACCCCATGGGCTGCAGCACTCCAGGCTTTCTTGTCCATCACCACCTCCTGGAGCTTACTTAAGCTCATGTCCATTGAGTCGGTGATGCCATCCAACCATCTCATCCTTTGTCGTCCCCTTCTCCTCCTGCACTCAATCTTTCCCAGCATCAGGGTCTTTTCCAGTGAGTCAATTCTTTGCATCAGGTGGCCAAACACTGGAGCATCAGCTTCAGCATCAGTCCTTCCACTGAATATTCAGGACTGATTTCCTTTAGGATGGACTGGTTGGATGTCCTTGCAGTCCAAGGGACTCTCAAAAGTCTTCTCCAACACCACAGTTCAAAAGCATCAATTCTTGGGTGCTCAGCTTTCTTTCTAGTCCAGCTCTCACATCCATTGGAGAAGGCAATGGCA
The DNA here is from genome assembly GCA_917880005.1 of Nanger dama. NCBI lineage: Eukaryota > Metazoa > Chordata > Mammalia > Artiodactyla > Bovidae > Nanger > Nanger dama. The sequence goes on from CAKJTW010000098.1 coordinate 6,623,653, forward strand.
ACCCACTCCAGTACTCTTGCCTGGGAAAATCCCATGGACAGTGGAGCCTGGTAGGCTGCAGTCCATGGGGTTGTGAAGAGTTGGACAGGACTGAGCGACTTCGCTTTCACTTTTTACTTTCATGCATTGGAGAAGGAAATGGCAACCCACTCCAGTGTTCTTGCCTGGAGAATCCCAGCGATGGCAGAGCCTGGTGGGCTGCCATCTATGGGGTCGCACAGGGTCGGACATGACTAAAACGACTTAGCAGCAGCAGCAGCTCACATCCATATAAGACTACTGGAAAAACCAAAGCTTTGACTAGACAGACCTTTGTTGGCAATTATTAGGACCTTGGTTGGTCAATTATTAGATGCTAAATTTTTACCAAATTACTTTCCAACAGCTAAGGCCATTATTGGATTATGTTGATCCATAGCTTCATAATACATTGAATTATATGAAAATATTTCCTCATATTGAACCTTCTTTGAACACCTAGGACAAATCTTTATCATCTAAGTTATTGCTGGATTCTATTTGAGAATAGCTAATTTTGAGGTTCTGCATTCCTTTGTGAGTAATTTTATTCCTTTCTAAAACAAAGAGATTCTTTTCCTTTTGATTACTCTGGTTTTGGGGTCTCCTTTTCTTTCTGAACGTATCAAACATGATGTTTTCCTTGAATAGATACTTGCACTACAGGAGAATCCTGGTTCTGTCTTTTAAGAAAATAAGATTTTTACCATCACCACCTTTCTCCATCATCTCTTTTTTTCTTAAGCAAATCTGACATTGAATGAAGATTATATAGCATAGCGAATTTTTTAAAGAAAATGTCAATGTGCGTCAGGAATGTATAACAGATGAGTTTAACTGATTGGAGTGGGGTTGTCGGGAAAGACTTCTGAGAAAAAGTAACATTGCTTGAAACTGAAAGTCAGTAAGTTGCATCTGACTCTTTGTGACCCCATGGACTATACCAGCCCATGGAATTTTCCAGGCAAGAACACTGGAGTGGGTAGCCTATCCCTTCTCCAGCAGATCTTCCCAGATGAGGAACTGAACCAGGATCTCCTGCATTGCAGGCGGATTCTTTACCGACTGAGTTGTTGGGGAAGCCCAACATTGCTTGAGCTGAACTTGAAAAGTGAGGGAGGTGGGGATTGGAGGTATTTCCAGGAATAAGTCACACCTCCAAGGCAAGTGACCAAATGGAGTTCTCAGGTATTTAAAGGAAGCCAAGGATGGCTAGAACCCAGAGGGAGGAAGTCAGATTATGTAGAAATGAGGCTGGAGATGAAGGCAGGGATTTGTCGTTTTGGTCCTAACTGTTTTCTTGCAAAACAATGGAAACTCCCTCTGGTACTGACTTGGGGCTGTAGTGTCCTGGCCCCAAGTATGAGTTGTGTGAAGAATGGATAGGAAAGTCCTGTCCCTTGTCCTTCTTTATATGATCTGCATTTGGGGATCTTTCCTGGGGTCTTCCTCAATGTTCTCTTTCACTTCCTCTGCCTCTCCACCCACTGCACTCAGGGTGTGGAAACAGACCTATTGTGGTTCAGGTGACCTGGAGAAGTACCCTGGTTGTGACTTCTGAAGCGAGCCCTCTGCCCCAGCTATTTCCTGACACCCTCCCCCATGCTTAGCACTCTGTCAACCCTTCACTTTTTTCCGACCACTTCCTGCATAAAATGCTTTCGTGTTTCACCTCGTGTTCTAAGTTCAACTATGTCTTGAGAAGAGCTTGGTTTTGGGACATTCCTTTTGAACCAAGAGAGAAAAATAACGTTTGCGATTCTGTCTGCAAAAGGAAACCACGAGACCCAGAGATGCTCCTGAGGCAAGCTCCTTCCTCTGAGAGGAAAACCGATTTATCAGGTGTGATCCAAAGGGGCTGAAACCTCCTCTACCAAACACCATCTGCCTTTCTTCTCTTTCAAGTAAATCTCTTCCAGGAGGTGCTTAGGGAAAGAAAACAGCATACAGGGGAGAGAGAATGAGAAAGAAGTCAAACGGGGCTGAATACAGGTTGAAGGAGTTCAAGCAAAGAGTTAAAGCTTCAAGTTCTCCAAACACCATTATATAGTCTGAAAGTTTTGGCTGCTGTAGCCTATGGCCCTTTACTCTTAGATGTACAGGGTACTTTAAAAGAGGTGGACACCTCAGATCTAACTTGCTGCCAGATCCTGGGTTTGAATATTGAAACTGTATTGAAGTATTCAACTCCATTGAAACTGTATTCAAATCCATTCAACTATATTCAACTCCACTGAAACTGCAGGGATGGCTCTGTTTGCTCTAGTTCTAACTTGCTGTCCTCACCTGCCCACCCCCGCCTTCCATCAGTTTTAGTTCCCCAGGGCCCGTCAGTGACCACGGATGACCAAAACACATCCTCCGTATGCTCAGTGGGGTTTTGGAAACGGGCCATTTCAATCCCTGTTTGGTCGTTAACCAGCTATGTGCCCTTAAGGCAAATCTGACCTTAATTTCTTTCATCTTCAAATGATAAAAAAACTTCAACTATTGACAGAATTATCAGAATTAAGTGGAAAAATGTATGGAAAGTATGTCGCCCCAGTGCCTACCACTGTGATTTCTAAGCCTTAGCTTGCACCAGAGTGCCTGAAGAACTTGTGAAAACTCAGAGGGCTAGGCAACATTCCTAGAGTTTCTGAATTAGGAGGATTTGGTGAAGCCTGACATGTGGGAGTTCTAACAGATTCCCAGGCGATATGAGTGCTGCTGGCCCAAGGACCTTACTTTGAGGACGACTGCCCTAGGCCATTGTCATCACTTGCACTGAAGCTGGGTTGCCATCATGTACCGGAACCAACTATAAACAGAAGTAGGAGTTTTATCTTTGAGGCACTTTTAGTTTCTGGTTTCTCTGTGCATGGGACATCTAAGACATTTCCTGGTTGTCCAAAGCACTCCTATATATTTTCTTTCTTTGAAGTTCATTCTAGATGAGAGGGTCCAGGGCTGACTTTCTCACCTAAAGCCTTTACATTTCACATGTGCTTTGTCTATCTCCTTTAAGATATCCTGGTAGCCAATTTAATCTGGAGGGAAAGACCTTTACAGAAAATGCCTTAGCCCTGTGGTGCTCAGATTTTTACCTTGCATCAGACACACTTGGAGGGTTTGTAAAAACACAGATGGCTACACTCTAATCCTAGAGTTTCTGGTTCAGTAAGTTTGGGATGGAGCTCAAGACTTTGTATTTCTAACAAGTCTCCAGTTCAAGCTGATGCTGCAGGTCCATGGTCCACACTTTGAGAAGCCCTGGTCTATTACACAGTAAGTCTGCAAAGTAGTTGATAGTAGCACTTTCCATGACTCGGGAGATGATCAGAGTAAGTGGCCATTTAGATAAACTATAGGTAGCTTCAGATGTCTCTGATGTGCCTGTCATGTGTCAGAATATGAGGTCAGGGAAAAAGAAGAGAACTATATGACTTTCTTTCTACAGGTGTCTTCATATATTGATGAGGAGACAAGAACTGACACTGGTGGAATAGTGGCCTCCAGGAGGCAGTGTCTGATTGATGGGAGGAGGGCTGATCAGTGATCTCAAGTTGTCATGTAAGAGGTCATGGAGGAGATTTTCTCTAAAGGATGGGAGGATGGGATACATGGAGCGCTTTGGGGATAAGCAGACAGGTGGGAGGAAGTGGCATGAATGATAATTCGGAGGTAGAAGCATTATATGGGTGGGAAGAAGAGCACAAGTGAACTACGTGAAACAGACACCACTACCATTTAATTACTTTGGACTAAACACTGTGCACATGAGTTTGGGTGAACTCCGGGAATTGGTGATGGACAGGGAGGCCTGGTGTGCTGTGGTTCATGGGGTCGCAAAGAGTCGGACATGACTGAGCGACTGAACTGAACTGAACTGAAACACTGTGTTTTATATCTTCTTCTTACTTAAAACTTACAGCCACACTGGGAAGTACAGATTATTATATCCATATCTACATAAATAAAAACAAGGTTCAGAAAAGTGAGTAACTTGAATAACTTAGAGAATAATTGTAGGGCTAGAGCCAGGCAGGGGACTTTGAGGACCCCAGGCCTACTGCTGTGTCCCCAGGGCTATTGTGTGTAGCAAAGTGTAAGGAGATGGGGCCGTGAAGAAAAGTTTGCAGCCTGAGGTGAATCTGTCAATTCCAGGCCAAGGAGTATGACCTGAGATCTACAGCAGGGGTCTCTTGAGCAACAGACACAGGATAAAGCTGAGCTGCATAATTGTGATTTGGTAAGAGGAGATGAAAGAAGTGAAACTAAGAGGCAGTTACCATCTATCCACTGAAATTCCTGTTTTTCTTTCCCTTCTCCCTTTTTTTCTGACTCTACCAGTCCTGCCTTACCCAGTATCAGTCTAGGTCTCTCTTCCACTTCCTCTTCTATCTTTCTTGCACAATGTCTTTTTAAAACAAACAAAGAAAACTGAAGCATAGTCGATGTACAATGTTGTGTTAGTTTCATGGGCCTTCTCAAGTGGCTCAGTGAATCTGCCTGCTGATGAATCTCTTGCAGAGGACATGGGTTCAATCGATCCTTGGGTCAGGAACATCTCCTGGAAGAGGAAATGACACCCCACTCCAGTATTCTTGCCTGCAGAATCCCACGGAACAGAGGAGCTTGGCAGGCCACAGTCCATGGGGTTGCAAAGAGTTGGACAGGACTGAGTGACTGAGCATGTACGTGCTTAGTTTCAGGTGAACAGCAAAGTGATTCAGTTATACATACATATGTATTCTTTTTCAGATTCTTTTCCATTATAGATTATCACAAGATATGGAACACAGTGTCCTGTGCTACAAGTAGGCCCTTGTTAGTTATCTATTCTATATATAGCAGTGTGTATCTGTTCATCCCAAACTCCCAGTTTATCCTTCCCCTCTTTCCCCTTTGACAACCATGTTTGTTTTCAATGTCTGTGAATCTATTTCTGTTTTGTAAATGAGCTCACTTGTAGCTTTTTTAGATTTGACATATAAGTGATATCATGTGTCTGTCTGACTTACTTCACTTAGTGTGATAATCTCTAGGTTCATCCATGTTGCTGCAAATGGCAAGATTTCATTCTTGTTTATGAGTGAGTAGTATTCCACTGTGTATGTGTGCCACATCTTTATCCATTCATCTTTTGATGATTCACACAACGTCTTTTTAACTCTTGACCCCAGTTCTTGATCCCACTACACCAGGGAGTCTGAGATACCCAACCTCACGAGAACACCCTTCCCTTCAGTTCTGGTTTGGGGTCCTGGCAGATTTGAGAACTGGTGAGTCTGAGGGTCACAAAGAGTACAGAGGCACTAGATTTTCTGGAAAGGCTGCTCCAGACTCTGCCCAAGCTGCTCCTCAGAGACTGCTCCAACTGACGTACATGCACACACACACACGCACGCGCGCACACACACACACACACACACACCCCCACACAAACTCTGGTGCTCAGCCCCCAGCCCATTCCCAGCCTGTCTTGCTTTCAGGTCTTATTCTTTCTGAAGATTAGCATCCTTATAGAAGAATGTTTTTCAAAGGTTAATTTAATCTGGATACTGGCAAAGATTTTCTTTTTTAAGAGATGAAGGACATTTCAGGGAACAGGCTGACTGTTAGGCTAGGGTGGTCAGAGATGGTTGCAAAACCCCTTTCTTGTAAGAACGACCTACTGGCAGTAAGACACATTGACACAACAGCAGGAACATGAATTGCTACCTAGAAAAACTATTGTGGTTAACAAAGGGGGCTGTATTAACTCCAAAAGCCCTTGTTCTGCTGCGTTAAAATATATAGGGGCTTTCCCCAGTCTTCCCCTAAAATCATCTCTGCCTCTTCCTATTAATACATTAGATCTTCCCTCTCTGAGTGTCCTTCAATATTCATTATGCCTGTGGGTGATTTTAAGACTTTTGCATCAGCTCACAGTTGCTGGTTTGCTCCTGTGAGCCCCCTCAGCATTGGACTTTCCCACTGTCATCTCAGCACTTGTGCCTCTTGTTAACACACAAATAGAGTGAAAAAAATATGTGTTGAGATCAAAAGATGAAAGTTGTAGGCATCAGGCTGCCACTGTATTTTATGGGCAAGGCTCATAAAGTTTCTGAACAGAATTTGTTTATGGTTAAAATGAAGGCTGTGGCCAATCGTCTGAGGTCTCTTCCTATGGTGACATTAAAGTTCCCCAATATTTCTTAGCATACACAGTGAGCATGAAAGTCCAGGCCACCCAAGAGCATGGTCTCTTCCTCACAAACCCATAAATCCTCAGAAAGCTGGTCAGAATGCACTTTTCACTTTACAAAGCTGGCTCAGAGGACCAGTGCTCCCTGGATGAGAGATCCTAGATGGTGACCAGTCCAGAGGAGGGACAGTGACAAATCTGGGAAACTTACAGTAAAGAGTCCTACCAGGTCAATAGCAATAAAAGCCAGCCTTCTGGGTCCTGGGGTTTTGATTCCTAGATTCATCTCAGAAATGTTGAGCTGGAGACATTCGAGGGTAAATGAAGCCATTTATACTCACCTTTTGGTACAAGCTTCCCTGATAGATCAGATGGTAAAGAATCTGCTTGTGATGCAGAAGATCCCTGGGTTTGATCCCTGGGTCAGGAAGATCCCTGAGAGAAGGAATGGCATCCCACTCCAATATTCTTGCCTGGAGAATTCCATGGACAGAGGAGCCTGCTGGACCACAGTCCACGGGCTCACGAGAGTCAGCTAAGACTGAACAACTAACACGTTCACTTTTTCAAACAAGGAAGCAAGGGTGTATGTGACCTCTTCCAGGTAGCCCCAAGTTTCTCACTTCCCCACAAAGCACACTATTCACTTTAATAGCCCCTGAATTCTTACTGATTCCTTAATGTCGGTGGTGGGAGCAGACTCCATCCAGGAGATACTGGACAGGCATGGAAGAATCAGCAGTCTAGTGATGTGCCACCAACAGGGTTCCACACTAGGTCTGGACAATGTCTTTTACTGTCTGCATTTCTCCCCTCTGCAAATTACCATCTTTGCTTGATGCAGATTCTCTATCACTCACTAAAGTTTGTACCTCTTCACTACTATGGATACTGTTGAAAGTTCAGAAATGACAGAAGTAAAACCAATGAATAGCTGAAATAGTCATTGGAAAGGTTTATTTTGCCCATACCAAAAGATATTTTGAAAGCTGGGAGCACTCAAAGCAGAACATGGAAGGGGCTCAGGGATACGTTGTTACAAGACAGCTTAGGTTAGTGACAAGGCAGTGACTATTTTTTAAAGTGATGGTAATAATATTAGGATTTTCTTAAATGATGGGGAATTGGTGAGTGATTGCCTCATATCAGCTTTGGGGCACAGTTTAAGGTTTGCTTGTGAGTTCCAGAGACATAAGCAAGAAATGATCCAGTCCAAGTTAGTCTTTCAGGATAAGATAAATTAAACTTTGTATGACAACACTGGTTTTGTCTGCCAGGGAATTTCTAAGGCTGGTCTATACTTGCTTTTGACTTTAACAGTATGATGAAGGGTTTTGTTTGTGCATCTCAGCATGTCCCCAGGAAGTCTGTGTGCAAGTGAGGTTAGGCCATTTCCCAGAACTGTCTCACATGGTAGGAACGAGAATTCTCAGTCTATCTGTGTGCAGCTACATTACTTCCTGTCTCTGCCACAGCTGTTTTCTACCTCAACTCCTCCACCATTTTCCTTCCCCATCACAAAATGTATGGCCACTTCACAGGAGAGAGTTAAAATACTGGGCCATGTACCTTTTACTCTTTATGTGAGATGGTACTTAGAATGAGAGAGAGTGGGAAAGCTGGGGAGAGGAGAAATCTTACCACGGAACTGATCTCCCCATAGAGATCTCACTGAACTGTTTTTTCCCCCAAATCAAGAAGGACACTTAAGGAGAGGGATCAAGACGGTAGAGTATGAGGACGTGGCGCTCACCTCCCTCCTGCAACAAACACATTAAAAATACATCTACATGTGAAACAGTTAGCTACCTTTTGATCCTGCAACTTCACTTCTGGGCAGGTATGCAGAAAAGATGAAAACTAATTTGAAAAAATACACACACCACAGTGTTCGTAGCAGCGCTATTCACAATAGTCAAGGCACTGAAACAATCTAAAAGCACATCAACAGACAACTGGTTTAAATAGAATATAGACATTCCCAGTGAAACATCTGTTGTTTTGCTCAGTTGCTAAGTCGTGTCCAGCTCTTCGTGGCTGCATGAACGACAGCAGCAGCTTCCCTGTCCATCTCTATCTCCCCGAGTTTGTTTAAACTCACGTCCACTGAGTCAGTGCTACCACCCAACTATATCATCTTCTCTCACCCCTTCTCTTCTTGTCCTCAACTTTTCCCAGCATCAGGGGCTTTTCCAGTGAGTCAGCTCTTCTCCTCAGGTGGCCAAAGTACTGGAGCTTCAGCTTCAGCATCAGTCCTTCCAATGAATATTCAGGACTGATTTCCTTTAGGACTGACTGGTTTGATCTCCTTGCTGTCCAAGGTATTGTCAAGAGTCTTCTCCAGTATCACAGTTCGAAAGTGTCAGTTCTTTGGTGCTCAGTCTTATTTACGGTCCAACTTCTCACAGCCATACATGATGACTGGAAAAACCATAGCTTTGACCACATGGACCTTTGTTGGCAAAGTGATGTCTCTGCTTTTCAAAAATACTGTCTAGGTTTGACATACATATTGTTCCAAGGAGCAAGTTTCTTTTAATTTTGTGGCAGCAGAAATATTACTCAGCCACAGAAATGAATGTAGTATTGCCACTTGCAGCAACATGGATAAAGCTAGAAATTATGATACTAAGTGAAGTAAGTCAGACAAAGAAAGATAAAATTATAAGATCTCACTTATATGTGGAATCCCAAAATAATACAAATGAATCTATATACAAAACAGAAACAGACCCACAGACATAGAAAACAAACTTATGATTGCCACAGAAGAAATGGAGGGAATGTGCTATATTAGGAGTATGGAAGTAACAGATGCAACCACTCTAGGTAAAACAGATAACAAGGGTTTATTGTATAGCTCAGGAAACTATAGTCAATATCTTGTAATAACCTATAATGGAAGAGAATCTGAAAAATTATGTATATATTTGAATCACTTTGCTGTAGACGTGAAACTAAAAATATTATAAATCAACTAGACTTAAAAACTATACTTTAAAAAAGAAGAATAAGTAAAGAAACAAGACAAAGAGAAACAAAAACAACAACAACAAAAAGGACTGACATGCAAGATCTCAAAGTGACCTAAGAATGTCACTGACTAGGAGCAGCATAGAGCTACTGATTAACTTCAATTCTCATTAATTTATATATTTAAAATTTAAGAGTAGATTTTAAAAGAATAAAAATATAACCTATAATTTACAGCATAAAGGAGAGTTAAATAAGCTAAGTAATCTATAAGGCAGAAAGTAGAAAAAAAAAGAAAGAACTCAAAGTCCATATTTATTTATAATTTAATGCTGAAACACCTGAAGTTGGCAACAAGGCAAGGATGTCTTCTACCACTTCCTTTATCCAGTATTACACTGGAAGTCCTAGCCAATGCAATAAGACAGGAAAAATTAGTCACAACAATTGGAAAAGAAAAAACAAATCTGCTACTACTTGCAGGTGGTATCACTATCTGGAGACTCCCTCAGGTTGGTGGTGGCCCAGTGGTGAAACAGGATTGTTTTCTTCCGAGTCTTCAAATACCACCAGGGCTTCATTCAGAGCAGGCATGGCAATGATCATTTTAGACTCTTGTGGGCAAGCAGATGGCCACTTAGTTGGAATGAGTTCTTCTGCCTTCATTCTGCCTATTAGCCTGAGCCAGAGTTGACTAGAAGGACCTGAGCTTAGCCTGTGGGAAAACAGGTAGAACAGGTGGGCACAGTTTAGTAAATGTATACCATCAACTGTTCATGTCAGGAGTTAGTGATGGAATCTGTCAGCCAAGTTTCTGGGTAATTATTATTTACTGGCAGTTTGGAATATAACTGTTCCCTTGGTATGTGTTTGTTCATGAAATAACACTGCAAAAAATGGGCAAATACTGAGAATATGGGCAAAACTGGGCAAAAATCACTGGAAGAACAGAAAACAGGATCTCTAATAGTAAAGTGGGGCTATAGGGTGCAAATTTCCACTGTATATATCAAATTGTCAATACCATCCAAGATCTAGTCCTTGGAATTGGCTTTGTGTTTCTGCACATTGCTTGGTCAACTCAGAGAGTTGGAAGTACTATGTCCTATTAGATTTGGACTTCTGTTAATAAAGTCTGGGTTAGGGAAGAGAAGGAAGCTCTTCCAGTGACTGTGACACCCGTTTGGGGGATAATTGGAGATGGTTGCAGCCCAGTGTCCCTCCCTAGTACCCCACCAGAAGAGGAATACAAGGAAGGTACAAGCTACGCCAACTCCCTGTCATAGCTGTGGAACTTGCTCCAGGAGAGAGGAGATACTGACACAAATTATTTAAAAGAAAAAAAGCAATACCTTTGCCATAGTTGACATTTCTGTGTTTGAAGTTAAGCCCTGAGCCTTCGGAATGGGAGAACAAACATTCAAATCATAGGGGTCCCAGAAGAAGAGAAAAAGAAAGGTATGAAAAGTTTTTGAAGAGATTATAGTTGAAAATTTCTCCAAGATGGAAAAGGAAATAGTCAATCAAGTTTAAGAGGTGCAAAGAGTCCCATACAGGATAAACCTAAGAAGAAGCATGCCAATACATGTACTAATCAAACTAACAAATACTTAGCAAAAATAAAGAATATTAAAAGTAGCAAGGGGAAAACAACAGGTAATATACAAGGAAAACCCCATATGTTTAACAGCTGATCTTTCAGCAGAAACTCTGCAGGCCAGAAGGGAATGGCAGGATATATTTAAAGTACTGAAAGGGGAAAAATCTACAACCAAGATTACGGTACCCAGCAAGCATCTCAGAATTGATGGAGAAATAAAAAGCTTTTCAGACAAACAAAAGTTAAGAGCATTCAGCACCACCAGCCTAGCTTGACAACAAATGTTAAGGGACTTATATAGTCAATAAATATAACAGAAGAAAAAGATATACAAAATCAATCCCGGCAATTAAGAAAATGGCAATAGGAACATGTATATCAATAATTACTTTAAATGCAAATGGATTAAATGCTCCAATCAAAAGACAGACTGGCTGAATGGATACAAAACCAAGACTCATATATGTGCTATCTAGAAGAAACCCACTTCAGACCTAAAGACACATATAGACTGAGAGGATGGAACAATATATTTCATGCAATGGAAAACAAAAGAAATTGGAGTAGCAATCCTCATATCAGACAAAATAGACCTTAAAATAAAGAGTACAAAAAAGATCTTCATGACCAAGATAATCACAATGGTGTGATCACTCACCTAGCACCAGACATCCTGGAATGTGAAGTCAAGTGGGCCTTAGAAAGCATCACTACAAACAAAGCTAGTGGGGGTGATGGAATTCCAGTTGAGCTACTTCAAATCCTGAAAGATGATGCTATGAAGTGCTGCATTCAATATGCCAGCAAATTTGGAAAACTCAGCAGTGGCCACAGGACTGGAAAAGGTCAGTTTTCATTCCAATCCCAAAGAAAGGCAATGTGAAAGAATGTTCAAACTACCGCACAGCTGTACTCATCTCACACGCTAGTAAAGTAATGCTCAAAATTCTCCAAGTGAAGCTTTCACAGTCCGTGAACTGAGAACATCCAAATGTTCAAGCTGGATTTTGAAAAGGCGGAGGAACCAGAGATCAAATTTGCTAACATCTATTGGATCATAGAAAAAGCAAAAGAGTTTAAGAAAAATACCTACTTCTGGTTTACTGACTATGACACAGCTTTTGACTGTGTGGATCACAACAAACTGTAGAAAATTCTTCAAGAGATGGAGATACCAGACCACCTCACCTGCCTTCTGAGAAATCTGTGTGCAGGTCAAGAAGAAACAGTTAGAACTGTACATGGAACAACAGACTGGCTACAAATTGGGAAAGGAGTATGTAACTTATATGCAGAGTACATCATGTGAAATGCCAGGCTATATGAAGCAAGAGCTGGAATCAAGATTGCCAGGAGAAATATCAATAACTTCAGATATGCAGATGACACAACCTTTATGGCAGAAAGCTAAGAGGAATTAAAGAGCCTCTTGATGAAAGTGAAAGTGGAGCATGAATAAGCTGGTTTTAAAATACAACATTCAAAAAATGAAGGTCATGGCATCTGGTCCCATCACTTCATATCAAATAGATGGGGAAACAATGGAAACAGTGACAGACTTTCTCTTCTTGGGCTCCAAAATCACTGCTATCATGGCTGTAGCCATGAAATTAAAAGACGCTTGCTCCTTGGAAGAAAAGCTATGATCAACCTAGACAGCATATTAAAAAGCAGAGACACTACTTTGCCAACAAAAGTCCACCTAGTCATAGCTATTGTTTTACTGGTAATCATGTATGGATGTGAGAATTGGACCATAAAGAAAACTGAGCACTAAAGAATTGATGCTTTTGAACTGTGGTGCTGGAGAAGACCCTTGAGAGTCCCTTGGACTGCAAGGAGATCAAACCCATCCATCCTAAAGGAAATCAGTCCTAAATATACATTGGAAGGGCTGATGCTTAAGCTGAAACTCCAATACTTTGACCACCTCATGCGAAGAGTTGACTCCTTAGAAAAGATTGAAGGCAGGAAGAGAAGGGGGCAACCGAGGATGAGATAGTTGGATGGCATCACCGACTCGATGGACGTGAGTTTGATCAAGCTCAGGGAGTTGGTGATGGACAGGGAAGCCTGGCACACTGCAGCCATGGGGTAGCAAAGAATCGGACACAACTGAGCAACTGAACTGACTGGTTGAAGGAGAACATATGAAAAACAGAAGTCTGGATTAGATGTCAACTCCATAACTGTGTTACCTTAATAAGTAAGTAAGTTCAGTTGCTCAGTTGTGTCCGACTCTTTGCGACCCCATGAATCGCAGCACGCCAGGCCTCTCTGTTATTACCATCTTGGAGTTCACTCAGACTCATGTGCATCGAGTCTGTGATGCCATCCAGCCATCTCATCCTCAGTCGTTCCCTTCTCCTCCTGCCCCCAATCCCTCCCAGCATCAGAGTCTTTTCCAATGAGTCAACTCTTCGAATGAGGTGGCCAGAGTATTAGAATTTCAGCTTTAGCATCACTCCTTCCAAAGAAATCCCAGGGTTGATCTCCTTCAGAATGGACTGGTTGGATCTCCTTGCAGTCCAAGGGACTCTCAAGAGTCTTCTCCAACACCATAGTTCAAAAGCATCAATTCTTCAGTGCTCAGCCTTCTTCACAGTCCAACTCTCACATCCATACACGACCACTGGAAAAACCATAGCCTTGACTAGACGGACCTTAGTCGGCAAAGTAATGTCTCTGCTTTTGAATATACTGTCTAGGTTGGTCATAACTTTTCTTCCAAGGAGTAAGTGTCTTCTAATTTCATGGCTGCAGTCACCATCTGCAGTAATTTTGGAGCCCAAAATAAAGTCTGACATTGTTTCCACTGTTTCCCCATCTATTTCCCATGAAGTGATGGGACCGGATGCCATGATCTTTGTTGTCTGAATGTTGAGCTTTAAGCCAACTTTTTCACTCTCCTCTTTCACCTTCATCAAGAGCCCCTTTGGTTCCTCTTCACTTTCTGCCATAAGAGTGTGTCATCTGCATATCTGAGGTTATTGATATTTCTCCCGGCAATCTTGATTCCACCTTGTGTTTCTTCCAGTCCAGTGTTTCTCATGATGTAGTCTGCATAGAAGTTAAATAAGCAGGGTGACAATATACAATCTTGACGTACTCCTTTTCTTATTTGGAACCAGTCTCTCGTTCCATGTCCAGTTCTAACTGTTGCTTCCTGACCTGAATACAGATTTCTCAAGAGGCAGATTAGGTGGTCTGGTATTCCCATCTCTTTCAGAATTTTCCACAGTTGATTGTGATCCACACAGTCAAAGGCTTTGGCATAATCAATAAAGCAGAAATAGATGTTTTTCTGGAACTCTCTTGCTTTTTCCATGATCCAGCGGATGTTGGCAATTTGATCTCTGGTTCCTCTGCCTATTCTAAAACCAGCTTGAACATCAGGGAGTTCATGGTTCACATATTACTGAAGCCTGGCTTGGAGAATTTTGAGCATTACTTTACTAGCATGTGAGATGAGTGCAATTGTGCGGTAGTCTGAGCATTCTTTGGCATTGCCTTTCTTTGGAATTGGAATAAAAATGAATCTTTTCCAGTCTTGTGGCCACTGCTGAGTTATCCAAATTTGCTGGCATATTGAGTGCAGCACTTTCACAGCATCATCTTTCAGGATTTGAAACAGCTCCACTGGAATTCCATCACTTCCACTAGCTTTGTTCATAGTGGTGCTTTCTAAGGCCCACTTGACTTCAGATTCCAGGATGTCTGGCTCTAGATTAGTGATCACATCATCATGATTATCTAGGTTGTGAAGATCTTTTTGTACAGTTCTTCTGTGTATTCTTGCCACCTCTTCTTAATATCTTCTGCTTTGTTAGGTCCATATCATTTCTGTCCTTCATCGAGCCCATCTTTGCATGAAATGTTCCCTTGGTATCTCTCATTTTCTTGAAGAGATCTCTAGTCTTTCCCATTCTGTTGTTTTTCTCTATATCTTTGCATTGATTGCTGAAGAAGGCTTTCTTATCTCTTCTTGCTATTCTCTGGAACTCTGTATTCAGATGCTTATATCTTTCCTTTCCTCCTTTGCTTTTCGCCTCTCTTCTTTTCACAGCTATTTGTAAGGCCTCTCCAGACAGCCATTTTGCTTTTTTGCACTTCTTTTCCATGGGGATGGTCTTGATCCCTGTCTCCTGTACAATGTCACGAACCTCATTCCATTGCCAAGAAAATGCACTGGTCATAGCAAACACCCTCTTCCAACAACACAAGAGAGGACTCTACGCATGGACATCAGCAGATGGTCAACACCGAAATCAGATTGATTATATTCCATGCAGCCAAAGATGGAGAAGCTCTATAAAGTCAGCAAAAACAAGACCAGGAGCTGACTGTGGCTCAGATCATGAACTCCTTATTGCCAAATTCAGACTGAAATTGAAGAAAGTAGGGAAAACCGCTAGACATTCAGGTGTTACCTTAATATAGCATTTGAATTCATGTTCTTAATATGTTAACAGGAATCATAATGTCTAATTGGACCATATCACAGGGGTTGTAGAAAAAAACTTAATGAAAATAAGAGCATTTTCAAAAATATAAACTGCTTCATGGAGAAGGATAAGTAGAAAAGTGATAAGATAACAATAGTCATTGCTATCATGATCATCTTCTTCAACATGGTGCTTTGTGGATCCCAAAGTCCAGAGAAAGTAATCTTAGTTTGATGAAATTTTAGGAAACAGAATACCATTGACCATAGATTAGGATGCTGTAAAACACATTGTATGGCTCTGTGATGAGAACTGCCATATCTTGGCCTGTGACCAGAAAATGCCATAGAACTTTCTAGAACATCTGGCTTATCTTTACAGCCTCCTCTGTGAAATTCTATTCCTGAGGGCAATGCCTCATCTCCCAGTCTTCACCCCTGGAAACCCAGAGCTCACAAGCTCCCTTTTGGTGTCTTGGTTCCCAAAGAGAGAGGGCATGGAAACCATTGTTGGAGTCTTCTTGACTCACCTCAGGTAGCCCTTCTAGATGATCTGGCTATGGAAGACAGAGGGAGCCTGGTCAGGAGGTCCTGAGGCTTTGGCCAGAAAAACCTGGATGCTGAGGACAAGAAGGGACCTGAATGCATCACTCAAACTTCAGCTCAAAAAGCCCTGGGGACCTGAAGCAGTGAGAAGAGAGGAGGCCCGGGGGATGTCTGTCAGGGAAGGGGTCCTGGTTAGACTGTAAGGAGAGATGGGGTGTGGGTGCAGTGGGGGCAGCCCAAAGAGCAGGACCACACACGAGATGAGCGTTTCACACATTTTTTGCCTGTGGCTACTATTTGTCAGCAAGTTTATATCTCATAAGGGACATGGAGGGCATGGTGTCTGCACCAGAGTCCTCATGAGCAAGGGGTTCCCTGCAGGAGTCGATGGAAAGTCCCGCCTCTGCTCATGCACTGGACAGGCTCTGTCCATTCCACCCTTCCCTCCCCTTTCCATTTTGTTCCATTTTATCACATTCCTTCACACCAGTATTCACTGTGCACCTTCAATGTGTTCAGCTCTGGGCAGTGGTGTTTATAAGAGGAGATCTCAGCCTAGTTGAGGGGAGAGTCTCAGCACAGGACACAGAGGGTAAAATAAAGCAGCGATTTGTGTGGGACCCAGAATGCATGAAACAGAAGTCAGGGGCTAGAGGAGGAGAGCAGCAGGAAGCCGCCTGTGTCATGGGGACTGGCGAGGTGAAAGGCAGCTGATCGTTCTTAGGGAGTAGGCCCTGCTGGGGGTTCTGAGAATCTCAGACTTGAATCTCACCCCCACCCCCCTTTTCTGCTTCTCTGCACATCCCCCTGCCCTGGCCCTGCAGGGAAAGCTGAAGGAAGACCACCCAGGTAGAACAGGTGTGAAGTTCAAGTCCGTGCCCTGTGTGGATAAACCAGGGCTCCCACCCCATTCTGTGCCTGCCCCCTCACCCCCTGTGTCTGTCCTTAAACTACCTTTATATCTGCTGCTCACTGATACACTTCTCACTCAAATTTTAAAGATGTAAGTGAAAATGGAGTAGAGGGAATATGTTTATTAGAAATCATAGCAGTTTGTAATCCTCTTAATGAATGAAACTACGTGGGGAACTGAATAACAGCGAGATAAAACTTTTGGACTAAGCTACAGACAGTGTGTTAAAAAGCAAAGATATCTCTTTGCTGACAAGGATCTGTATAGTTAAGGCTGTGGTCTTTCCAGTAGTCATGTACAGCTGTGAGAGTTGGACCATAAAGAAGGCAGAGTGTTGAATAACTGATAATTTCGAACTGTGGTGTTGGAGAAGACTCTTGAGAGTCCTTTGGAAAGCAAGAAAATCAAATCAGTCAATCCTAAAGGAAATCAGTTCTGAATACTCGTTGGAAGGACTGATGCTGAAGCTGAAGCTCAATACTTTGGCCACCTGGTGTGAAGAGCCAACTCACTGGAGAAGACCCAGATGCTAGGAAAGACTGAGGCAGAAGCAGAAGAGGACAACAGAAGATGAGATGGTTGGATGGCATCCCCGACACCATGGATGTAAACTTGGGCAAGCTATGAGTGATGGTGAGGGACAGGGAAGCTTGAGGTGCTGCTGTCCATGGAGTCTCGAAGAGTTGTACATGAGTTGGCAGCTGAACAACAACAACAGCAGTATTTAGATGAAAATTCATAATCTTCAATATGTATACTTGAATATAAGAAGGCAATAAAAAAGAAGAGCAGAGTAAAACCAATAGACTTAGAAGAAAGGATATAATAAATAAAGGAACAGAAATTAATGAAATATAAGACAACACAAATAAGCATATCAAAATTTGAAAACTAAAGTTAATTCTTTGGAATGACTGGCAAAGTTCTGCTAATACTGATTGAAATAAAAAGGACAGTGAACACAATAAAAATACTAAGCGTTATAAAAGGATTGCAGCTATATATTCAAAGAGATTAAAGCATTTTTAAAGAGAATTCTGCGCCATAAATTTTTATGGCAATAAATTTGAAAATATAAATGAATAGATGATAATAAAAAGATAGGTAAACAAGGTATGGAATTTCAGGTAGCAAAGAAAGCAATGGCATTATTAATTGCATGGGGAGAAATACTTTCTTGATATTTCCCAAATTGTATTTTTTAAATATCTGATTCTTTTAAGTTTTTCTAGAAATCTATACAAACAAATGGTAAACAAGACCATTGTGTTAGGAAACATACTAGAGATTATGCATTCATTTGCAACAATTACTTTTTAAAAACAAAGCTTTCTTTTGTTTTTGTCAAATTATTACCATCCTTCAAACTTGTCCCCTTTGAGCTATAGCCTGTGTTCTAACCCTCCTTCCACTTCTCACAACACATTGAAAACTTTTCCAGAAACATTGACTTTAGAGTTAGGGATCCTAAAAGAGAATTAGTCTTTTTACTTTATGGCTACAGCTCTTACAGCTTTACCATTTACCTTAATCACCAGACTGGGCATTTTTGAAAATTAAAATTCATTCTCAGGTCAAGCTGTAATCCCTGGAAATAGGAATTTTGCTTCAGACACACCACAGGCTTGGCAGGAACAGGACTCCTACACAGGTGTACTTTACTGGTCAGATCTGAGAGCCCTCAATGCCTGTGGCTGGACCTTTGGTTGGAGGTAATAGCTGGTCAGATAGGACTGGGCAGAGAGAGATCCAGGAGACAAATGTCCTCATCTAATTCTCTGGCTCCCATGGATCCTCTGTTGGCCTTCTCATGGTGGTGTCTGACAGAGAGCATTGCACCCCAGGATGTAGTTCCTGGCAGAGTCAAAGGACCTCAAAGGGAAGAGAGTGGATCTGCAGGGGGAAATGGAACATTCTGGCACAGAGCGATCTGAATTTATAGGCAGAAGAACTTTAAGCCAGCACCTAGAAAAGGAAAGTGGAGACAAATAAGACAACTGTTTTTGAAATGGGCCCTTGAAATTATTGTTTATTTGAGGCTGTTACAAATGTTATTATTTGTCTCTTTGTTCATTTGTTGGATAAAATACATACTGAAATAGATTAAAGGGTCTATAATCAAAAGGAGTTTCCTCCCACCCCTGATTCCCAGAATCTGATATTCCTCTCCCCAGTGGCAAGCAGAGTGGCCGATATTTAAAGAAATGTTTTGTATATTTGCATAAACATACATTATGCCTTGTACTAGTTATCTACTGAGGTGTAACAAATTACCCAAAACTTAATGGCTAAAAACAACAAACATTTATTATGTCATCTCTCACAAACCAGAGAACACTGCTGCTGGGGGTGGGGGAGACTGGAAGCTTTGCTGATATTTACACAATATTCACAAGGGTCCTGTGTAATGTGTTTCATAGGTAATGCTAATGCTCAATGCAAGATGCATTTCAGCCTTGTAATTCCTTTCATTTGAGTCTTTGAACGATGTCCACTGAACCAGAGCTCAAACTAAGTAATTTTGTAGTTGGTATTTGTTGGAGGAGAGGGAGGCATGGAGAGCGATAGGGAGTGAGCTGGAGAGATGCTTTGCTAACCATAGTAAACTGTGAAAAAATAGTTACTTCTTGAACAAAGGAAATATTCTTGAAAGGAGCTTCATAATTTCATCAAATACATGGCTAAATATATTGTCTTGAGCCTCCTTCCTAATGTTTCTTAGTTTTTCTTCATATTTCATATTTAGTGATTTAATTTCTTCCTCTTTTTCCCGCATAATCTTCTCGCATGCTTGCGCACACTCCTTTTCCACTTTTTGGATTTCTATTTCTAATTGATCAGCATATCTTTTTTCAAGACTTCCTCCAGCTTTCTCAGGTTTTCAAATGTGCCTTTGTAAATGCGGTCAGAAAAGTAAGCCCCCTGGTTGTTCTGCACCATCTTGTCTATCAGCTCCAGCAGCTCCTGCACCTGAGCTTCCTTCTCAGCCTGCTCTGTGTATCTGCTGTTGCTGATGGCACAGCAGCGCTCCCCACACTCCTGGAGGAGGCTTCGTAGGTTTACATCTGCATGCTTCAAACAGTCGCTCAGGCTCTGGTCCCCCAGTTCTTCTCTGCGGGTGAATAAGATGATCATATACTTCATGGCTGCTTCCCCAAACAAAGCCTTGACCAACGCCACGGTTTGCTGCTCTTCCTCTGTGTAGCGGTCCAGTCTCAGGACCAAGACGAAGGCGTGAGGCCCGGGACAGGATAGGAGGACACATCGGCTGATTTCCCTGTAGGTGGTGCTCAGACTCTCCTTGGTGTCGAAGAGCCCTGGGGTGTCAACAACAAGAAGCTCTCTCCCTTTCCATTTCCTGGATGCTTTCTGACAAGTTTTGGTAACAGCTTCGGCAGCAATCCTAGAGACGAATACTCTTTCCCCGAGGATGGTGTTTGCAGTCGCACTTTTCCCACTTCCGGTCTTCCCGACCAGCACGATCCTCAGACTCATGTCCTGAGCAGCAGCCATGTTCACATCAGAGGCTGTGGAGTGTAGGCAAGTCAGCTATAGTTAACAAAGAAAAGAAAAAAAGTGTTCGGATTAAGTTGAAACCATTCCCAACCCTAATTTCTTACTCTACTGAATATATAAATCATTCCAAGTCTTCTAAGCCAGGTGAAGTATTTTCACGGAGGATTCGTTCTTTGATATCTTCTATTTAATATTCTAATTCCCACTAAATGCCTCTCCTGTGTTGCTGTGATGAAGTAGCATTTGCATGTTTAAAACTTCATGCGAAGAGTTGACTCATTGGAAAAGACTCTGATGCTGGGAAGCATTGGGGGCAGGAGGAGAAGGGGGCGACAGAGGACGAGATGGCTGGATGGCATCACTGACTCGATGGACGTGAGTCTGAGTGAACTCCGGGAGATGGTGATGGACAGGGAGGCCTGGCGTGCTGCGATTCATGGGGTCGCAAAGAGTTGGACAGGACTGAGCGACTGAACTGAACTGAATTTTTTTCCATTTAACAAAATAATATATACATTTTGTTTTTGAAAAACTCCAGGTTTAAAAATTAAATTTGAGGAATCCTGGGGGCAGTAGTTAGCTTCCTATCCTATGAAAGAGTGCTCATTAAAAAGCATTAATAATCCAAACTCAGAAAGAAAGCATGAATGGAGGAGACACAATAGTCCCACATGGAGACTCTCAGTATGGAAGGAAAACAACTACATGATGAGACGTGTGAAAACTGTCCTGAAATTTGCACATGCCACATAGAGCTGACCTAGTCTTGCTTCTCAAGCTGCATGAAGGAAGAAAAATTTGATGTTCTTATTGTAAAAGTACTCTAATATTTAGAAGCAATAATGGGTGCCTTATGATTTATTGTAACATAAAATGTTTGAAGTGAGTTTGATGGTCATCGGGTTACATGCTGCTGCTGCAGCTGCTAATTCACTTCAGTCGTGTCTGATTCTCTGCTACCCCATAGACGGCAGCCCACCAGGCTCCCCTGTCCCGGGATTCTCCAGACAAGAGTGCTGGAGTGGGTTGCCATTTCCTTCTCCAATGTATGAGAGTGAAAAGTGAAAGTGAAGTCGCTCAGTTGTGTCCAACTCCTAGTGACCCCATGGACTGCAGCCCACCAGGCTCCTCTGTCCATGGGATTTTCCAGGCAAGACTACTGGAGTGCGTTGCCATTGCCTTCTCCATCGGGCTACATAGTTGAGACAATAATCTTGCAGTGACTGAGAAAACAGATCTGCTAATGTTGAAATTTTAAATTACATACATCTATTGTAGATAAATAGAGCTTATCAATATTGACCCTCACCAGATGGTCAACACTGAAATCAGATTGATTATATTCTTTACAGTGGAAGATGGAGAAGCTCTATACAGTCAGGAAAAATAAGGCCTGAAGCTCCTTATTGCAAAATTCAGGCGTAAATTGAAGAAAGTGGGGAAAACCACTAGATCATTCAGGTTTGACATAAATTAAATCACTTGTGATTATACAGTGGAGGTGATGAATACATTCAAGGGATTAGATTTGGTACCCAGAGTGCCTGAAGAACTATGGACAGATGTTTGTAACACTGTACATGAGGTGTAACCAAAACCATTCCCAGGAAAAAGAAGCGTAAGAAGGCAAAGTGGTTGTTTGAGGAGGCCTTACAAATAGATAAGAAAAGTAGAGAGCCAAAGGCAAAGGAGAAAGGGAAACATATACCCAACTGAATGCAGAGTTCCAGAGAATAACAAGGAGAGAGACGAAAGCCTTCTTAGGTGATAATGCAAAGAAATAGAGGAAAACAATAGAATAGGAAAGACTAGAGATCTCTTCAAGATAACTGGGCTTCCCTGGTAGCTCAGACAGTAAAGAACCTGTTTACAATTCAGGAGACCAGGATTTGATCCCTGGGTCATGAAGATTCCCTGAAAAGGAAATGGCTACCCACTCTAGTATTCTTGCATGGAGAATTCTATAAGCAGAGGAGCCTGGTGGGCTACAGTGGACTACAGTCCTGGGGTTGCAGAGTTGGACATGATTGAATGACTTTCACTCACAAGGGAATATTTTCATGCAAAGAAGGGAAAAATAAAGGGAAGAAATGGCAAGGATCTAACAGAACAGAAGAGACTAAGAAAAGGTGACAAGAATACACAGAAGAACTATACAAAAAGGTCTTAATGACCCAGATAATCACATGGGGTCAGTCACCTAGAGCCAGACATCCTGGAGTGTGAACTCAAGTGGGCCTTAGGAAGAATTACTATGAACAAAACTAGTGGAGGTGATGGGATTTCAGCTGAGCTATTTAAAATTCTAAAAGATGATGCTGTTAAAGTCCTGTGCTCAATATGCCAGTAAATTTTGGAAACTCAGCAGTAGCCACAGGAGTGGAAAAAGTTTTCCTCCCAGTCCCAAAGAAAGGCAATACCAAAGAATGTTCAAACTACTGTACGATTGTGCCCATTTCACATACTAGCAAGATAATGCTCAAAATCCTTCAAGCTAGGCTTCAACAGTACATGAAGCAAGAACTTCCAGATGTACAAGCTGGATTTAGAAAAGGCAGAGAAACCAGGGATCAAATTGCCAACAATGCTGGATCATAGAAAAAGCAAGAGAATTCCAGAAAAACATCTACTGCTGCTTCATTGACCAGAGTAAAACCTTTGAATGTGGATCACAACAAACTGGAAAACCCTTAAAGAGATGGGAATACAAGGCCACCTTACATGTCTCTGGTTCTAACTGGTCAAGAGGCAACAATTAGAATCAGACATGGAACAATGGACTGGTTCAAAACTGGGAAAGGAGTATCTCAAGGCTGTACATTGCCACTCTATTTATTTAACTTCTGTGTAGAGTCCATCATGTGAAATGCTGGGCTGAATGAATCACAAGCTGGAATCAGATTGCTTAGAGAAACATCAACAACCTCAGATAGGCAGATGATGCCACTTTAATGACAGAAAGTGAAGATAAACTAAAGATCCTCTTGATGAGGGTGAAAGAGGAGAGTGGAAAAACTGGTTTAAAACTCAGTATTCTAAAAACAAAGATCATGGCATCCAAGTCCCATCACTTCATGGCAAATAGATGGGGAAAAAGTGGAAACAGTGCCAGATTTTATTTTGGTGGGCTCCAAAATCACTGTGGATATTGATTGAAGCCACAAAATTAAAAGACACTTGCTCCTTGACAGAAAAGCTATGACACACCTAGACAGCATATTAAAAAGCAGAGACATCACCTTGCCGACAAAAGTCTATATAGTCAAAGCTATGGTTTTTCCAGTAGTCATGTATGGATATGAGAGTTGGACCATAAATAAAGCTGAGCACTGAAGAATTGATGCTTTCAAACTGGTGATGGTGAAGACCCTTGAGTCCCTTGGCCAGCAAGGAGCTCTAGTCAGTCAATCCTAAAGGAAATCAACTCTGAATATTCACTGGAAGGACTAATACTGAAGCTGAAGCTCCAATACTTTGGCCACTGATGTTGAAGCTGAAGCTCCAATACTTTGGACATCCTGATGTGGAGTGCCAACTCTTCGGAAAAGACCCTGATGCTGGGAAAGATTGATGCAAGAAGGTGGTGACAGAGGATGAGATGGTTGGAGGCATCACCAGCTCAGTGGACATGAGTTTGAACAAACGCTGGGAGATAGTGAAGGACAAGGAAGCCTGGAAGGCTGCAGTTCACAAGGTCACAAAGAGTTGGATACAACTTAGCAAGTGAAAAATACAACAGAGACATAACACTGAAGTAGAACAGGATTCATGGAAGGAAGAACAGAGAAAGTAGTAGAAAAGCTCCTCGCAAGATAGCATCAGCTCTCATGTGGTTTCACAGGAGAATTCCATGAAACCCTCAGCAATCATGGGGACTTGATTCCTGAGAATCCCAAATTTTACTTAAATTATTCCAGAATATAGGAAAATAAGGTAAATCTTAAAATTCTAAGAAGTAAATGTAACTTTGAGCCGCAAAGTTGACAAAGATTTTATCAAACAGAAAGCTATAGATGAATCTCATGTATGAATATCAATACAAAATTCTAATAAAGTATTAGAGAAAACAGAATCTGACATTAAAAAATTTATTTTAAATATTTATTTATCTATTTGGCCACACCAGCACATGGATCATCAATCGTCATTGTGACATATTTTTAAATGCAGCATGTAGGATCTTTAGTTATTGCAGTTGAACTCTTAATTGTGATATTTGAGATATATTTCCCTCACCAAAATGAATCTGGGGCCTGAAGAACTTAGGTTAAAAATTTAAGCCCGGGAGGCAGGCCATGCCTCATGGAAAAAGCTTTCCCCTTATCTGGTGACTCAGAGCCTCCTGACCGATTCTTAACAGATGACTTATGACCTAGTGTAGGAAACCCCCTCCCAAGAATGGGAGTCTGTCAGACTTTTCTGGGTAAAAATTGACCAAACGCTGCAGGGTGGTCAGCCAACTGTTTCAACTTAATTACCTGCAGACCCTCCCCACCAATCAAGTGTCTCCACCTCACCTATGGCCCCCTATTACATTGTATCCTATATCCTGACCTCATTCCCACCTGCCTGTGATTTTTTTGTATAAAAATCCCTCACGATTAGCGTTCGAGGTTCACTCCTCCCGAGGAAACTGAACCCCGGCGCACCGGCCTAATAAATCCTCTTGCTTATTGCATCGAATTCGAGCCATTGTGGTCTTTGGAGCGACAGATCCTGAGAAAAGGCCGCGAGGTCTTACAGGCCCATACACTGGGAGTGTGAACCACCAGGGACATCTTCAGAATCTGACTTTTTAAAAAGGGTTATATCATAACTAAGTGGGATTTACTCTGAAACACTAGAATGAGGGGGGAGGTTCGATAAGAGGAAAATTACTATATTAATATAGCCTTTCATAGTAAAATCATTTCATAAAATATGAATTGACATATACTTTCTTATCTATTTCTCTACTCATCCTGAAAGCCAGCAGATTACTTAATGAAGAAATACTTTCTCACTAAAACTATAATCATTCCACCTCACTTTCAAATGGTTTCTGTGATATCCATCAGTGCAAACAGAAGAGAAAGTGATTATAGGAATGAGAATTAGAAAAAGAAAAAGGAGAGGCCAGATAGTAAATAACATCATTGAGCCTCTTAGAGTATTGGTGCACAAATAGGCCAGTGTGAGAGGGTGGTGCAGAACAATAGAAAATCTCTACAAATGCTCATTTGCATAGGGAAATTCAGTGTATAATAAAGGCAATATTCCATGTCAGTGGAGAGAAGATGGACATTGTAATAAGAACTATTGAAATAACTGAATAACCATTTGAAAAAGCATAAAATTGGATTCATTCCTCATACCAATGCAAGCAGTATCTCAAATTCATTAAGTACTTGTTAAAAACTATATTCTATTGGAAGAAAGCAAACAAATTCTTTCAAAACATGAGAGTGAGGAAAACATTTCTAAACTGAGCCCAAAATACAGATACAATATGGAATGCAGTTGATAAACTTGACTTTCAGTTTCTGGTTACATGTCAGAAGCTTGGAAGTCACTACTCCATCCTAAGAATAAGTGAAAGTTGAATGAACTGAAAAATCAGCTTTTCTCAAATACTTCAGAGGTTGCTTTGAGGAGACTGGGCAAGGTGCTGCCCTCAAGACTGGAGAGCAGACAGGCAAATACAGGGGAATCATGGCTCAGGAGAGCAGAGATTCAGCGTGGGCACCAGTGCGGAGCAGCAAAACTGGGATTGACCAGTTGCTCGATGATCAGCTTGGACTTAAAATTCCAGGAGGATCCTATCGTAGAGAGACCCCACACTTTTGTGAGTTTTACTTCTGGGAGCCCCACCAGGTTCTGATAGTAAATATCCAAAAAATCCCCTGGTGCTTCCTGCAGGGGAGAGGAAAATAAATCATTTTGAAACAGGGCAAAGCATCTTGTTTCTTTTCAACAAGGTCTGCCCTCAGAGGTGTTGGGGTTTTATCAGAGCCTAACACACTTAGAGAAAGAAAAATATACTACTACAGTGAGTTCTAAGCCATTCACATAGGAAAAGGGAAATAGCTACCTCTAGTCCACTCAAACGCTCGAACCCGGGGGTGGGGGAGAAAAATGCTTGTGAGGCTCCCAGTCCAGAGGCAAAGGCTCACTGGATCAGAGATGTGCTCATAGACAACAGACTATGCCCTCCCCCACCCCAGCGCCCAGCACTGAAGGCTTCTCACAGCAGCAGTTCTGTTTACCCAGGACATCAGGTCCAGCTGATGAGAAAAACGCGCAGACATACTAAAGAGCAAAAACATAATTCGAAAAGACAGAGCAAGCATCAGAACTAGACATGGCAGGTGTCGACCGAACAAATATTCACAACCTAAAAGTTGAGAATGATGTTGTATTTGAGGAAGTACTGAAGACTACAGCTTGGGAGACACTCTCTGAGACGCTCTGAGGAACTGTTGCAAAGAGGTAGTGGAGGAGACAGGATATAAGAACCTTCATTGAAAACAAAACAAAAGAAAACAAAATGTATGGTCAAGCATCAAAAGATTACTTCTAATCACAAAAAGCCAGACCCTCAAATGAGTGATTATAGCGCTTTTCTACATATGGGAAGATGCAAGAGTCTGGGCTCATTGAAACCATTCCTTTGATATGCATCTTAGCTATTTAGGGCCAGTATCCTGTTTTTCTCCAATCTGAATTCCCCTCAGGGCACACTGTCTGGGGCTGAAATGCTGATGACTTGATAATGGGCAACATTCATTTCTTATTGAAATGGTAGGCAAGATTTATTTGTCCTGAAGAACTTTTAGGTTAAGGAATTATAGTAGTTTTGATGTTAGCAAAACAAGGCTTTTGGGATAATGAATTTCTCTTTGTTATAAATCATTGTATTCGTCTTTCTGTAAGAATGTAACTTCATTTAGTGCTTTCTGAGAATGGCACTGGAAAACTTCTAGGTTAAAAGTTAAACCTGGAAGGCAGAATGTGCCGCATAGAAAATAGCTTTCCCCCTTATCTTGATGACTCAGAGCCTCCTGACTGCTCCCTAATCTTAACTGATGACTTATGACTTAGTTTCCACTGTGTAACAGACCTTTCCTCAAAGATGCATTTCCCTGTACCAGGCACCGCCGGGTGGTCAGTCAACTGTCTCTACTAAATCACCTGTAAACCGTCCCCACCAATCAAATGTCTCCACTTCATCCCTAGACCCCCTTATCGCATTGTTCCCTACATTCCGATCTCATTCCCAGTTGTCTTTGATCTTTCTACATAAAAATCCCTCTTGGTGAGTGTTCGAGGTTCACTCCTTCCGAGGAGATCGAACCCCGGCGCGCCGGCCTAATAAATCCTCTTGCTTATTGCATCGAATTCGAGTCACTGTGGTCTTTGGGGCGACGGTTCCCGAGAAAAGGCCGCGAGGTCTTACAGTCCACCCAGGGATCTTGGAATGATTAGACCAGGAATTCAAAACAACTAAGATGAATATTCTAGGGATCTAATGTAAGAACTGATGGGCCTGTAAGCAGAGACATGAAATCCTGAGAATCAAAAATAAATGTTTGTGATCAAAAATAGTGTAACAGAAAAGAAGAATGCCTTGGATGAGCTAATTAGACCAGCCCAGATTATAGTCTTCAGGATCAGTTTCTGCTCAAATAAACCAAGATCTCTCAGAGAAATAACTGATTTAAAATCTCAGGCAGGAAATGCATAAAATGACCTTGGATCATTTTATTGGACTTTTTTTTTTTTTGCATCCTGATGAAAACAAGTGAAAGTGAAGTCGCTCAGTCGTGTCTGACTCTTTGCAACCTGTGGAGTGTAGCCCACCAAGCTCCTCCGTCTATGGGATTCTCCAGGCAAGAATATTGGAGTGGGTTGCCAGCTAAACTATAAATAAATTATGAGATAATCCATGAAATCTAATGAAAGGATATTTGATAAAAATTAAAATTTTATGCTACTTTTGATACTGTGGTTATATTTTTTAGAAAATAATCTTTCTATTTCTATGCATCCTAAAATATTTGCAGCCACCTTCTAGTGAAGTGCTGTGGGAATCTAGATGAGAAGTCAGTGGGCAAGGTTCTCATCTTTTCTTGTCAACCTCTTTGAGCCTTGCAGAGTCACCAGTTCTCTGGTATTTGGTTCTCTTTTCAGTGAATAAAGAGAATTAGAGTAGGTTTAATGGAATGCTGTCCAAATGGTTTTCCAGTTCTGAAGGTCTGCCTTGGGGTCACTAACCTGTACTGAAGGGAAACAACAGGTTTCCAGGTGACATTATCACAATATACACTGGCTAAACAGTACACTATGAAGACAAGCTCAGCCTCACCTAAAAAAGAGTAAGTGTACAATACATTACCTGTGTTCCAGCCTCTGGCAACTACCATTCCACTCACTGATTCTATGACTCTGACTATTTTGTATATAAACGGAATCACACAGTATCTGTCTTTCTGTGACTGGCTCTTTTAGTTAGCATACTGTTCTCACATTTCATTTGTATTTCTCAATGGCATGATTTTCCTTTTTAAGGTTGAATAATATTCCACTACATGCATTTTTTTTAAAAATCCACTCATCTGTTGATGGATATTCAGACTGTTTCCACCTCTTGAATATTGAGAATAGTGCTCTAATAAATGTGGAAATGCTAGTGTTTCTTTAAGATTCTGATTTCAGTTCTTTGAATCAATGCCCAGAAGTGAAATTACAAGATCATTTAGTACTTCTATTTTTAATTTTTTTAAACACCTCCAGACTGTTTTATGGTTAGAGCTCATCTTAAGTGTTCTTACCATAATAAAATAAAGTTAAAAATTAAAACTATGAATAATGTGGTAGTTTTAGCAATGAGTGGGAGAAGGCAATGGCACCCTACTTCAGTACTCTTGGCTGGAAAATCCCATGGATGGAGGAGCCTGGTAGGCTGCAGTCCACGGTGTCGCGAACATTTGGACACAACTGAGCAACTTCACTTTCACTTTTCACTTTCATGCATTGGAGAAGGAAATGGCAACCCACTCCAGTGTTCTTGCCTGGAGAATCCCAGGGACTGGGGAGCCTGGTGGGCTGCCGTCTATGAGGTCACACAGAGTTGGACACAACTGAAGCGACTTAGCAGTAGCATAGCAATGAGTATAGGACCATAGGACTGAGAGGGGGAATAGATCACAATACTATATAATTAGAAAACAGAAAGTTATCAAAATAAATTAAAAAAAAACCCAATGCATCAGCTGGGAAAACACCACTCAAAAAATGAGAAAGGAAGAAGTTAAAAATGTTTGCGTACTATTTCTCTACACATAAATGAATATGATACTTAAAAATGGAATCAAATCACAGGAGAACCCAATGTAAAGAATATTCCCTCATGTGCTTTAAACTATGAAACACTATAATTAGAATACAAACCCCAAACCAAAATTCCTAAGAGGAGATATTAGAACAAAGAATGAGAAGAAAATGCAGGCTCAAAGAAACAAAGTGAAGATTAAAAATGTAATCCTTTTAGGACCCATAAATGAGTTAGAAGCAAAGAGGTGGGAAAAGTTATAAGTCAAAAGTAAATGTCTTATTAATAGGAAAGCTTTAGTAAGAAACACAACAATTGAAAATATGAAAGAACAGAAGATTCAGCAGTTAGAGAACAACTAAAATGTGAGTAAGACCAACAACAAATTCTACTTAAAAGGATTGATGTTGCTGAAGTTAACAAATCAATAAATAAAACCCAGGAAGCATAATCCAGTAGTTTCTCTGAAATGCGAAAAATAACCCCCTCAAGAATCTAACTCTTTAGGAAAAAGAAGACTACATTTCATTCCCTGGAAATTTGATGTAAGATATTTAACACTGAATTCTCATTTGATATGACATACCACATTCCAAGCACAAAGAAGGAATTCTTAAGTTACTCAAGGAAAAAAGTAAATAATAGGAGGGTTGGGTTGGCTTCACAATTTTCTACAAGCAACACAGAAACAGTAGAATCAGTAGTTTCATAACAGAATGTTAAGATTCCTGGAAAATGAAAAAATAATACATTATAATAATACATAACAAATAGTAGGAGGTGGGAGAAAGGAGGTTAAAAATGTCTGCAGTTTCTTCACTGTCTAATGTCTAAGAGGAAACCACTAGGTATTTTGCATAAGTTTTTAGTCCTGAAAGATTTTTCTGGAATAAATAAATCATCAGCTTATCAAGTACCAAGGTCAGGCTCTGAATATGAATGCATGCATGTTACAAACTAAGGATGACCTCTAGCTTGTCCTGTTGCTTTTGAGTTGCATTTGCTCCCAGAATACACATGTGAAATTGGACATATTTTCAAGAGAAAGAAAATGACATCACAGTATAAATTCAATTATTACGATTACATTTGTTACTTTTCTACAGAGGTTGGCAAATTTGAAAAGGACCAGCAGTAAATACAATATTTTAGACTTTGTAGTCACAACCAGTCAACTCTGGTTGGAACACAAAAAGTGGCCCCAGATCACAGTGAATTAGTAAATGGATTAGGTAGCTCTGTTACACTGTAACTTTATTTACAAAGAGGTGGCAGGCTGTATATGGCCTATGGAGGGTAGTTTGTGCACTCTTGCTCCAGAGTCAGAAATTTGTGTATAGCATGCAGAAAAAAAAAATGTTTTAAGTGTTAAATGTTCTAAAAACACTAACCTTTTATGTGCATTTTGTGATAAATGTTCATCACTAAAATATGGGCACATTTGTGAAAACTCAATGAAATAGAGAGCAGTCTGCAAAGAGAATAAATAAAAATTATATATAGTTCTACTCCCAAATTAGAGGCTATTTCATATGAACATCTTTCCTTCTTTTTGTATGTATTATTTTCCAAAGGTAACACATTAATGATTTTATATCATGATACTTATACCTAACATTATATCATAAAGACTTTTGAGAACAAGTAAAACTTTTGTAAGAAAACAAAAAACAAAACAGCAAAACAAAAGAAAAAAAACCTGTCTGGTTAAATATGAGATGTGTGGACATCACGTGAATAAATCCCTCAGCTCCCCCTCCTATAACCTTTCCACTCCCATGTGGGCCCCCATCTGTTCCTATTCCCACTGCCTCCTCCTGTAGCCCCCTCCCATAGCCCTCTCACAAGCTCCACTGTCCTCTTCTTGGCCAGTCTCACCTTCTCTTGCAGAACTGGTGAGATCTCAGCTCCTCTCCAGGAAAGCTACCTGAACTGGTATTTGCTTTCATCTGAAGAAAAGTGTGCTCATTCCCTCTGCAGTCTCTGAACACAGGAAGCTGAGGCTGGGTCGGGTAATGAAGGTGTAGTCAAATGGAAAGAGAAAGCATTTCCCAGTAATGTGATTGGTGCTTCGGTGTTGCCTCACAGGGACCTTTACTTCCACGTACTTGCTAATCTACCAAGATTCCAGAATCTGAATCATTGGTTTGGATTATAGTGTTGGCTTCAGAAAACCCATTGAAGTGGCCCTGATTTTCAAAAAGACAACTAAACTTGCTTCATAATGTTTTGTTTCAGGTGTATAAGAAATCGATATATATAAGGCTTCCCTGGTGGCTCAGACAGTAAAGAGTCTGCCTGCATATGCAGAAGACCCAGGTTTGATCTGTGGATCAGGAAGATCCCCTGGAGCAAGGCATGGCATCCCACTCCAGTATTTTTGCCTGGAAAATCCCATGAACAGCAGAGTCTGGTGGGCTACAGTCCATGGGGTTGCAAAAGTCAGACATGACTGAGTGACTAACACTTTCACTTTATATATATATATGGTTATATATAGGTTAAGATTATGCTGCTGCTGCTAAGTTGCTTCAGTCGTGTCCAACTCTGTGCGACCCCATAGACGGCAGCCCACCAGGCTCCCCCATCCCTGGGATTCTCCAGGCAAGAACACTGGAGTGGGTTGCCATTTCCTTCTCCAATGCATGAAAGTGAAAAGTGAAAGGGAAGTGGCTCAGTTGTGTCCGACTCTTAGAGACCCCATGGACTGCAGCCCACCAGACTCCTCCATCCATGGGATTTTCCAGGCAAGAGTACTGGAGTGGGGTGCCATTGCCTTCTCCATAGGTTAAGATTATATATAATAACCATTATAGGTTAAGCTATTGTATATAGTTCCCTGTGCAATACAGTAAGTCCTTGTTTATCTATTTTATATACAGTAGTTTGTATCTGCTGATCTCAAACTCCTAATTTATCCCTACCCACCACCCCCTCTGGTAACTCTGTTTTCTATGTCTGAGAGTCTATTTCTGTTTTGCAAATAAGTTCATTTGTATTTTAGAGTCCACGTGTAAGTGATATTACAAATATTTTTCTTTCTCTGACTTACTTCACTTACTATGATAACCTCTAGCTCCATTTGCGTTCCTGCAAATGACATTATGTTATTCTTTTCTATGGCCAGCAGTCAATTTTATGTATGTGTGTGTATATATATATATAATGAACATTTAGGTTGCTTACATGTCTTTGCTATTGTAACTAGTGCTGCAACAAACAATGGATGCATGAATGTTTTCAAATTTGGGTTTTTGTCTTTTCCAGATATATGTCCAGGAGTGGGATTACAGGATTATATGGCAACCCTATTTCTAGTTTTTTAAAGAACCTCCATAGTGTTTTCCATTGTGGCTGTACCAATTTACATTCCCACCCACAGGGTAGAAGGGGTCCCTTTGTTCCACACCCTCTCTGGTATTTGCATTTTTGGAGATGGTGAAATGGCCTAACTTTTGCTCAGTATAGTATCTGTTATGATCTGCCACTGAGATCCACCTCCATCACAGTTTTAGGACTGAAGCCCTCAGTCTCCCTGCTGACAGGAGTGTTCAGTTCAGTCGCTGTTTGCCTTTTCATACTGTTCACAAGATTCTCAAGTCAAGAATACTGTAGTGATTTGCCATTCCCTTCTCCAGTGGACCATGTTTGGTCAGAACTCTCCAACATGACCAGTCCTTCTTGGGTGGCCTTGCATGGCGTGGCTCATAGTTTCATTGAGTTAGACAAGGCTGTGATTCATGTGATGAGCTTGGTTAGTTTTCTGTGATTGTGCTTTTCATTCTGTCTGCCCTCTGATGGATGAGGATAGGAGGCTTGAGGAAACTCCCTGATGGGAGAGACTGACTGTGGGGTAATCTGGGTCTTTTTCTTATGGGCCTGCGACATAGGAGGCTTGAGGAAACTCCCTGATGGGAGAGACTGACTGTGGGGTAATCTGGGTCTTTTTCTTATGGGCCTGCGACATCATTCCACAGCCTTAAGGCATCCCCTCAGGGTTATTCTCAGCTGAAGAGATTCCTCTCTTCCGAGATGGTCCTCCTACTCCCAGGGCACTCACATTTCAGGACTGGTCCCTGCAGAGGCACAAGGACCCCAGTTTGGGACAAGTCTGCCCCGCCCTCCGAGCTCTAGTGCCAGGTGATGGCTGTGGCCTCATTGTGACTCATCACAGCCCAGCGTCTCCACCCACCCCATCCTACATCCTTCAGGGTCGCACAGGTTTCCATCCCAAACATTTCATTTCATTCAGTCACTCAGTCGTGTCAGACTCTTTGCGACCCCATGAATTGCAGCACGCCAGGCTTCTCTGTTCATCACCAACTCCCGGAGTTCACTCAGACTCACGTCCATCAAGTCAGTGATGCCATCTAGCCATCTCATCCTCTGTTGTCCACTTCTCCTCCTGCCCCCCAATCCCTCCAAGCATCAGAGTCTTTTCCAATTAGTCAGCTCTTTGCATGAGGTGGCCAAGTACTGGAGTTTCAGCTTTAGCATCATTCCTTCCAAAGAAATCCCAGGGCTGATCTCCTTCAGAATAGACTGGTTGGATCTCCATGCAGTCCAAGGGACTCTCAAGAGTCTTTTCCAGCACCACAGTTCAAAAGCATCAATTCTTTGGTGCTCAGCTTTCTTCACAGTCCAACTCTCACATCCATACATGACCACTGGAAAAACCATAGCCTTGTCTAGATGGACCTTTGTTGGCAAAGTCATGTCTCTGCTTTTCAACATGCTATCTAGTTGGTCATAACTTTTCTTCCAAGGAGTAAGCATCTTTTAATTTCATGGCTGCAGTCACCATCTGCAGTGATTTTGGAGCCCCCCAAAATAAAGTCTGACACTGTTTCCACTGTTTCCCCATCTATTTCCCATGAAGAGATGGGACCAGATGCCATAATCTTTGTTTTCTGAACGTTGAGCTTTAAGCCAACTTTTTCACTCTCCTCTTTCACTTTCATCAAGAGGCTTTTAGTTCCTCTTCACTTTCTGCCATAAGGGTGGTGTCATGTGCATATCTGAGGTTATTGATATTTCTCCCAGCAGTCTTGATTCCAGCTTGTGCTTCTTCCAGCCCAGCATTTCTCATGATGTACTCTGCATATAAGTTAAATAATCAAGATGACAATATACAGCCTTGACGTACTCCTTTTCCTATTTGGAACCAGTCTATTCTTCCATGTCCAGTTCTAACTGTTGCTTCCTGACCTGCATACAGGTTTCTCAAGAGGCAGGTCAGGTGGTCTGGTATTCCCATCTCTTTCAGAATTTTCCACAATTGATTGTGATCCACACAGTCAAAGGCTTTGGCATAGTCAATAAAGCAGAAATAGATGTTTTTCTAGAACTCTCTTGCTTTTTCCATGATCCAGTGGATGTTGGCAATTTGATCTCTGGTTCCTCTGCCTTTTCTAAAACCAGCTTGAACATCAGGAAGTTCACGGTTCACGTATTGCTGAAGCCTGGCTTGGAGAATTTTGAGTATCTCTTTACTAGCATGTGAGCTGAGTGCAATTGTGCAGTAGTTTGAGCATTATTTGGCATTTTCTTTCTTTGGGATTGGAATGAAAGCTGACCTTTTCCAGTCTTGTGGCCACTGCTGAGTTTTCCAAATTTGCTGGCATATTGAGTGCAGCACTTTTACAGCATCATCTTTCAGGATTTGAAACAGCTCAACTGGAATTCCATCACCTCCACTACCTTTGTTTGTAGTGGTGCTTTCTAAGGCCCACTTGACTTCACATTCCAAGATGTCTGGCTCTAGGTGAGTGATCACACCATCACGATTATCTGGGTCGTGAAGATCTTTTTGTACAGTTCTTCCGTGTATTCTTGCCACTTCTTCTTAACATCTTCTGATTCTGTTAGGTCCAGACCATTTCTGTCCTTCATCGAGCCCCTCTTTGCATGAAATGTTCCCTTGATATCTCTAATTTTCTTGAAGAGATCTCTAGTCTTTCCCATTCTGTTGTTTGTCTCTATTTCTTTGCATTGGTCACTGAGGAAGGCTTTCTTATCTCTTCTTGCTCTTCTTTGGAACTCTGCATCCAGATGCTTATATCTTTCCTTTTCTCCTTTGCTTTTCACTTCTGTTCTTTTCACAGCTATTTGTAAGGCCTTCCCAGACAGCCATTTTGCTTTTTTGCATTTCTTTTCCATGGGGATGGTCTTGATCCCTGTTTCCTGTACGATGTCACAAACCTCCATCCATAATTCATCAGGCACTCTATTTATCACATCTGGTCCCTTAAATCTATTTTCCACTGTATAATCATAAGGGATTTGATTTAGGTCATACCTGAATGGTCTAGCGGATTTCCCTACTTTCTTCAATTTAAATCTGAATTTGGCAATAAAGAGTTCATGATCTGAGCCACAGTTAGCTCCTGGTCTTGTTTTTGTTGACAGTATAGAGCTTCTCCATCTTTGGCTGCATAGAATATAATCAATCTGATTTAGGTGTTGACCATCTGGTGATGTCCATGTGTAGAGTCTTCTCTTGTGTTGTTGGAAGAGGGTGTTTGCTATGACCAGTGCATTTTCTTGGCAAAACTCTATTAGTCTTTGCCTTGCTTCATTCTGTATTCCAAGGGTAAATTTGCCTGGTACTCCAGGTGTTTTTTGACTACTTACTTTTGCATTCCAGTCCGGTATAATAAAAAGGATACCTTTTTTGGGTGTTCATTCTAAAAGGTCCTGTAGGTCATCATAGAACTGTTCAACTTCAGCCTCTTTAGCATTACTGGTTGGGGCATAGACTTGGATTACTGTGATGTTGAATGGTTTGCCTTGGAAACGAACAGAGATCATTCTGTCATTTTTGAGATTGCAACCAAGTACTGCATTTCAGCCTCTTTTGTTGACCATGATAGCTACTCCATTTCTTCTGAGGAATTCCTGCCTGTAGTAGTAGATATAATGGTCATCTGAGTTAAATTCACCCATTCCAGTCCATTTTAATTTGCTGATTCTTAGAATGTTGACATTCACTCTTGCCATCTCCTGTTTGACCACTTCCAATTTGCCTTGATTCATGGACCTGACATTGCAGGTTCCTATGCAATATTGCTCTTTACAGCATCGGACCTTGCCTCTATCACCGGTCACATCCACAGCTGGGTATTGTTTTTGCTTTGGCTCCATCCCTTCATTCTTTCTGGAGTTATTTCTCCACTGATCTCCAGCAGCATATTGGGCATCTACTGACCTAGGGAGTTCCTTTTTCAGTATCCTATCATTTTGCCTTTTCATACTGTTCATGGAGTTTTCAAGGCAAGAATACTGAAGTGATTTGCCATTCTCTTCTTCAGTGGACCACATTCTGTCAGACCTCTCCACCATGACCCGCCCATCTTGGATGGCCCCATGGGCATGGCTTAGTTTCATTGAGTTAGACAGTGTAATTAGATTGACTAGTTTTCTGTGATTATGGTTTCAGTGTGTCTGCCCTCTGATGCCCTCTTGCAACACCTACCGTCTTATTTGGGTTTTTCTTACCTTGGATGTGGGGTATCTCTTCATGGCTGCTCCAGCAAAGTGCAGCTGCTGCTCCTTACCTTGGACGAGAGGTATCTCCTCACTGCCGCCCCTCCTGACCTTGAATGTGGAATAGCTCCTCTAGGCTTTCCTGTGCCCACACAGCCACCACTCCTTGGACGTGGGGTTGCTCCTCCCGGCTGCAGCCCCTGGCCTTGGACATGGGATAACTCCTCTTGGCTGCTGCCCCTCAGGCATGGGGTCCTCTTTGCTTCTGCCTCTGACCTTGCACGTGGGGTAGCTCCTCTCGGCCGCTCCCTGTGTGCCGTCACAGCCATCTGTGCTCCCAAGAGCTCTCCTAAAAAAGTTCATGCCTGCAGCATTTTAATCTCAGAATCTGCTCCTGGTGAACTCAACCACTGACACCCATCCAAGCACACGGTGTGATCTTCCTCCCCTAGTTGAGCAGGAAGTGAAGAACTGCGGAGGCGGGGCCCAGCTTAGCATCCTGCAGACCCTGTTGTGTATTCTGTGGTGGAATGTAGGGCTAGGGGCATTTTCTGGTGACTGCATCCTTTGAGATTATATTTGTCCTTCTGGAAGCTGGCTATCCTTACAAGTGTTCTTTCATACTTCAGAACCAATGTCCCTATCTAGTATACAAAACCAAAGTTACAGAGGCCTTAAAAAATCAGCATTCAATTAAATGCATTAGTACACGTAGGAAGGTATTCGAGGAGTTCCATAATTTTATTATTCAGACATGTTGCATTTTTGGGTCCATGCACTTGTGTGTGTGTGTTCATTAGTCACTTTCTTTTTTTTTTTTGGTTTGTTTCCAGTTTTGATTGTGTGTGTGTGTGTTGTGTGTGAAGTATGGTGTTAATAGAGGAAAGGGCTCATATAAGTTTACAGATCACTGAATTTTCAGTTGTCATAAACGGAACACACCCAAGTAACAAGCACAGAGTTCAAGACACAGAATGTTGTTGGCAAATTAAAGGCCCCAGTTACACATTCTAAGGGTGACTTCTCGCTGAACTTGTGATAGCATAGATCAGCTTTAGCTGTTCTTGTACCTTTTGTCAGTGAAATCATGCAGTAGGTATTCTGTGGTATCTGCCTTTTCTTTTTCTTACCATTATGTTTTGAGATGCATCCACGTTGTTATATGTAGCAATAAATTGTGTAGTTTCATTGTTATGTACTATTTCATTGTATGAATAAAACCCACTATATATAATTTATAATGTGTGTGTTCTCAGTTGTATTCGACTCTTTGGGACCCCGTGGACTATAGCCTGCCAGGCTCCTCTGTCCATGGGATTCTCCAGGCAAGAATACTGGAGTGGGTTGCCATTTCCTTCCTCCAGGGGATCTTCCCAGCCCAGGTATTGAGCCTGCATTTCTTATGTCTCCTCCACTGGCAGGGGGATTCTTTACCGCTGAGCCCCTGGGGAAGCCCCATAATTTATAATATAAAGATATAATTTAGATAACCCCATTAATTTGGATCAGCTACTTTATTCTCCTGGCTTTGTTGCTGTTCAGTCACCCAGTCGTGTACAACACTTTACAGTCCCATGGACTGCAGCACACTAGGTCTCCCTGTCCCTCACCATCTCCAGAGTTTGCCCAAATTCATGTCTATTGCATCAGTGATGCCATCGAGCCATCTCATCCTCTGACACTCTCTTCTCCTGCCCTTAATCTTTCCCAGTATCAGGAAATTTTTCAATGAGTCTGATGTTTGCATCAGATGACCAAAATACTGGAGCTTCAGCTTCAGCATCAGTCGTTTCAACGAGTATTCAGGGTTGATTGATTTGTTTGATCTCCTTGCTGTCTAAGGGACTTTCAGGAGTCTTCTCCAGCACCTCAGTTTATAGGCATCAATGCTTTGGCACTCTGCCTTCTTTACGGTCCAGCTTTCATAACTGTACGTGACCACTGGGAAGAGCATAGCCCTGACTATATGGACTTTTGTCAGCAGAGTAATGTCTCTGCTTTTCAACACACTCTATGGGTTTGTCATAGCTTTCCTGCCAAGAAGCAATGGTCTTCTGATTTCACGGCTGCAGTCACCATCAGCAGTGATTTTAGAGCCCAAGAAGAGGAAATCTGTCACTACTTCCACCTTTTCCCCTTCTATTTGCCATGAAGTAATGCAGCTAGATGCCATGATATTAGTTAAAAATTTTTATTTTTTATTTTTTAGCTTTAAGCCAGCTTTATTGGAGGTACAAATGACAAATTATAATTACACATGTTTAAGGTACATACATACAGAGAAGGCAATGGCACCCCACTCCAGTACTCTTGCCTGGAAAATCCCATGGACAGAGGAGACTGGTAGGCTGCACTCCATGGGGTAGCTAGGAGTCGGACATGACTGAGTGACTTCTCTTTCACTTTTCATTTTCATGTATTAGAGAAGGAAATGGCAACCCACTCCAGTGTTCTTGCCTGGAGAGTCCCAGGGACAGGGATGCCTGGTGGGCTGCCGTCAATGGGGCCGCACGAGTCGGACACGACTGAAGCGACTTAGCAGCAGTAGGAGCAAGGTACATACAACTTGATGATTTGATACATAGTTTGTGAAATTGTCACCAGAATCAAGCCAATTAACATATCTATCACCTCACATAGTTACCATTTTTCTGTTTTTTTGTGGTGAGAGGATTGACACTATGTCCAGTGGTTTGCTATTCTGGATATCCTGCTATAAATATTGTGTACTGCAGGCATGAAATTAAAAGACGCTTACTCCTTGGAAGAAAAGTTATGACCAACTTAGACAGCATATTCAAAAGCAGAGACATTACTTTGCCGACTGAGGTCCATCTAGTCAAGGCTATGGTTTTTCCAGTGTTCAGGTATGGATGTGAAAGTTGGACAGTGAAGAAGGCTGAGCACCGAAGAATTGATGCTTTTGAACTGTGGTGTTGGAGAAGACTCTTGCGAGTCCCTTGGACTGCAAGGAGATCCAATCAGTCCATTCTGAAGGAGATCAGCCCTGGGATTTCTTTGGAAGGAATGATGCTAAAGCTGAAACTCCAGTACTTTGGCCACCTCATGCAAAGAGCTGACTCATTGGAAAAGACTTTGATGCTGGGAGGGATTGGGGGCAGGAGAAGAAAGGGACAACAGAGGATGAGATGGCTGGATGGCATTACTGACTCGATGGACGAGAGCCTGAGTGAACTCTGGGAGTTGGTGATGGACAGGGAGGCTTGGCATGCTGCGATTCATGGGGTCCCAAAGAGTCGGACACGACTGAGCAACTGAACTGAACTGAACTGAACTGAACTGATAAGAAACTGCCAGACTGCTGTCCAGAGTGGTTTTTTCATTTTACATTCCTATCAGCAGCGTATGAGACGATTTCCTATTGTCATTATTATTTATATTTGACAACATGATAGATGTGTAAGTATTATAATAGCTCATTGTAGTTTAAAATTGCATTTACTTAATGGCTAATGATGGGCTTCCCTGGTGGCTCAGAGGTTAAAGTGTCTGCCTTTAATACAGGAGACCTGGTTTCGATCCCTGGCTCGGGAAGATCCCCTGGAGAAGGAAATGGCAACCCACTCCAGTATTCTTGCCTGGAGAATCCCATGGACAGAGGAGCCTGGTGGGCTGCAGTCCATGGGGTCTCAAAGAGTCAGACACAAATGAGAGACTTAACTAACTAACTAACTATATTACCTTTTGCTGGCAAGCACACATTTCTGTTGCTTTGCACCTTGGGGTAGAATGGGGAAGGTTGACTATGTGTAATATTCAGGTTTCTGAGATACTACAGAGCATTTTCCAAAGTGGCCCTACTAATACACATTTTCACTAAGTATAGGAGAGCTTTGTTTGCTTCACATCCTTGGAAGTTTCTCAGAGTTTTCTTCATTAGATTTTTTACACAATTTAAAAGTTTATTCTCAGACTTTTTATTTTCTTTATTTTTATTGTTGTTGTTGCTTTAAAAATCACAAGTCAGACCTAATTGACAGTTGTTTGTATGGTAGACAATTTTTATGATTTTTATTTACTTTTGCATCCATCAGTTTACTAAATTCTCCTATTGTTCATAATAGTTTATCAGCTTACTTTTGTTATTTTTTCCCAGACTTATAGACAAAGTGTCTACAAATAATGATAATTTCACATCTGCCTTTACATTTTATACATGCAGTTTCTTTGTCTAGAAGAAATATTGTCTACAGTATATATTTCCTCTAGAAAAAAATTAAAATAGTATTAATAGCGAACATTTGAATCCTCCATACATCCTCCAAAATATTTATTGAAATCTTTTTATTAATAGAGTACACTCCCTGAGAAATATTTTGGTTTCAGCTCTTTAAAGTAGTTCCAGAGAATAAAGATGGGAATGTGGCATTCAAGTAACTGAAAAAGTTCTTCAAGGTCCAAGCATCAAATAAAAGAAAGATCCTCTGAGAAAACGAAGAGGAAAAAGTCAGAAGTTACTAATACTTGGCCAGTATCACCTAAAGGGGGAGAAGAGGAGGAAAAGCAAAAAAAAAAAAGAAAAGAAAAATTGTGATGCCCACAGCCTAGGAACACAGACCCACTGAGAGAGTGAGATTCAGTCTCCAAGTAATGATTCCCTCCTGACTCCTCCCCACATCACAGGACACAGGATGAAATAGTGAATATAGAGGAGTGAACAGCAAGATACAAGTTCTATTTAAGAAGGGGTTTTAGGGAAACCCTCCGACAACTGGAGAGACAAACAAGGGCACCAGAGGAGAATGAAGCTCCAGCAAACGTTAAACACAGCCCAGCTCCCAGCCAGGTCAACATAACATCTCACACCACAGGCCTATTCACCTTAATTCCTCATATCTGATATTACCATGTCCGACTTTCAGCAACATTACAGGATGTGCTAAAGGCAGAAGAAAACACAGAAAGCAAACCTTAGGCCCAGACTCTGATGTGACACAGATCTTGGAATGTTCAGGCACAGAATGTGTGTGGATATACACAAGTATAGAGAGACACTTATTGTAAAGAATTGGCCGGTGTGGCTCATGGGATCATGGAAGTGACGCGTCTCAAGATCTACGGTCAGCAAACTGGTGACCCTGGAGCCAATGGAGTGGCTGAAGGAGGAGCTGGGGGAGGAAGAGAGTCAGGGAGTATGTGTCATGATGGAGAAGACAGAGGATGTCTGCAGGAAGGGGAATTCTCAAAAAGGGAGGAAATCAGTAAAAAATGACTCTGCTGGCAGCACGTTTTCTGAAAGATCTGCTGCTTTGGTTTAAGCCTCTGAGTTCCACTTGTCCTAATGCAGGATAAAAGTAATAACAACACTCGTGTTCCTGTTTCCCCTGTTGACGTTACCAGTGGAGTCACTCTGTCGTGTCCCACTCTCTGCAACCCCATGGCCTGCAGCCTGCCAGGCTCCTCTGTCCATGCGGTTTTCCAGGTGAGAACACTGGAGGGGGTTGCCACCAAGGCTGCAGACAAGTGCAGCCTGCAGGGCTTTCTGCCTGGGGGGCCTTGCTGGGGAGCGCCGCCCACTTGCCCACTTCCTCTTCCCTCTTCTCACAGCTGAGGGCTGCGCTCTCAAACGCAGTTCTTGAGCTGAGCTTCTGGATCACGTATTACTGAAAAACTATCCGCCATGTCCTCTATGTGTGTGTATGTCTGGGGCGCTGTCACTGATCTCCTCCATTCAGCCTGCAGTGTGCTAGCTCCCAAAGGAGAAGCAGAGAGTTCAGGAGAGCACATGGCCCCAGGGGACGCAAGGCACGGGCATTCCTCCTGCCCCACGGACAGCAGGGCGGTAAGTCCAAGGCTGTGGAGACTGTGTCTGTGTGTGAGTCTGTGTTTGTGTGTGTAGTTTGCTTGAGAGTGTGTTGTGGGGGTGCAGTGCATAGTATGTTTGTGTGTATCTGTGTTTGTATGTATATGTGTGTGTGTTATGTTGGTGTGATATATGTGTGTTGAGTGTGTCTATTTGTGTATAGATGAATATATGTGTGTTTTCTGTGTGTTGTGTTTGTTTTGTATGTATGCTTATACATGTCTTTGTATGTTTGTGAGCATATGCATGAATGCTGTGTGTTGTGTTTCTATGTATGGGTTGTTGTGAATATGTGTGTGTGAGTGGTCTCTGAGTCTTATGTTTGTGTTTGTGCGCTGTGTATGTGTGTTCATATGTTTGTGAGTAAATGTGTGTTCATGTGTGTTGTGTGTGTGTGTGTGCTGTGTTTGTTCTTTTGTATGTGCATGTGTGTGAGTAGTGTATGTGCTGTGTTTGTGTGTGTCTTTTGTTTGTATGTTTGTGAGTGTGTGTTTGTGAGAGTGTCTGTGTGTGTGTGCCTGTTTCAGGAGCAATGGGAGGAGCCAGGGGAATCAGGAGGCCCTTGCAGCCTTTGGGCTCTGCCCGTTGCTCCCCGCTTACCTTGGGCAGGATGCTCTGTGAGTCTCACTTTTCTCCTGAGAAACTTCACAAGGTGGCAGATCTGCTCCATGTTGGAGACAAACACTGACACGTGGCCCATGTGTGGTGATGCCCCGTCGGGCAGGGTCTGGGGTGAGGCGGCCGGGGGCTGGGCAGACAGATCTCTGGGCTTGAGAGTGGATGACAGGAGCTCCTGGTGGGCGGCAACGCCCTCCTTGGCAAAGAAGACTAGGAATTGCTCTAGAAAACACTGCAAAATGTCCTGGAATCTTCCAGGGGGACAAGATCTCAGGAATGTGTAGTTTGGACTCAGCATCCACATCTCCAGGGACAAGGAGGCCCCGGCAGTGTGACCACCTGAGTCGGTGGCCTGGAGCTGAGCGCCAAGGACCCCTGGCCTCCCGGCAGGACTGGACCCCACAGGAGAGAGAGTCTGTGCATGTCTGCTGCCCTCCTCATCGCCCAGCACTCGGCCTCTGTGGCCCTCACTGCCA
This sequence comes from Nanger dama, assembly GCA_917880005.1. Taxonomy (NCBI): domain Eukaryota; kingdom Metazoa; phylum Chordata; class Mammalia; order Artiodactyla; family Bovidae; genus Nanger; species Nanger dama. The sequence continues at coordinate 6,667,545 of CAKJTW010000098.1, forward strand.
GGCTCCCCCACAGATCGTCCTGGCCCCATGAGCCCCTCAGCAGACCCTCCAGCAATGTTCTGCTCACGTCACCCAGCACACTGGCCACAGCCCCCGAGACAGTGTCTGTCAGGACGCGTCTCTGGTCATTTCTCCCCATCACAGAATCCACCTCACCCCAAGTGGAGACCACGTGCAGGGGAAACAGGGCCCCTGAAGGAGGTAGCGGGTGTCTCAGACGCCCTCTCACCCCGACCCATGCCTACAAACCAATGCAGACAGCTCCCATGAGCAAGAGAAAGGCAAAAGTCAGGAGTCCCTGAAAGCTCACAGGAAACATCAGTAAGACACATTATGGTTTTTTTCTAGATGGAGGAAGAAGAATTCAAAATCCTTTTCCTGGAGGAACCTGAAGAAGGTGCATCTCAGGATCCTTCTCCAGACGGGTCAGGAGGTAAAACAACTTTCTAGCAGACATGAACTTGAGAGAGGCGGGGCTGGGGCTGAGGGGCAGGTGGTGTCCTGGGAGGGGCAGTGGGAGTCCCCCCGTCAGAGATTCGCCCACGGGGTGGCCATCACCGGGTGTTTGGGTTGGGCCTCCCTTCACCCCAGCCAGACAGAAGGGAAGGGCCCCTCATGGTGCCATGGATCAAAGGGGGCGACAGACCACAGCCACTGCCCCTTCACTGAGTGTCAGGAAGGATGTGTTTGGGGGTGTGACAGACGGCTCACTCCAGGCCCCTGGTGGGTGTTGCACTGGCTCTGCTGTGAGACTCTCAGGACCATGGGGGCTGCAAAGCACTGGTGAGCACAGGATGCAATCAAGGGCCCACAGGTCTGGGCTCTGTCTTCCCAAGCGGCTCCCTCCCCCAAAAGCTGTTTCATCAGGGTCAGGGGCTTCACTTTCATGGGCTCAACTTTCCATCTAACCTGGGGAGACAGAACTTAGGAATTTAGGAATGCTGGAAATCCGTCACTTTCCTGGATAAAGGAATAAATTGCCTATCAATTGCCAATTGATCGGCAATTTATTATGCAGTTCCATGCACCTGTGTTTTTATTAGAAGAACTTCAGTGGCCTGAGCCACTGGGAGAAATCCATAATATTAAGCTGCAAGGGAAGCGACAGTCCCAGTGTTCACACCTGATTTACTCTTTTTGCAGCAATTGGAGCACCCCACTCCAGGACTCTTGCCTGGAGAATCCCATGGATGGAGGAGTCTGGTAGGCTGCAGTCCATGGGGTCGCGAAGAGTCGGACATGTCTGAGCGACTTCACTTTCACTTTTCACTCTCATGCATTGGAGAAGGAAATGGCAACCCACTCCAGTGTTCTTGCCTGGAGAATCTCAGGGATGGGGGAGCCTGGTGGGCTGCTGTCTATGGCGTTGCACAGAGTCGGACACAACTGAAGCGACTTAGCATCAGCAGCAGGGGTTAAGTATTACTTTAGAATTCCCTTCCATGCTCGATGTATTTGGCTTTTAAGTCCAAAGGCATGGCATGAGTGTCTCCAGGCTTGCTCAGATGGGGAACCACTGTCTTCCTCCAGTTTTGCATTTGAGTACAGATGGACGTTGCCCTTCCCTGCTTCTGTGGAGCTCCCAGTCATTCACTCAGGTCACCTGCAGAAGCTGGAGGGAGGCGATATCTTACAGTTGGAGTTGGTGGGTGGGTCAGCCCACCAAAGCAGAAAGGCAGGAGAAGCACACCCCTGCTGGGGAGAGCTGGAAGATGGTGCCAGTCCTGTCCTCATGAGGCTGAGGGCTCTGCACCGAGACACAGCAGTGTCTTCCCTGGGAACAGACTGGAAATCAGCGAGGGTTTGGTGCTTCTCTATGTGCTGTGGGTCCTGGGACCTGCAAGGCCAGGAGAAGGGAACTCCCTTCGTGCCTTCCAGCCGCAGTCATTTCTAAAATCTGGACATGGGGTCCTCAGCATTAGATGGGTTGAACCACCTACTCGCAGCTGATGGTTATGATATTCTCCTGGGTGAGGGTGTCCAGCCCACACTTCACCGGTGGAGCTTAGGACTGTGACCCCAGTGTGAGCTGTGCTGTGGAGCTGGGGGTCTGGCTGAAAGGACCCCACCCTCACAACACTCCTTGCTGGGAAAAGTGAAGGTAATGTGGTGTGTTCCGTCACGGCAGGGAGACAACAGACACAGGCTGTGTGCTTCCAACTTCACCCTCTTCATGGGAAGGGTCTCCAACCAGAGGTGCTGGAGGAAGCTCAGGCTCCCAGTTCATGAGGGAATGATCCCACCTGGTGGGAATAGGTGGCCCTGAGAAGAAGTTTCAAAAGAGAACTGTAAAATGTGGCGATCTACCATATGATCCCACAGTTCCACTTCTGGGGAATATAAGCCATAGAGTTGAAGCAGATGGTGAATATATGTGTGCTGAGGTGCATAGCTGCATTATTCACAATAGCAAAAAGTGGAAACAACCCCCAACTCCATATATATGTGAATATGGATTCATAGATACACCTCCATTCATATATACACCTACACCTACAGTGGAATATTATTCAGCCTTAAAAAGGAAGGCTATTCTGACACTTGCTCCAACATGAATGAAGCTTGAACTCATTATGCACCGTGAATAAGCCAGACACAGCAGGGCAAAAATTGCCCGATTCCAGTATTGTGAGGTCCTTAGAACAGTCAAACATGGAGACAGAAAGAGCAGTGGACGTCAGGTGGTGGGGAGGAACGATGGGGAATTAGTGTTTAATGGGGACAGGGGTGTCATTCGGGAAGATGGAAAAATTTTGAGATGCTCAAGTGATGACTGCCCAGCAAAGCGAATGTACCGAAGGCTACACCTAAACATGGCTCAAACAGTACATTTTATGTTCTGTATTTTCTACCTTATTTCCCCCAAAAAAATTCAGAAAAAAAGGAAGGAAAGCATGTGAACCTAGGGCATATCTCGGATGCAGACGCTGGGCTTCCTTTGTCCTGCTTGCACCCGGACCGTCTGCCCCCAGGGAGGCTAAAGCGGGGGACCGGCTCTAACCGCGGACCCCCACCTTCTCTCGATGCTTCCAGGGCTGCAGGGGGGATGAAGGGACCCCGCAGACGCTGAGGCTCATCCTGGTGGGAAAATCCGGGAGCGGGAAAAGCGCCACGGGAAACAGCATCCTCGGGAGGAGAGTGTTCGAGTCCAAGCTCAGCGCTTGCCAGGTGACCCAGGCCTTCCAGCAGGGGCGCCGCGCGTGGGAGGGGAGGGAGCTGCAGGTCATCGACACCCCCGACATCCTGTCCCGCTGGGAGGCGCCGCGGGGACCGCTCAGGGCATCAGCGAGGCCGGTGCCCGCTCCCCGCCGGGGCCGCACGCGGTGCTCCTGGTGACTCAGCTTGGCCGCTTCACTGAAGAGGACCAGCGGGTGGCCAGGCGCCTCCAGGAGGTGTTCGGGGCGGGCATCCTGGCCCGCACCGTCCTGGTGTTCACGCGCAACGAAGACCTGGACGGCGGCTCCTTGGAAACGTACCTGCGGGAGACCGACAACCGGGCGCTGGCCCAGCTGGACGTGGTCTGCTCAAGGCGACACTGCGGCTTCAACAACAGGGGGACGGAGCCGAGCAGGAGGCCCAGCTGAGGGAGCTCATGGGGCACGTCGAAGGGGTCCTGTGGGAGCACGAGGGTCGCGCTTACAGCCCCCTGGCTGCCCCCCAGCCCCGTGCTGTGCCCTGTGAGAGCTGGGGCCTCTGGCGGCCGGGCGCGGAGAAGGAGCGTGGGGACCAGGCCTGGCTGCGGGGCCTGCGCCACATCCTGAAGGAGCCCGAGCAAGCTGGAGGCCACCTTCCACCCAGGGCGCCCATCTGAGGTGCAGGTTTCCGCGGCTTCCGCCTGTCTTCTTAGGCCTGGAGTCCGGCTCCCAGGTCCCTCACTTGCCCGCTCCATCCCAGGGGTCCCTGGGCCCCCTGTGTCCAGGGCAGCCTCTGGTCAGGCGAGAGGAGGTGACTGGGCTCCTGAGTTCTCAGGTCCTTCATCACACCTTCCAGAACACAGGTGCCCTCCTGTTCTGCGCCCCCAACCATTCCTCACGTGTCTCTGGCGTTCCCTCTCTGCAACAGAACTCAGAGAGAAGCCAAGCCTCCTGAGGAGGGCCTGTGCTCCCTTCTGCCGTGGAACCCCCGCAGCGTCCCAGCCACTGGAGCTTCGGCTTAAAACTGGATGCAGCAGATCAGAATGGAATGTGGACCAGGAAACTCTGCATCTCTTGGGCTGTGCCCTTGCCTGTTAAGAGGGCAGGCATGATGGCTTTTAAGCCCTGTGCCAGTGGGCAGGACAGGCTCTGGGCTGGGGAGGAGAAGGCAACTAGAAACGGGGAGGGCCACAAGGAGCTGCTCTTGATTCGCTCTTGAAAGAGGCCACCACCCACAGCAAAGGGGCCCCATGGAAAGGAGCAGAGCAGGGCAGGGGTATCCAGGGGCCAGGTCTGCTCAGGAAATGGGGCCTAGACCTGGCTGCAGGACACGTGCCCCCGGAGGTCCAAGTGGACTTGGGCGGTGGAGGAACTCTTCCCAGGGAGGCTTGGACAAGGGAGGTCACACACCTGGCACCACCCCCTCATGATGCCCACCCCCGTGATGCCCACCCTCCTGCATGGAGAGCAGAAGAGACTTCCAGCCCCGCCTCTACCTGACCTGCAACCCTGTCCCTTTTCCCCTGAGAGAGGGGAGAGAGCGAGGGGCGTCTGGGCCTGTAGGTGGGTTCCCCACTCAGGTGTTTGGGGGTGTAGAATGGAGGGAGGAAGGAAGAAAGGGAAGCTGCAAAGAAAGAAGCAGGAGACCACGTGAACGTCCTCGGGAGCAGCCTACGGGCCTCGGAGAGTCCCGCACCTCGGGGTGTCATCTCGTCCTCACCCAGAGGACCCCTGAGAAAGCTGGAGCAGGTCTTTAGCTAAAAGGGTCTCAAGTCAGAACAGAGACATATCAGAATATGCTTAAGGTAGCCTTTGTGCCAGACCATTTACTAAGTAGGTGATCATCTCCTGCTGAACTGAAACAGCAGTTATCATGTGGTAAATTTTCATATTCTGTATGATTTCTGTGTGAATTTTTGCTCTCTTCTTGTCTTCCATCTTCTCAACTCCTATATGAATAAAATATTGAATAAAATATTGACTTGATTCCAGTAAAATATTGGCTTTGATTGTAATGTGAACTCTCCCCCCTCCACCTCCGATTTCCTCCCCAGTCACCAGTTTTGTATTTCTTTTGTTATTTTCAGGCATTTCTTCTGTGTGAAAATTAAAGTTACTTGTTGAATTTTCTGAAAAGTACATTGTTGTTATTCCAGTTGGAGTTGTCTTATGTTTATGTATTGAATTTGGGAGAATTGGAAGGAAGATAAGTCAGAGAAGGACGGTATGGCAAAACAAATACAGTATTGTAATGTAGAATAAAGTATTAAAAAAAAAAGTCAGAGAAGGACAAGTACTGTGTAATACGTGAAATCTAAAAAGTCAAACCTATTTAAAAAGGAAGAGAATGGTGGTCACCAAGAAGTGGGGGCACAGGGGATAAGACTGATGGTGTTCCCAGGCACAAACTTGTCACAAGCACTAAAAAGCCACAGGGGTCTATAGTACAGTAGATTGAATGTAGACAATAATTTTGTAGTATAAGTATGTGATGTGCTAAAGATTGTTAAAATGACAACCAACTATGATACACCAGTCTACCAAAGTAACACTCAGCACACCTTAAATTTACACAATGAGAAAAGAAAAAAATTTAAAGTCACATTAAAAATCTGAAACATTAAAAAAAAGCAACTAGGAGAATCTGTAAATTCTCTAAGGATATGTGAAATAAAGTCATTTTGTTTCTAAATGAATAGACCCATTACTTCATAGCCACTAAACTGACAGCTAAAGTCATTCGCATTTCCTTTAAGAAGATAAATATCTTTAACTTAGTTACTTTCATTTTAACCCGTTGGCCTCATTGATCTCATCCTAGAAAATATAAGTATTAACCAAATGTCAGACACCATCACTCACAAAGCATCAAGTCACTAAATGACAAATGGCAAGTCACTCAAAACACATCATTCATTAAAAATTCTAAAGGAATTCCTTAAAATTTTATGGAATATGGGGTTTCTCTCCTTTGTTACTAAAAATCAAGGAAAATCCCTCCCACGACCTTTCAGAAGGAAGGGAAGCTGTTGCTTCACACCATCACTCCCGGAGAGTCAGAGAACAAGGAAGGCGTGGTCCATTTATTCTGGAATTCCCATGGTCTGTGTACCAGAAAGAAAGAGGTGCTGAGGAAGAGGTCATGGGTAGGGGGAGGAGAGGGAGTTGTCTTGGCCAAAGCTGTGAAAATAGTGACCTTTGGAATTCATTATTCTCAAAAAAACCCCTACACTAGAGCAAAGCACGAAAGAGATCTGGAGAGTCTGAAGTGACCAGTGAGTCCATGGGCTGCTTCTTCCTTGGTGGGTCAAAGCAGTGGCTAAAAATCTCAGGAAGTTTTCCAGCTCTGAATTCTCCTGTAATAACTTTCATACACTCTGTGGAAAATTCAAAATAATGAGAGTTTTTGAACAACTCTTGGAAGACACTGAGAGTGACCAAGTACAGGGAGAGGCTATGGAGAACGTGACACTTCACTCAGGGGCCACGTGGCCGTCACATGTATGTGGTTCCCCCTGAGAGCACGTCCCCATCCTGCTGATCCAGGGATGTCACTCGAGCAGAAATTCACAGGGACCTGAGAGTAAGAGGATGGAGTTTGAGGGTAGATATTGACGGAGAACTCCCACAGAGGGGCATGGGTGGAAGCATGAGAAATTCTGCATAAAAACTCCCTTCAAGTCTTTGGATGACCCAGGAATTGTGGTGTCTAAAGGGTCCAGCGGAAATGTTTTGAAAGGATGAATAAGCTGGTCAGAGATTTTAGCAGTTGCCCTCAGCACCAAAGACAGAATTTTAGATTCTAGTCCACCAAGTAGTCCACTGAAATACTAGTGGGAGTAAAGATCACCTCAGGACGAAGGGACTTGCCCTGAAAGAGCAAACCTGGAACAGTTCCTTGCTAACGACATTAAGCCTTCCCAGGTGAAGTTCAAAGGCATCGACCAGTAATTTAAGTGCCTGCTGGAGCAAACCCAGGATCCTTCAGAAGAGCATAATAATATCCTGAGTCTCTACAACATGCTATGGACAATATCCTGTAAACTATTAAAAGTTCTTATTTTCTAACACGAAGGTAGAAAGTTATAAAACTTCCCTCTACACGTTTATTTGCATCTCATTATGTTTTGTGTGTTCTCTTTTCACTATCACTCAGTTTATGATATTTTGCAAATTCCTTGTGATATCTTTTATCACTCATGGATATTAAGGAGAATGTATTTAATTTCCAAATATTTCAGTGTTTTCTAGAAATTGCAGTATCCATTATGGTAGACACTAGACATATGTGGTTATTAGTAATTTGGAATATAGCTATACCTGGGAAACTGAACTTTTATTTCATGATAATTTGTTTTAATTTAAATTTAAACACTGAAACACTGTAAAATATTTTACTATTCAACACAGTACTGTCGTTTGGGTAGAAATACACTTCACTCTAACTGTTGTATCCCATATTATTCTTGTATTGCAATGTAAACCTTGGGCACATTTACCGTTTCTAGTGTCAGAACATAAGCACATCATCACCAATTTAGTTGATGTCCGAAGACTGATTCCTTTTGAACAATCTTCCTAATGAGTGTTGTGATACTTTTATGAACACTTTGTGTAGACAACATGGGTTACAGTGATACAAAGCTACATTTACTTGGTTATTAACTTTAAATCCTGATGATTATTTTACTTATAATAGATTCAGATTAAGTTTTAGTTAAAAGTAAGCATGGAGAAAATTTAAGCTTCAAAATGAAGGCATGATATTGGTGCAGAATGAATGGAGATGACAAAGCAGGTACTAAACTGGAACAGGAGAGAGAAAAGGAGCCGGGAGGATGTTTTACAACCTTCACAATGAATGGTGATTGCAGTGTGCTGCAGTGCAGTGAAACAAAAAAAAAAGAACCAAAAAAAGAGTGTTAGTGATCTTTTTAGTAAATACATACAGGGTTTGATAAATGGTTCCTCTTAGCCATCAGAAACAGACTTGACAAAACTAGTAATGGAAGCCAGAACTGAATGGCCAACAGAAACACTCTGGATGGCTTTTAACAGACTCAGGAGTTGCAACTTGGGCCAGCTATAAAACAGCTTGGATTATTGGGTGAAAAAAAACCATTTTCAATTGGAGAGATGATGAAGATATTATTACTTTGGTTATGCAAAGTTTTCTTGCAAATGTTTAAAGAAAAAACTAAAAATGCTAATGTATACAAAACATGAAAGACCTTCTACCACATAACTGTCCAGAGAAGAAAAGACCTTTAAAATAATATCAAAGATTAATGGAGTAAAAGTTTTAAAAATTGCAAGTCTTTTTCTTTAGAGCTACAGGAGAAGTGTGACTTTAGACAAAACTGACGTAACACTTTGCGTATGTCTTTATTTTTTTCTCTATGCGGTATTTGACTTGCTCAGTTCTTGCCTGATTGCGTCAATGAGCTCATTTAGCTGTGCTTTGTCGCCACTGCAGATGGTGACTGCAGCCATGAAATTAAAAGACGCTTACTCCTTGGAAAGAAAGTTATGACCAACCTAGATAGCATATTCAAAAGCAGAGACATTACTTTGCCAACTAAGGTCCGTCTAGTCAAGGCTTTGGTTTTTCCAGTGGTCATGTATGGATGTGAGAGTTGGACTGTGAAGAAAGCTGAGCGTCGAGGAATTGATGCTTTTGAACTGTGGTGTTGGAGAAGACTCTTGAGAGTCCCTTGGACTGCAAGGAGATCCAACCAGTCCATTCTGAAGGAGATCAGCCCTGGGATTTCTTTGGAGGGAATGATTCTTAAGCTGAAACTCCAGTACTTTGGCCACCTCATGCGAAGAGTTGACTCACTGGAAAAAACTCTGATGCTGGGAGGGATTGGGGGCAGGAGGAGAAGGGGACAACAGAGGATGAGATGGCTGGATGGCATCACTGACTTGATGGAGGTGAGTCTGAGTGAACTCCGGGAGTTGGTGATAGACAGGGAGGCCTGGCATGCTGCGATTCATGGGGTTGCAAAGAGTTGGACACGACTGAGCGACTGAACTGAACTGAACTGAACTGAGTCTCCCAGCATTTTGAATGATGTACCCTGCATATAAGTTAAATAAGCAGGATGACAATATACAGCCTTGACGTACTCCTTTCCCAATTTGGAACCAGTCTGTTGTTCCATGTCCAGTTCTAACTGTTGCTTCAAGATTGCTGGGAGAAATATCAATAACCTCAGATATGCAGATGATACCATCCTTATAGCAGAAAGTGAAGAGGAACTAAAGAGCCTCTTGATGAAAGTGAAAGAGGAGAGTGAAAAACTGGTTTAAAATTCAACGTTCAAAAAATGAAGATCATGGCATCCAGTCCCATCACTTCATGGCAAATAGATGGTGAAACAATGAGAACGGTGACAGACATTATTTTTGGGGCTCCAAATCACTGCAGATGGTAACTGCAGCCTGAAATTAAGAGATGTTTGTTCCTTGGAAGAAAAGCTATAACCAGCCTAGTTCAGTTCAGTTCAGTCACTCAGTCATGTCTGACTCTTCGTGACCCCCTGAATCCCAGCATGCCAGGCGTCCCTGTCCATCACCAACTCCCGGAGTTCACTCAGACTCATGTCCATCGAGTCGGTGATGCCATCCAGACAGCATATTAAAAAGCAGAGGCATTACTTTGCTGATAAGGTCTGTCTAGTCAAAGCTATGGTTTTTCCGGTAGTCATGTATGGATGTGAGAGCCAGACTATGAAGAAAGTTGAGTGCCGGAGAACTGATGCTTTTGAACTGTGGTGTTGGAGAAGATTCTTGAGAGTCACTTTGACTGCAAGGAGATCCAACCAGTCCATCTTAAAGGAGATCAGTCCTGAATATTCGTCGGAAGGACTGATGCTGAAGCAGACACTCCAATACTTTGGCCACCTGATGGGAAGAACTGACTCATTGGAAAAGACCCTGATGCTGGAAAGTTTGAAGGCAGGAGGAGAAGGGGATGGCAGAGGATGAGATAGTTCCATGGCTTCACTTACTCAATGGACATGATTTTTAGCAAGTTCTGGGTGTTGGTGATGGACAGGGATTAGTGTGCTGCAGTCCATGCGGCTGCAAAGAGTCGGACATGACTGAGTGATTGAACAGGACTGGACTGGGCTCTCTTCCATTTCCAGGAGAAGGAGGATGCCTAACTGTGGTTTCTGGTCCCTGTTTTATCTCCACTTCATCTTTAGTAGGGAGTCCTAGGATATGGGTAACGATATGGTGTTCTGCTTTATTTGATTCAGTTCTTTGTATGTATACTTTTACTTCAGAATCCTGGAGGGAAGAAGGGTCTTTGGTACCCTTGATCAAGCTGGTAATACTTGGAGCAGAGGAAATGCCTTAAAAAATTTGAAGCCACTCTCCCTTTCTTTGTCAGACACAGGGTATTTGCTCCAGTGTAATCACTCTCAAATCACTGTCGAGAACCAGCCACATTGGCAATGCCAGGGAACTGTTAGGAGTGCAAATTCTCAGGTCTACTCACTCAGTAACTTTGTATGTTAACAAGTCTTCCAGGTGACACTGATGCATGCTCAGTTTAGTTCAGTTCAGTGGCTCAGTCATGTCCGACTCTCTGTGACCCCATGAACCGCAGCATGCCTGGCCTTCTGTCCATCACCAACTCCTGGAGTCCACCCAAACCCATGTCCACTGAATCACTGATGCGATCCAACTATCTCATCCTCTGTCATCCCCTTCTCCTTCTGCCCTCAGTCTTTCTCAGCATTAGGGTCTTTTCAAATGAGTCAGCTTCCCACATCAGGTGGCCAAAGTGTTGGAGCTTCAGCTTCAACATCAATGCTCCCAGGGAACACCCAGCACTGATCTCCTTTAGGAAGGACTGGTTGGATCTCCTTGCAGTCCAAGGGACTCTCAAGAGTCTTCTCCAACACCACAGTTCAAAAGCATCAGTTCTTTGGTGCTCAGCCTTCTTTATAGTCCAACTCTCACATCCATACATGACCATAGGAAAAACCATAGCCTTGACTAGACGGACCTTTGTTTGCAAAGTAATGTCTGCTTTCTAATATCTGTCTAGGTTGGTCATGACTTTCCTTCCAAGGAGTAAACGTCTTTTAATTTCATTGTTGTAATCACCATCTGCAGTGATTTTGGAGCCCAGAAAAATAATATCAGCCACAGTTTCCACTGTTTCCCCATCTATTTCCCATGAAGTGATGGGACCGGATGCCATGATCTTAGTTTTCTGAATGTTGAACTTTAACCCAACCTTTTCACTTTCCTCTTTACTTTCAACAAGAGGCTCTTTAGTTCTTCTTCACTTTCTGCCATAAGGGTGGTGTCATCTGCATATCTGAGGTCATTGATATTTCTCCTGGCAATCTTGATTCCAGCTTGTGCTTCCTCCAGCCCAGCGTCTTTCACAGTGCTCTCCGCATATAAGCTAAATGAGCAGGGTGACATTATACAGCCTTGATGTACTCCTTTTCCTATTTGGAACCAGTCTGTTGTTTCATGTCCAGTTCTAACTGTTGCTTCCTGACCTACACATAGGTTTCTCAAGAGGCAGGTCAGGTGGTCTGGTATTCCTATCTCTTTCAGAATTTTGTGGTTTATTGTGACCCACATAGTCAAAGGCTTTGGCATAGTCAATAAAGCAGAAATAGATCTTTTTCTGGAAATCTCTTGCTGTTTCAATGATGCATGCTAATGTTTCACAAAATATGGAAAAATCTGAATAATAAGTTTCCACTATTTAAAAAATATTAATATTTTTTTCAACCAATGAATTGTCATTAGCCTTGTCAACCAATAAATTGTCCATATCCTATCACTTCTCCAATTTTCTGAAAAATGTTTAGTCACTAGACAATAACATTTTACACAATTGAAGTCCAGCTAATTAGAGTTTAGAACAATCTCTCCTCTTCTAGGGGAAAGGGAAGCAGGAAGGGAGAGGAATAAAGCAATCAGATGTGGTCCTAAGCTTTTCTCTCCAGGCTCAGGAAACAAGAGATAAATTAGACAGTGAAGTTCTGGTCACTTCTTGCATTGTGGTCTGGGGAGTGCCCTCTGGAAAAACTTTCAAACATGGATGTCACCTTATGTGGTTCTTGTTTCACGGATGGAAATACTTTCCATTTCCATCTGCTTTGGTGGCTCCCCAGTACTTTCTAGTATTTGCTCTTCGTAGTTTATTCCAAAGTTTATCTGTAGTATATTTAGTATGTTACAAGACTGTGTTTTTTTGGAACCAGACTTGGGCACTGAGGTTCTATTTTCTTGACCTTTCCTTGGTTCATGTATAGAATGAGGAAGAGTTTAGGACTGTAGGAAAGTTTGGTTGGGAATCGTCAAAAGAATTCACCATACTGTTGAGAATGAGTTCTCTCTAGAGCAAGCAGTGTCCGGCAAATTCACCCCAGCTCATATGGCAGGTGCTGCTTGTCATCAGCTCACTAGCATTTGTCCCCTCCTCATTATTAACAAAACTACAATTTTGCTTGTCATAGCAATGGATGCACGTGAAATATTGAGTTGTACTGTGTTTCTTGTAGCTGGGGTGAGCATATGACCAAGAGGTGGTAGAAGAAGCCCTGTGGGTTGGCTTTGCTTTTGCAATAGAAGTGCCATCTTGTCTTCCTTCTTGTGTCTGTTCTTTCTGCCTGCAGTTCTGACCTGAGGCTGAAGCTGAAGCAGCCATCTTGCCACTCTGGGGACAAAAGATACCATAGTGGGTAGAAGAAAAAAATCAAGTTCTTTGGATAGTTACATCAGCTCTGGAGTACCAGCCGTAAACTCCTTGTGTCAAAATTGAACGCTTTGTTAAGCTACTTTGGTGAAGTTGTATTTCCTGCAACCACATGAAATATCCCCCTCTAGCTGATATTCCAGGGCTGAATGAGAGCCACTGCCTGACCAGCCACAGAGAACGTAGACCATCTGGAGCTGTGGTCAAGTCAGTTGAGGAGCCCCTGAAAGGGCATTGCTTGGAGTGGGAAATCAACTCACTTGGTGCCTTTACACCAGCTTGTGGACTTTCTTGTTGGGGACCAGCAGGCCTTCAGAGGCTTGACAGACATGAGACATCATCACCCAGCAGGTAGGGGAGACAGAGGCTGAGGCTGGAGACCCCATACACACCTGCATGTGTGTGTGTTCAGTTGTGTCTGATCTTTGTGACTCTATGGACTGTAGCCCTGTGTCCATGGAATTTTCTGGATAAGAATACTGAAGCAGATTTCCATTTCCTTCTCCAGGAGATCTTCCAAACCCAGGGATCGAATCTCTGTCTCCTGCACTGACAGGCAGATTCTTTACCACCGGCACCACCTGGGGAGCCTGGAGAATTCCATCTTTCTCCACAAACCAGTGTCACATAAGGCATTGAAAGTCCATGGGAGGAAATAAATACAATGGTTGCAGAAACTGAGTCACCTACATGGAGACTGAACACTATTTAAAGAGGCTCTTCCTTTTTTTTTTTTTTTCCTTCCCTAAGTCTTTACTGAATTTGTTACAGTATTGCTTTTCTTTTATGCTTTGGTATTTTGGCTGCAAGGCATGTGGGATCATTAGCTCCCGGGCCAGACATCAAACCCCCATCACCTGCGTTGGAAGGCAAAGTCTTAACCACTGGACCACCAGGGAAGTCCCTAAAGGGGCTCTTTAACATCAGAATGGACTGGTTTTTACACAAGAGCAGACATTTAATTCTGTGTTTTCTCTGGAAATAATGGATAAGACCTAGAAAAGATTATGAAATTTGAAACAATGGAAATATATACTTTTTCTTTCTATTCCCTAAACATAGTATATGTTTAATTTTGCCACAGAAGCCATTTCCAGTGGATTCGAAGTTGTTCCACAGGGAGTAACTGACTTATAGTCTCAGAGGACTCATTTCCATACACTTGTTCAAAACTTTAGCTCTGTAAAGGCAACTATTACCTCAAGAAGAATTAAACCTAAACAACATTTTCCCATCTCATTATCTTTTATCACAAATCCTATATCAACAATATGAAGCTTAAGAAAAATTCAGTTCAGTTCAGTTGCTCAGTCGTGTCCAACTCTTTGCGACCCCATGGACTGCAGCACGCCAGGCTTCCCTGTCCATCACCAACTCCTGAAGTTTGCTCAAACTCACGTCCATCGAGTCGATGATGCTATCCAACCATCTCATTCTCTGTGGTCCCCTTCTCCTCCTGCCTTCAATCTTTCCCAGCATCAGGGTCTTTTCAAATGAGTCAATTCTTTGCATCGGGTGGCCAAAATATTGGAGTTTCAGCTTTAGTATCAGGCCTTCCAATGACTATCAGAGCTGATTTCCTTTAGGATGGACTGGTTTGATCTCCCTGTAATCCAAGAGACTCTCAAGAGTCTTCTCCAATACCAAGTACAAAAACATCAATTCTTTGGCACTCAGTTTTCTTTATAGTCCAAATCATACATGACTGGAAAAACCAGAGCTTTGACTAGATGGACCTTTGTTGGCAAAGTAAATGCCTCTGCTTTTTAATATGCTGTCTAGGTTGGTCATAACTTTTCTTCCAACGAGCAAGCATCTCTAATTTCATGGCTGCAGCCACCATCCGCAGTGATTTTGAAGCCCCCCAAAATAATGTGTGTCACTGTTTGCCCAGCTATTTGCCATGAAGTGACGGGACTATGTTATGCCCGAAGTCCAAGTCCCCAAAACTGAGAGAATAAGACGTCCACAGCAATGCAAAAGCATAAAGGGGTTTTATTTCTAGCTCGAGCTAGGGTTCCCGTCTCACCCAGCACAATGGAGTCTTGACGAGAGCCCCGAGCCCTGGATTACAGTAGCATTTATAGGTTTAAGACAAAGACAAGGAGTTGGCAAGGGCAGATTGGTTGCAAGGGTTTCTTGGCATCTACTAATTGGCTAGGTTTTCACACACGTGGGCTTTCTTAGGGGATTTCCATCCTCGTCCCGATTGGCTCAAACCAGGCTACGAGGAGCATGCTGATCGGTCAAGCTACACTGCCTGCAGGAGTTCCCAGAGCCTCAGCTTTCCTAGAGACTAAACCTCAGGCCTAGCCTGCCCCTTAGAGCCTGTCTTGGCTCCAGTTAGGTCCTAACAGACTGGTTGCCATAATCTTAGTTTTTTGAAGGTTAAGTTTTAAGACAACTTTTTCACACTCCTCTTTCACTTTTCATCAAGAGGCTCTTCATTCTTCTTCATTTTCTGATCATAATAAGACAAAAGCAGAAATTACTTCTGGGAAAATGTGCTTCCATCTGGAAACTAAAATGGCACATTGTATTAAACAACTCTGGTTGAAAACAAAAATACAAACTGACTCTTTAGAATTTCTTAAAGATCATAATAATGAAAACACTAAATATCAGAAGCTGTAGGCTTCATTGAAAGAAGTGACCAGAGTAAAATGCATTGCACCAAAACCTTTTCCAATAAAAGTAAAAAGAAAGAAAGGGCTTCCTTGGTGGCTCAGCTGGTAAAGAATCTGCCTGCAATGTTGGGAGACTTGAGTTCAGTCCCTGGGTTGAGAAGATGCCCTGGAGAAGGGAAAGGCTACCCACTTCAGCATTCTGGCCTGGAGAGTCCCATGGACTATACAGTCCATGAGGTTGCAAAGAGTTGATATGAGTGACCTACTTTCACTTTCACTTTCAAAAGAAAGAAAATAAATTCTCACTTAAAAAACAAAAACTGGAAAAAGTAAAGTAAGGTAAATTAAAAGCAAGTACAAGTACAAAAGACAAAATTTTATGTATTAGCAAATAGGTGCCAACACCTCCATTAAGAATGTGATACCTCATGACCAAGAGGGATAGAAAACAAAGAGGTTGGTTGAATATTAGGAAATCTGTTAATGTCATTCACTCAATTATTTTCATGGATAATTTTTTAAAAGTCTTTAATAAAATTCAATAGCCATTCATGATAAAACAGCCAAGAAAATAGTGATTGGGGGTATTTGCTTAATATGATTACACACCACACACAAACACAAATACCTGTAATACCCTGCTGTAGTTCAGCTGCTATCTTACTTGCCTAATTGGGAAACACTCAGGGTGGGTGTGATATCTGGTCGGGAAGATCCTTTGGAGTAGGAAATGACAATCCACCCAAGTGTGCTTGCCTGGAAAATTCTGTGGACAGAGGAGCCTGGTGGGCGGCAGTCCATAGGGTTTCAAAGAGTCTGACACAACTGAGGGGACACACATGCACAAATGAAGAAAGGAAGCATTCTTTCCAGGATGAAAGCAAGCGTTCCAACGCACTACCATTCAATGGTATAGTGGAGGTTTTAGCAAACAAAGAGCAATCAATTAGGGGCATAAGAATACTTGGAGGCATGCATGGCCCTGTGGGGCTCCCGGGCCCAAGGCCTTTGTGTCCCCTCTTTCTCTGATCACAGGAAACAGCCTTCACTCAGCCTCCATGACCTTCCCTGAGCTCCCGTGGGCAGATTCAAGCAGTTGTCAATTAGAGAAGGAAGGAATTGGGAAACCAGAGAAATAGTCAAGAGGAGCCTTGGGGTAAGGTCTTGCTTCCCCATCAAAGGATACACACAATAACGCCTTTACATTTGTTTACAGATACTGAAACCACTCCTGGTGGCAGAAATTAATGATTAACCATGGTATGCTGCCCACAGCTTGTAGACCCTAGACCGGTTGGACCTGAAGGACGATGATGCTGACTCCTGCTTACCTTACCACCAACCCATCAGAAGATTGTCCAAGAGCTGACCACGCCCTCTTTGGACAATAAAACTCACTGGCTTCCCCAAGTGGGGACAGAAGGCTTTGAAGGCATGAGCCCACTGTTTCCCCCTTTGCCTGACAAAGCAATGAAACTCTCCTTTTCTACCCAAAACTCTGTCTCCAAGATTTGACTCAGCATTGGTGGACAGAGAAGCTGAGCTTTCAGTGGTGACCCAAGGACAACAGAGCAGATAAAACCAAGGCAGGTCTTGGAATGCAGGAACAGAAAAACCAGACCCTTATCATCCTTCCCTCCCTTGTGTTATAACTATTAATGGATTTCAGGTCCTCCTGAGCAGTATAACCTGTCTCCCCTCCTACCCCATAGGGAGAAGGCATTTGCCTTACTCTTCCCCCACACCCAGTATACGTGACTCATCCAGTCAGCAAATGACCCACAAGACCCCTTCCCACCCCTTGCACTCTGGGTATAAAAGCAGACTAAGGACCCCTGTTTAACATCAGTTCTGTCTCGAGCTGGCCCGCTGTTGTAACAGCGTCTCCCATTCTAATAAACTTTATTTCCCTTTCATTCTGTCTCATGTCTGGAAATTCTTTTCCAACCCGCACCCAGACCATGGCACCTTCTGCATCATAAGTGAAGGAGAAGTGAGAAGCTGGGCTACATCCATAAGATGGAACACTACGCAGCAATAAAGGAGAACAAGCTCTTGGCACACGCAACTTGAATGATTCCCCAAATCATTATGCTAACTGAATGAAGTCAGTCTCAAAAGGGAGTTTGTTTGCCTTATCTCTAGATTCTCAGTGTCTAGTATAAAACCTACCAGCCAGTGCAAACAACCAATCAACATCAATAAAAAGATGAACAGGCACAAACTTCCAAAACTCTTGAGAGAAGGAAATAAGCTTCATTCTTCTATTGTACTAATCGCAGTGCATAGTATTAACTGTCTGCCTTCTACCCTGGGAGGCAATGGGCAATACTGCTCTCAGCACACATCACATGGGCTCCTCTTCCCCATGATGCTCAAGAGCAGAACCGATTTTCTTAAAAGAAATCTAAAAATTGGAATTTGAGGATTTGGGAGGCAGTTCTTCCTAGGTTACTAGATCAGCTTTGCAAAATTTCCTAATTGTCTTATCTCGAGCAAGTTATTTACACTTTCTATGTTTTTATATTTCCTTCTGTAATAGAAGGTAATCAATCATAAATAATTTCTGGAAAGTTGGGAGAATTAGAAAAGGCGCTTAAAGTACTCATGATAGTGTTGGGCACACAGGAAGCACCTGGAAGTTGTTAGCTGTGATGATCACCAGTTCATTTTACAGAGGAGGGAGCAGAAATCCAGATGTGGTTAAGGACTTGCCAGAGGTTACAGTAAGAGTGGCAGAACCAACCGTGCTTGTGCAAGTCACGACTGCTTTAAGCCTCTGTCACTTGAGCTGCAAAATGAAGGGGTTGGACAACATCTTCTCTAGAGAGCTTCCAGTTCTACAGTTCTCATTCTACTAACTGGCACCCTAGGACTTAAATAACTGATTTACCCGCCTGAATGGTCTAGTGGTTTCCCCTACTTTCTTCAATTTAAGCCTGAATTTGGCAATAAGGAGTTCATGATCTGAGCCACAGTCAGCTCCCTGTCTTGCTTCTGCATCTTTGGTTGCAAAGAATATAATCAATCTGATTTCAGTATTGACCATCTGGTGATGTCCATGTGTAGAGTCTTCTCTTGTGTTGTCTGAAGAGGGTGTTTACTATAACCAGTGTGTACTCTTGGAAAAACTCTTAGTCTTCGACCTGCTTCATTCTGTACTCCAAGGCCAAGTTTGCCTGTTACTCCAGGTATCTTTTGGCTTCCTGCTTTTGCATTCTAGTTCCCTATAATGAAAAGGACATCTTTTTGGGTGTTAATTCTAGAAGGTCTTGTAGGCATTCATAGAACTGTTCAGCTTCAGCTTCTTCAGTGTTCCTGGTCAGGGCATAGACTTGGATTACTGTGATATTGAATGGTTTGAAGGAAACAGAGATCATTCTGTCATTTTTGAGATGGCATCCAAGTACTGTATTTCAGACTTTTTTTTTTTTTTTTTTACTATGATGGCTACTCCATTTCTTCTAAGGAATTCTTGTCCACAGTAGTGGATATAATGGTCATCTGAGTTAAATTTACCCATTCCAGTACATTTTAGTTCTCTGATTCCTAAAATGTCGATGTTCACTGTTGCAATCTCCTGTTTGAACACTTCTAATTTGCCTTGATTATGGATCTAACATTTTATGTTCCTATGCAATATTGCTCTTTACAGCATCAGACTTTACTTCCATCACCAGTCACATCCACAATTGGGCGTTTTTGCTTTGGAAGTGATGGGATTCCAGTTGAGCTATTTCCAATCCTAAAAGATGATGTTTTGAAAGTGCTGCACTTAATATGCCAGCAAATTTTGAAAACTCAGCATTGGCCACAAGACTGGAAAAGGTCAATTTTCATCCCAATCCCAAAGAGAGGCAATGCCAAAGAATGTTGAAACTACTGCACAGTTGTACTCATCACACATGCTAATAAAGTAATGCTCAAAATCCTCCAAGTGAGGCTTCAATGGTATGTGAACTGTGAACTTCCAGATGTTCAAGCTGGTTTTAGAAAAGGCAGAGGAAGCAGAAATCAAATTGTCAACATCCATCAGATCATCAAAAAACAAGAGGGGTCCAGAAAAACATCTTCTTCTACCCTATTGACTACATCAAAGCCTTTATGTGGATCACAACGAACTGTTGGAAATACTTCAAGAAATGGAAATACCAGACCACCTGACCTGCCTCTTGA
The DNA here is from genome assembly GCA_917880005.1 of Nanger dama. Classification (NCBI taxonomy): domain Eukaryota; kingdom Metazoa; phylum Chordata; class Mammalia; order Artiodactyla; family Bovidae; genus Nanger; species Nanger dama. The sequence goes on from CAKJTW010000098.1 coordinate 6,687,218, forward strand.
GAAACCTGTATGCAGGTCAGGAAGCAACAGTTAGAACTGGACATGGAACAATAGACTGGTTCCAAATAGGAAAAGGAGTACCTCAAGGCTGTATATTGTTACCCTGCTTATTTAACTTCTGTGCAATGCACATCATGAGAAATGCTGGGCTGGAAGAAGCACAAGCTGGAGTCAAGATTGCTAAGAGAAATATCAATAACCTCAGATATGCAGATGACACCACCCTTATGGCAGAAAGTGAAGAAGAACTAAAGAGCCTCTTGATGAAAGTGAAAGAGGAGAGTGAAAAAGTTGGCCTAAAACTTAACATTCAGAAAACTAAGATCATGGTTTCCAGTCCTATCACTTCATGGCAAATAGATGGGGAAACAATGGAACAGTGATGACTTTATTTTTGGGCTCCAAAATCACTTCAGATGGTGACTGCACCCAGGAAATTAAGAGATGCTTGCTCCTTGGAAGAAAAGCTATGACCAACTTGGACAACATATTAGAAAGCAGAGACATTACTTTGCCATCAAAAGTTCATCTAGTGAAAGCTTTGGTTTTTCCAGTAGTCATGTATGGATGTGAGAGTTGAACTGTAAAGAAAGCTGAGTGCTGAAGGATTGATGTTTTTGAATTATGGTGTTGGAGAAGACTCTTGAGAGTCTCTTTGACTACAAGGAGATCCAACCAGTTCATCCTCAAGGAAATCAGTCCTGAATATTCATTGGAAGGCCTGAAGCTGAAGCTGAAACTCCAACGGTTTGGCCACCTGATGTGAAGAACTGACTCATTGGAAAAGACTCTGTTGCAGGGAAAGATTTAACGCAGGAGGAGAAGAAGATGGCAGAGGATGAGGTGGTTGGCTGGCATCACCGACTCGATGGACATGAGTTTGAGCAAACTTCAGAGGTTGGTGGTGCACAGGGAAGGCTGACATGCTGCAGCCCATGTGATCGCAAAGAGTTGGACATGACTGAGCAACTGAACTGAACTGACCAGGCTGAATGCCTTTTTATTGTCTGGAAATGACTTACTACACAGTATCAGTAAATTGATAAAAAAAGAAAAAGACAGACACCAGAGTGGGAGATTCTTCTGCAGCATTAATAATATACATATACCATCTATCTATCTATCTATCTATCTATCTATATCTATGTGTGTGTGTGTGTGTGTGTGTGTGTGTGTGTATTGGAGAGGGGCATGGCCACCCACGTCAGTATTCTTGCCTGGATAATCCTCATGGACAGAGGAGCCTGGTGGGCTAAAGTCCATGGGGTCCCAAAGAGTTGGACATGACTGAGCGACTAAGCACATATGTGTATGTGTGTATCGTTGTTCAATCATGTCCAACTCTGCACCCCATGGACTGCAGCACGCCATGCTTCCCCTGTCCTTCACCTTCTCCTGGAGCTTGCTCAAACTCATGTCCATGGAGTGAGTGGTGCCATGCAACCATCTCATCTTTTGTTGTTCCCTTCTCCTCCTGCCTTCAATCTTTCCCAGCATCAGGCTCTTTTCTAATGAGTCAGTTCTTCGCAACAGGTAGCCAAAGTATTGGACCTTCAGCTTCAGCATCAGCCCTTCCAAAGAATATTCAGGCTGTTTTCCTTTAGGTTTGACTGATGTGATCTCTGTGTAGCCCAAGGGTCTCTCAAGAGTCTTCTCCAGCACCACAGTTCAAAAGCATCAATTCTTTGGTGATCAGCCTTCTTTACAGTGCAACTCTCACATCCACACATGACTACTGGTAAACTCATAGCTTTTTCTATACAGACCTTTGTTGGCAAAGTGATAGCTTTGCTGTTTAATACACTGTCTAGATTTGTCATACCTTTCCTTCCATGGAGCAAGCATCTTCTAATTTCACGGCTGCAGTCATCATCCACAGTAATTTTGGAGCCCAAGAAAAGAAAATGTGTCACTATTTCTACTTTTTCCCTTTCTACTTGTGATGAAGTGATGAGACCAGATGCCATGATCTTTGTTTTTTGAATGTTGAGTTTTAAGCCAGCTTTTTCACTCTCTTCTTTTACTCTCATCAAGAGGCTCTTTAGTTCCTCTTTGATTTCCGGCATAAGGGTGGCATCATCTGCATATCTGAGGTGATTGATATTTTCTTGGCAATCTTGATTCCAGCTTGTGCTTCATCCAGTCTAGCATTTCTCACGATGTTCTCCACATATAAGTAAAGTAAACAGGGTGACAGTATACAGCATTATCGTACTCGTTTCCCAATTTTGAACCAGTCTATTGTTCCATGCAAGGTTCTAAGTGCTGCTTCTTGACCCACAAACAGATTTCCTCAGGAGACAGGTGAGGAGGTCTGGATTCCCATCTCTTGAAGATCACAGTTTGCTGTGATCCACACAGTCAAAGGTTTTACCACGGTCAATGAAGCAGAATTAAAGGTTTTTCTTGAATTCCCTTGCTTTCTCTATGATCCAACGGATGTTGGCAATTTGATATCTGGTTCCTCTGCTTTTTGTAAACCCAGCATGGACAATTGTAAATATTATTATATATGTATTATACATGTGTATATATATCATGTATATCTTTTTTAAAAGTCACATTCCTTAAGTATCAGGGAAGGGAGCCAAATCTTTGGCAATTAGTAAAGCTAGTGGAGGTGATAGAATTCCAGCCAAACTCTAAAATTCTGAAAGATGATGCTGTTAATGTGCTGCACTCAGTGTGCCAGCAAATCTGGAAAACTCAGCAATCGCCACAGGATTGGGAAAGGTCAGTTTTCATCCCAATCTCAAAGAAAGTGAGTGCTAAAGCATGGCAAATAATTACACTGAATATATTTCAATCCATTCTTGGATAGGGACATTAAAACTGCACATTCTTATACCAAAGCAAGTATTCATGTACCCATGTTCACATTATTTTGATGAAATGATTAAAGTAATGAGATGGGAAATAAATAGCATGATGATTTTCTTTGTCTCATCTACAGCATTAACCTGGGATGCAAGAATAAGAATAACTGAATGTATTTATACTGAAAATTACCAATGCAGCTAACTTGTTTTCTTTTTACATCTTAAGCCTGAATTTAATTTTCTTTGAGAGGTATATGTGGTTCTTTGGTTGAATATTTGCTTGTGTTGTAATACAATACAACACAACACAAGTTTTAATATAATAAATATAATATTGCATTATTATTTAACAATTTCTTATAATTTACATTATAATATTACATTACTAATACACCTAACAATTTTGATTGAGATGCTGATGATGAAAACTATAGTGATCAAGTCCTCCCACATTCTGCAGAGTGAAACGGAATCTGTCTTTTCAGAGTGACTGCCTCTGCTGGAATCCTGTGCTTCTTTGCCAGGTGCTTCTCATATCCTTGAGCCTTTGCTAACTTCCCTGGTGGCTCAGATGGTAAAGGGTCTGCCTACTATGGGGGAGACCTGAGTTCAATCCCTGGGTCAAGAAGATCCCTCTGAGAAGGACATGGTGACCCACACCAGTACTCTTGCTTGGAAAATCCCATGGACAAAGGAGCATGGTAGGCTACAGTCCATAGGGTTGCAAAGAGTCAGACATGACTGAGCGACTTCACTTCACTTTAGTGACTGAACAACAACAGCAATAGTTTCTTTCCAATAGTGTGTTAGTTTCTACTGTAGAGCAAAGTGAGGCAGCTATAGATAGATAGCAGCTGTGTTAAAGGTACAGTCCTGTGTGTTTGGGGGAAGTCAGGGCAAGGCATATGTCCTCTTTTGTACAGAATGGGTTAGGGGCATGGAGAAAATGATTTTAAGATGACCAAGCAAGGAGAGTTGGCATAGATCACATGTGGCCTCCAGACCATGTTGGAAGAACATGGAAATGTGCTTGGGGAAAGCCTATACATTACTAGGTGAAGAGGACCCAGTGGAAGAAGAGAAAAGGGACAGGGATGTCTCCATTTTTATCCATAGATTTTAAAGAATTTTTGCAGCAGGAAAGCCACAATGGTCTCAGAAACCTTTGCTACACATAATTTCTACCAACATAATGGATGAATCCAAGGAGAAAGTAGACTTTGACAGAGGGGTTGAGAATGTGGCTCAAATCTTTCAGCGGAAAAAGGGGAGGGGAGATGTCTGGAGGGTGGACCAAGTCTACACCAGAATTATCTTGAACTTTTACAAAAAACTGAAATTCATCCCTGTGTTCTTAGAAGGAGTAGTGGTGTTTTCCAAGAAAAAAATTCAATTTGCACAAATATGAGAGAACAGAAAAGTTTTATTAAAATAACAATAAGCAAACAATTCATTTGCATGGGGCAGCTGTTAGTTTCACAGGAAAAGGAGAGAACTTGTTATTCAGCAAACTGGTTGTTGTTGGTCAAAATTTCCTACAGATACATTTGAATACACCAAGCATTATTCTCTTATCTGTTGAATATCTTTTGGGACTTTTGGCATTTCAGGTAGTTGAGTTCTGAAAGATCTATTTGCCAGAGAACTCTTTGTTCATAATGGTCAGTTTATGAGGAACAATTTGAGGCCTTCATTAAAGTTATAAGTGAACAAATTTTCATTCATCTAGAAGGATTTCTATCTGTACCTCCTTCTATAAGTTTAACTAATGGAAAGACTTGATCTTTCTAATAAACTATAAGGATAAGATGATCAGTGCCGTCTAAAGAAAAAAATAAGTGAAAAAAAAGCTGTAAGGGAAGATCACCCACCAATCTAGAAAGAGTCTAGAGGGGAAATCTTTTCTAGGGATAAAGAGAGAAAGCTTGGGGTCATCTTCTTTGGTCTCCTGCATTCCCTGTCTTGTGTGTCTCTGAGAAAGAATTCACAAATAGGGAGCATTAATACTTTCTGCTTTGGAGTTTTACAAGTTGAGAATTTATCCCTTTCCTGTTAAATCAATCAAACATATATCAATTATCAATAGGAACTTACTCTCCTTAGCCCTGAGAGTCTCAGAGAAAAAGGAGAATGCTCTGAGTTACATGGGTCAGGACCACTCCAAAATATGCAGGAAATATAGACAGACTTTCATGAGTTTTAATCTTTAAACACAGAGGAAAAAAACTGTAACACATTAAAAATGATTTCAAGTATCTTATTCTGACTCAAAACATCATCTCTGGCTGTTTGCTGCTTTGAAACCCAGTGAGCCTCCGTTTCTGCCAATTGCCTTTCCATTTCCACCTTCCACTTTTGCTGTTCTAGTTCATCTTTCAGCTTTCTGATTTCCTCTTTGAACTCCTGTTTTATATGAGCTTTCGCTCTCTCAAGCTCTGCTCTGTAATTCTCTTGTAACACTTGGATTTGTTTCTGAATCTCCTCCTCGGTCTTCTGATACTGGCTATTCATGTAGTATCTCCCTTGCACTTGTCCACCACATCCTGGACCAGGGCCAGCAGCTGCTCCCTTTGGTTCTCCTGCTCAGCTCCTGTGGCCTTGTTGTTGAAAACACAGTAGCGATCTCTGAACTCGCGAATCAGCTCTCGGATGGCTGTAGGAGCTTGCTTTAAGTAATCACGGAAATCCATGCCTTCTAAGTCATCTTTCCGGGTGAATAAGAGAATCATGTGTTCCCTAGCTCTCTCTCCAAACATCATCAGGATCTTCTCTGTGGCTTTCTGATCTTCGGGTGTGTAACGGCCCAGTGGGATGACCAGGAGCAGAGCGTGAGGCCCCGGGAGGTCAGCACCATGCAGCGGGCAATCTCCTTGCGAGTCTCAGCATCTGGGGTCTCTGTGTCAAAGAGGCCAGGTGTGTCCACAACGACAACTTCTCTCCCTTCCAGGTGCTGCTTCCTTTCTTACAGTGCTTGGTGATGGATACAGCCGAAAAGCTAGACTGAAACACTTTCTCTCTGAGGATGCTGTTTCCTGTTGCGCTTTTTCCTGCCCCAGTCTTACCCACTAAGACAAGTCTCAGCTGGGAATCTCCGGAGTTTGCAAGCCCTGGAACATCAGGAAACAGAAGACACAGTGTTAGAATGAACTTCAACCATCTCCCCTTGCAACGTTCCTGCCCACTGAATAAATATTCAACCCTGAATATTCATTGGAAGGACGGATGCTAAGGCTGAAATTCCAATACTTTGGCCACCTGATGCAAACAGCAGACTCACTGGAAAAGATTATGATGCTGGGAAAGGTTGAAGGCAAAAGGAGAAGGGGTGGCAGAGGATAAAATGGCTAGACAGCATCACCAAATCAATGGACATGAATTTGCACAAACTCCAGGAGAGCGTGGAAGACAGAGGAACCTGGCAAGCTGCACTCCATGGGCATGACTTAGCAACTGAACAGCAATAACAACAGATATTTTTCAGGATCCCTTTCAGCTCTTACTCTGACCTTGTGGAGGTAAACAGCTCATAGAGGAGGAAACAATGTGGTTAAGACGAAGACTTTGAGTTGCTACCAGTAGGTGTTCTTCATAAGATAGCAGATAACACAAAATTGACTGTGCATATTTGACTTCCTAGGCAAGTTGAAAGTTACTATCAGAGCAGTAGAGCACAGCAATTGAAACCTGAATTTAAACACCAAATTATCTACCAGCTCTTTCTGTGCTGGTATTCGGCAAGTCTCTGCATATCTCTGCATTGTGTCTATAAAGTCAAAGTCCTCTGGATTTGTCAGGCATAGACTCAGAACCAGAGGGAAGGCAACTGACGAAAGCCTGTTTTTCGGAGAAGACAGACCTTGCCGGGTGGCCCTTGAACTAAAGGGTCTGATTCCTGCATGAAGAATCTTATGTTATATTTACCCATTTCTGCTTTGAGACAATGCCTACATTATCCCACGTACAACATTATAGACACTGTTACCAACTCCAGTTTATTTTCAGAGCCATCACCATTCACCCAGGTCCTCAAACTGGAAAGCTCGGAGTCACCCTTGACTCCCTTCTTTCCCCTACTTTCCAGACCCAACCCATCAGCATGTTCTCTTGGCTCCAAATCTGTTCGCCTGTCTCTGTTTTGAAGATCATCATTCCAGCCCAGATTCCATCACCACCCCTGCCTCAGCAGTCTCCTAACAGGTGTCTCCCACTTCCACTTTGTCCCTTTCAGTCTATTCTGTGAGGTGGGCTAATCTTTAAAAACATCAATCAAACATAACCAGGAACTTGCAGAAACCCCTCCTGTGATGTCCACAAAATCTGTAGTTAATCTCCATCTCCCACACACTTTCTGATGAAGTGTTTGCTGCTCCTTGAATCTTTAAGGCAGAGTTTTCCCCATTTCAGAACCAGAATCCCAGGATAAAAGAAGTAAATTTCCCGGTGCTGCAAACACTGGATATGGGATGGCTAAGATTTATCTAAGAAAAAATGCACATAAGAATTCAGAGTATTCTTCAGTATACTAACACATATATATGGAATTTAGAAAGATGGTAATGATGACTCTGTATTCAAGACAGCAAAAGAGACATAGATGTGTAGAGTGGACTTTCGGACTCTGAGGGAGAGGGAGAGGGTGAGATGATTTGAGAGAATGGCATTGAAACATGTATACTATTGTGTATGAAACGAATTGCCAGTCTATGTTCAATGCAGGATGTAGGATGCTTGGGGCTGGTGCACAAGGATGATCCAGAGGGATGATATGGGGTGGGAGGTGGGAGGGGGTTCATGTTTGGGAGCTCATGTACACCTGTGGTGGATTCATGTCAATGTATGCCAAAACTAATACTGTACTGTAAAGTAAAATAAAGTAAAAATAAATAAATAAAAATGTCCTCCAAGAAATTGGAAAAAAAAAGAATTCAGAATATTCTTAATAGTTAGCCTCACAATAGAAACTCCAACCTAAGGAGATCCCAGGGCATTGGTTGGCCTTAGAGAGAGGGTGTAGGAAATTTATGGCCCGGCAGTGAAAAGGCACCAAGGCCAGTGCCAACACTGCAACCATTGGCCAACGCTGTTAACGAATGGATGGCAACCTCTGAAGATGGCAGCCATCTCAAATGAAGGAGTCCATTTCTGCACTTGTGCCTCTTGGGAAGGTGGATTCTCAGCTCCTCTCATCAGGATGCTGAGTCTGTTTTTCCAGCCCATCAGTCTGATTGGGCCATGTGACTTGCTTTGGATCATAGGATCATGAAAACATGGTTAAGCAGAGAATCCAAAAGCACTGACACATTGTGCTTTGCCTTCTCTTTCTGATTTTTGGAACCCTATACCTGCCCTGGACTAGGCTACTTGATGAGGGACACAAGGCCCTGTTATCCCTGTCTGCCTGGTTGACCCAGAGCTTACTGACCACCAGGCATGTCTGTGAGGCTATCCAAGATTATTGTGTTGCATCCTGAACCACCAGCCAAGCACCCACACATGAGTCAGTCTGGCTGAGATTAGCCAGGTTGGTCCAGACCCAAGCATAGCCCAAGGTGAAGGTGAAGGTGAATTCACTCAGTCGTGTCCGACTCTTTGCGACCTCATGGACTGTAGCCTACGAGGCTCCTCCGTCCATGGGATTCTCCAGGCAAGAATACTGGAGTGGGTTGCCATTTCCTCCTCCAGAGGATCTTCCTGACCCAGGGATCAAACCTAGGTCTCTTGCATT